>JACVVK020000202.1:1017500-1035000 GCA_018292915.2 Batillaria attramentaria
TAGGCAGACTCACTGCGTATTTTATGCACTAGGCAATTCCACAATATCTGCACGACACATGCAAACATCCGCGGAACACCCACCACCGTGAAAAGAAATCCGATTAGACGAAGTGCCCACCGACCATAAAATAATGCCATACACTGCAACTTGGTCAAAGTCAAACGGTCCAGCTTCGTGCAGCGGACTGTGTTCGATCCGTTGAACAGCGCCAATCAGCCGTGACGTGGGATCGAAACTCGAGCTGCATCGACACCTGAAGTCTGTTGCCACCTGCATCGCCATCCACCATTCATCATAGCAGCCTCTTCTGTTGCAAGGTGAGAGGCGTGCTATGGTTCGCGGAATCTGTCGCTTTCAGAATTAGCACTGTGGTATCGTTTTCGTTATAAAGAATGCGTTTTAAATAATAATAATAATAATAATAATAATAATAATAATAATAATAATAATGTGTATATAGCGCAAATTCTCACGAAGTGACTCAACGCGGGTACTCCCGCACTCATACCAGCAAGTATGCAACACACACACACACACACACACACACACACACACACACACACACACACACACACACACACACACACACACACACACACATACACAAACACACACACACACACACAGATCAGCTGATTCACGAGGAAGTAAGCGGACCTAGTCGATAGGCAGCCGGATCAGTTACGTTTTCAAGTCAGACTTGAAACGATCTAGTCCGTCTCACAGACCAGCAGGTAGTGCCGTCCAGAGCGATGGGGCAACAAAGCTAAATATCGGCTGTTGATGCAGTTTTCCTCACAATGTCCGCCATTTGGTGTCCGATTACTTCCTTGCAAAGGCAGGCATATGTGTTATCATTTCTGCGCCACAGCAGTCAGCTAGGACATTTGTCACAGTATCATACTTCCCACGAATATGAAGCCCCGATATACTGGTCACAAAAATGCAAGAACCGCCTCCCATTCAGTGTACAGTAGTCGTGTTTTGTGAACTTGTTTCAGATCATTGAACGAAACATCACAGTTGTGTTAGAAAGAAGTCAGACTATGGTGTGGATGCAGAAAATCTCGTCTTTTACTTGATGTCCTTCTACCGGAGACAAATTTGTCTGCACTACTGACACAGTTAAGTTGCTTGAAATTGGAACTTGCACTTTGAAGTTCCGTGCGCTTTATGGACACCGTGACACAACTTGAATGTTTCAGCAAATGCCCAACCCCACCAACACGCACCTCAGCAAGTTTTAAACAAAATGGCACTTATGCGTTTGGGGTACTAACTGAAACTTTGGCTTTGGGTGCTGCTTACTTGTTTGCTTCTATAAGCGTCTGGGGCCAAATATTTGCACTGGCCTTTTTCTCGTTGCTCCGTCTTTTCACCCTTATTTAGTGGAAAAGGAGGTTAAACTCCCAAACACCCACTCCACCCAACCGACTCTATAAGCAGGCATCTAGGTAACTGCTTCTTCACTGAGCTGTGCGGAGTGGGGCCAAATATTTGTACTGGCCTTTTTCTCGTTACCCCGTCTTTGATGTCACCCTTACGTGGTGGAAAAGGTCGGTAAACTCCCAAACACCCACCCACCCACTGAGTTATGACTGTTTTCACATGTTGCCCTGGGGAACCGGGGTGGCCGAATGGTAGAGAGTTGGACATCTAATGCTCCGGTAGTGAGTTCGAATCCCGGCTGGGGCCAAACATTTGTGCTGGCTTTTTCATCGTTGACCCTTTTTTGATATCACCCCCGTATGTGGTGGAAAAGGACGTAAAGTCCACAAACACACACCCACCCACGCATGTTGCCCTTAGCAAATTTACCCGCTCCATCCTACCACACACCGCCAACCATACGCGCTTGCCATTGCTGATTGTGCGCCAGTCAAAATCTTGCGGTTAGTGACGCCAGACGCTTTCGGACCAAAACAGTTGACGGCTAATCTTGCGTGCCCGATGCCTCGCTGGTTTCTCGGCGCCTGTCTCTGGCATTTCTAGCTGACACGGACTATGAAGGAGGGCTAGCTACTACCGTCCTGCCTGGCTCATTTTTCGGAAGGAGTTTTGAGCCGGACGTGTGTTGTTGACTAAGACAGGTAAGTGGAGACAATAAGTACCATTGGTTAATCGAGCATAGCCCGATGGTTCTACCATGTATCGCCTGTGTCAGGCTTTGGTTGATCGAGCATAGCCCGATGGTTGTACTGGATATCGCCTGTGTGAATAATTATGAGGCTGGTGATAAAAAAACAGGTGTTGAGTAGCCACAGTCATTCATTTTGTGTGAGTTGTTACCACGTCTGCGGCTGCAAAGGTAAGTCAGAAAATGTCTATGAAATGAAAATGTTTGATATTTTTGTGGTTGTAGTATTTTTTTTTTTTACCAATGTGGAGCATCTGACACTGAATGCATTCTTCTAACCAATGAGGATCTTTTCACTGTTTCTGTAAAAGAATCGAAACGAAGAAGCAGCGATTTAAAACATGAAAAAAAAACAACAACAAAAAACAACAGAAAACTTCCTATTAAAAAACAAAACAAAACAAAACAAACCAAGCAACAAGTGAACCAACCATTTGAGTAAAACAGGCAAGCTTTGATGGGTGGGTGCTTTAGGGTCTAACGGTTTCTTTTCAGCACATATGGCTGATATCAAAGACCGGGCAACAAAAAAAAAAAAAAAAAAAAGCCAGCACAAATATTTGGCCCTGGCAGGGACTCGAACACACGACCCGAGCACTGAAAGTCCGACGCTCTACTACTCGGCTATCCCGGCTCACCAAAACAAGCTTGAATTAAACAAAACAAACAAACAAACAAGCATTCATTTAAAGAACAACTGTGTTCATAAATACCGAAGACAACAAGTTAAAAACAGCAGCAGCAACAACAACAACAAGAAAAAAGGAAGGATAGGTATTGGATGGCACTGCACCGCGGCGACGCGCTTCCCCCGGGGGAAGCAGCCCGAATTTTCCGAAGGGACAATGAAGTACTGTAGTAAAAAATAAAAAGAGACAAGAAAGTAGTGACTACAATGTAGCTACTCGAAGGCGAAAAGAGACATGTAATACACATGTAACAAGTTCTTATCCAAAACACTTTTTTCTTTGGGCACACTGCATTTGTACAAATTTTATAATGTCCTAATATTAATACTTGGCGACGGTGCCTTGGACGACTTCCATCAGTAACGGGGTGCAGCCAAAATGGTCGCTAGTGTTTCCCGTGCTGCTCCTTTTCAAATGTTTCGACGATGATTGTTCCCACGTAAAGCCATTTGTTTAAAATATTATGAGCAGCTGAACTAAAGTCTTTGCCTTTCGCTTGGTAACGCGTTAGTCCAAGTCGTTCTCTGGTGGACGAACGGCCCCTTTCTCAGCATCACGCCTGTACCCCCTGATGGGGTTTCTGGAAATAAACTGAAACTGAAACTGAGCCGACAAACTGAAGTCCGTTGGAAACACTCGGTGCTACTCAAATTTGAAAATGGAAACACTCGGTGCGACCACTATTTGGAAACACTCTGTCCTGGCGGTGCTGCTTTTGGAGCGAAGCTGCACCAGAAGCACTTACGTGCATGTTGACTACACCCCTGTGATCAATACGTTCACCTAAAAGTACATTGTTGACGGAAGGTGCCCCCCCCCCTCCAAAAAAGAAAAGAAAAGGGAAAAGAAAAGATAAAAGAAGCGTCCCCCAGTCCCACCCCCTCCTCCCCCCCCCCCCCCCAAAAAAAAAAAGGAAAAAAAAAAAGGAAAACAAAAGAAAAGCGTTATCATCTCGATACAGGTGTACCAACATCCAAAGACTAACTTTCCCACCCTTACTCCAGGGTGCGCCTGCCCGCCCCACGCGAATGGAAAACACCCTTAAACGCGACAGCCCGGGAGACTGATAGGTTGCTGATGGGAAAATAATGTCACTAACCGTTAGGTGTGTAGTGAGAACGGAACGTTACGCGAAGGTGTCCTAAACGGGATCGTTAAATCACGTCTAGCAGCGCGGAAGTGTCAAGTTGCGACACAATGCCGATTGCAGCTACGGCACTGCAAATAAACACCAAGAAAAAGGTGTCAGTGATACAAAAGTACCAGTAAGGAGAAGGTAGAAAATATTTCTGTTAAGAAAGGGCAGGGTCTTTTTTTGTTTTTGTTTTTGCCGCCATCGAAGATTTGTTGAAACCAATTAACTCTTAAAAACCCGTGTAAAACATAAATACAACTGAATCTGATAGTTCTAATTTCTGATTTTTCTGTAAATGATCCTAGAACTACATTTCTTACATGCTTGCTCTAACGGCCTTATGTTTGTATGTATACACGTATGTATGTGTGTATGTTCCTATGTATGTGTGATGTCAAGCTTTTGTATGTGTACTAATGTTAGTATCTATAGATAAATAGATGCATGTGTACCAATCCCCCCCCTCTCCACTTTCTTATATATAGAGCCCAATTTGTCTTGATATATATATATACATGTTGGATTTTGCCAGTGGTCGAATGCGTAGCTGCATGAACCCTTATGTACACATGTAAAAAAAAAAAGAATTATAAAAAAAAACCCGTGTAAAAATCGCAATGTTACTTGAAATCTTCAGATCACTAGAAGCCACTTCAAGACACTATTATGCAATCTGTTAAATAATAATAATAATGATAATAATATAAAGTGCTGTAGTTTTCCAAATTAGATAGACTAGGCCCAGGGGAAGTAACTCAGTGGTAGGAGTAATGCCCCTTGCGTCGGATGCACCAACAGCTCGCATTGATCATCACGTCACATGAAGAGGCCATGCACTCCCTTTGCGTGGTTTCAGTGAAGTTTTCAGAACTCTGATGTGATCTTGTCCTTCCTTTCACCCCCCTCAGGGTAACTGCTGTGCTCGGCACTCATCGTAACAACGAGCTTTTGTTCATAGTGTTGTTTTTGCATCATGCTGTATTAATTTTTCGCGAGAGAAGCGTAAGTGGCGGGCAAGAAGTGCGTCATGATCAATGACGTGAATAGGTGACCGAAGGCTTTTTTTCTGGAACCCAAAATAGGACATGCATTTCGCGGCTCGGTCCTCCAAACAAAACTTCTTGAAGGACATGACTTTGAAACGTTTCCAAACAACATGCTGGGACAATCCAATACGACGCAGAAAGAAGAGTGTTGGGGACGGGGTCGGTGTGGGTAGGTGGAGGAATAATGGCACGTTTTAGCTGCAGCCATCGGCAAAATCTACCGAGCAAGAAAAGAAGCGCGAATTTCTTAAACGGGCTAATTCCGTCTTCGCTAAGTCAACTTACGTTTTGGAACAGTTTCGCTCGTGAGGTGAGCGCGCCTGTACTCTCGAAATACTCTATCATGATGATTAGTACAGCTCTTAATCCGATACAGTGTTGTTTAGACTTTGTGCGAGCGGTCGAACATTCAAATTCTACGACTGTTGTTACACTGCTGGTGGTGGACGCGTCATCGAGCGCCCTTCTGTTGACTCGGTGCCAGCATGAAAGACGCTGTCACTGCACGGTCCAGGTGTCGAAGTGGTGTGATGATAGATACCACGAAAACAGATCAGAACGACGTTTGAGCATGACAATGCTAACATTAGCCCCTTTAAGGTGACAGCCTGGTCACTAAATGGATGAGCTACTTGACCGATGCCTAGCTGGAGGTGCTTTTTAACCGTAACGAGCTTTATTGTTGGGACAAGTCAAGTCCCTGAGTCAGACTTGGATTTGTTCCTCAAACAGACAACCACAGAACAAAACAGGACAACAGTTTCTACAAACAGACAATCACAGAACAAAACAGGACAACAGTTTCTACAAACAGACAATCACAGAACAAAACAGGACAACAGTTTCTACAAACAGACAATCACAGAACAAAACAGGACAACTGTTTCTACAAACAGACAACCACAGAACAAAACAGGACAACAGTTTCTACAAACAGACAACCACAGAACAAAACAGAACAACAGTTTCTACAAACAGACAATCACAGAACAAAACAGGACAACTGTTTCTACAAACAGACAATCACAGAACAAAACAGGACAACTGTTTCTACAGACAGACAACCACAGAACAAAACAGAACAACAGTTTCTACAGAATAACAGTTCCTACAAACAGACAATCACAGAACAAAACAGAACAACAGTTTCTACAAACAGACAATCACAGAACAAAACAGGACACCAGTTTCTACAAACAGACAATCACAGAACAAAACAGGACAACTGTTTCTACAAACAGACACAGAACAAAACAGGACAACTGTTTCTACAGACAGACAATCACAGAACAAAACAGGACAACAGTTCCTATAAACAGACAATCACAGAACAAAACAGGACAACAGTTCCTACAAACAGACAATCACACAACAAAACAGGACAACAGTTCCTACAAACAGACAATCACAGAACAAAACAGAACAACAGTTTCTACAAACAGACAATCACAGAACAAAACAGAAACAACAGTTCCTACAAACAGACAATCACAGAACAAAACAGAAACAACAGTTCCTACGAACAATCACAGAACAAAACAGGACAACAGTTTCTACAAACAACCACAGAACAAAACAGGACAACAGTTCTTACAAACAAACAATCACAGAACAAAACAGTACAAGAGTTGAAATATGAAAATTGAGGAGGCAGTGTATGAGAACCATCACATTATTGTTGACACAGTAGTTGTACTGCACTGGTTGCTTTAATGCGAACCACACAATTAACAGTGGTGTTTCTTTATTCGCTCTGCGTAAATTGAAAGTGAAATCTATCTTAAAAAAAAGCCTCTGATTTTGCACGGGCGGTCGTTCAGTGCAATACAGAGAATAGAAGAGCTGTTATTTCGCCTTTTGGTTTCTAAGTTTGTTGTGCAATGTAGTGTCCGTAACGAAGGGTGTGTCTGGTTCGTTATGCTCTGCCGGTTCCTGGGAAACGTTCTGAACCTTTACGTATCAAAGAAACACTCAAAACCAACATCAATAGCATGCAGAAAACGTATACCTTTTGAAGCCGCTATGTTCGTAACACCGCTGAGATGGAAAACTGCCGCTTTCGAAGCTCTTAACTCATTCTTCTTCTTCTTCTTCTGCGTTCCCTGTTCTGGACTCCGCCTCAGATGATTAGGTTTGTGGTCTTTATATAAGCAGTGGTCTTCAAGAGGTCTGTTTTGCTGCCCCAGAGTTTCTCTGCCAGTGTGGCTCCGTTCGGCCAGTGTTGTGTCCTTGCTTCTTTGAAAAGGGGGCAGGACTGCAGAATGTGTTCTGGTGTTTGAGGGGGCTGTTTCGCACGGACAGTCTGGTGAGTGTGACAACCCAAGGCGGCACAGGTGGGCACGCAGTCTGCAGTGTCCAGTTCGTAGTCTGAAGATGGTGGTCTGTTCATAACGCTGGAGCTGTGGCATCTGGAACAACACATACGCCGGCCAGAGTCACCACAATGGTCTCAGATGCTGTACTGTGACCCAAGTTTCTGAATCTAATGCCCAGAGTCAGCGCATTCGATGACAAATGCTTCGCACGCTGTTGTACACCTGCCACACGTATTGAGACTTTAAAGAATGAAACTGCATGGTTCTCGGTGAATAAAAGGAAAACACCGCACAGAAACAAAAGAAACAAACGTCAAAACATGTCAAACAAAATCTTGATCAGTCGATAATTTTTGTTCGTTTTTGTTTTGTTTTGTTTTGTTTGTTGTTGCTGCGAGAATAGCTTTGAAAATTTAATGAGACTGGCATGGCATTGTTGTTTCTGACAATTTTGAAATGTATTTGTTTGACTGTCACTTTCTTCCGCTTGAAAGCACGTTTCCTAAACAGAGCAGTTCTTCATTCTTATAGCAAATTCCACCGTTCAAATATGGCACTACGTTTACCGTGATGAAGGATGCTTTCAGAATGTTTCAGCTTCGCGTGAGCGACACAATAGAATATTGTATTTGCTATATTTTCGGCTGAATTATACATTAGCGCCGACTAATACATGCTGTCACGGAATGGGATTAATCTGAAGACACTGACGGTTTCCTGTGGGTACGTTTCTGTAACTTTCAGTCTGATTATGGAAATCTTCAGCAGCTGATTCAATATTTTTTTTTTTACACCGAAGCCAAATGAAAAAAACAAACAAACAAAAAACAAACAAATAAACATGTGCTTACGGTAACCCGACCGACCCTAGTTTGGCCGCCGGTCCTAAACAAAACGAAACAAAACGAAACAAACAAACAAACAAACAAACAAACAAACAAACAAACAAACAACAACAACAACAACACCAACAACAACATCAACAACAACAACAACAACAACAACAACAACAACAACAACAACAACAACAACAAGAAGGACAGACATATCGATCTGTCCATTCACTTCGGCCTCTGTGTCGTCTGCTGAAGAAGAAGAAGAACAATTCTGCTACTGGTGTCAAAAACAGCGAAGCTGCACGTAAATATTGCTTACCTTCAAACCAATGGTCGATATTTAAAACAAACAAGTTTCCGACCCACCTACCCTACCTTTGGGGGCATGTTACCGTAAGCACAAGTATTGTTTTTTGTTTTTTTTTGGCCTAGTGCACGTACCTGATGGCAAACAATGGTTACATTTGTCATACTGATAAATAACTTAGTGGTTACATACATTAATTTTTCGATAAAAACAGTTTCAGGAGAGTTGTTGGTTTTCCTTCACCGTTTGATGTTATATTCAGCTTTTGTGCCCCAGAGAAGCAAAATCGGTTACAGAAGGAAGCTGATAAGAGCCAAATGGAAGGCAGATTTAAAAGGATTAGTCTCTTCATTATTTTAGCCTCACCTCTCTCCCCCCGTCCCCAAATAAAACAAAACAAAACAAAACAGAAACAAAACAAGAAAAGAAAAAAGAGAGAGGAAAAAAAAAAAGAGAAAATTCCCCCTCCCTCCCCCAAACAACAACAAAAACGATATCAACAACAACAACAACCACCGTAGAAACTCACCACAACCACCATCACCACCACCACCACCAGCAACAACACCAATGACAACAAACCAACAAAACATCGAAACAAATCTAACAAACAACAACATCAACAACAGACATATAAAGGATGAACAAAACAAACAACAGAAAATCAATAAACAAACAAACAAACAAACAAACAAACAAACATCAACCAAAACAGCCCTCCTGGGAAATTTCTCTCCGAGACAAATAACCTTAATCTGTATCTTGATCTTGATAACTAGACTGAACCGAATGCAGGGGTCACACTTAGCTACCCAGTCGTCCCGTGCATGTCTCTTAGACAACATGTACTGAATGGCGGACATAATTACGATCGAACTCGTGATCTCTGAGACAAAAACTCAGCGGGAAGAACTCATTCTGCACTGCAAAATCAGTCCTGAGTTCTACTCTAGGTAGCTTGCTCCCCCAAATGGCTCTGCGGTCATTCTTTTCTTTCTTCTTTTTCTCCTACGTTACCTAGATTCTGCCTCAGATGTCTACGTTGGTCCGTTTTGGGGCCTAAGAGTTTCACCGCCAGGGCTGCTCCATTTGGCCAATGCTGTGTCCTTGCTTCTTGGAAAAGGGGGTCAGGTCTGCAGGATGTGCTCTGTGGTTTGTGGACCAGTTTCACAGGGTGTGTGGTGCGTGTGACAACCCAAGGTGGAACATACGGGCACGCAGCCTGCACTGTCCATGCAGGTCGAAGACGGAATATTGTGGTGGGTGTTTGGGGGTTTAACATCCTTTTCCACCACATAATAAATAATAATAATAATAATGGGTATTTCAGGGACGCCCTCCCTCCCGCAGGAGCTCAAGGTGCCTTACAGTCAACACGCACTCACTCACACAGAAACGGAAACACAAGCAACATTCCTTCACACATACAGTTAACTACAAACACATAATATACAGCATCATACACGGCCTCCGCTGCCCCCGGCACACACACACACACACACACACACACACACACACACACACACACACACACACACACACACACACACACACACACGACCAGCAAGATGATGATGTGGCGACAGCTATTGGTTAGGGGCAGTGAAGAGATGGGTTTTCAGATTTTGCTTGAAGGATGGTTTTGTGTCTGCATATCTGATTGATGCTGGGAGATCATTCCAGCAAGTCGGACCCTGGTATGAAAAACTACGCTGACCAAAGGTCTTTGTTCTGACTTGAGGGATACGGAGTTTCCGAGTGTCGGCGGCAGAACGAAGTAGTCTCGAAGGAGTGTAAAGCTGAAGCAAGGAAGATAGATATGGAGGACAGGAAGAGGTAACACAGTTGTACGGGCAATATCAAAGACATACGGGCAATATCAAAGACAGGGCAACGATGAAAAAGCCAACACAAATATTTGGCCCCATCCGGGATACGAACTCACGACCCGAGCAGTAGAAGTCCAACGTTCTACCATTCTGCCACCCCGGCTCCCCTGCAAGTCCGCTACAGACTCCAAAGTGAAGTTTGCCCGAAACCAGAGGCCGTTCGCTGGCAGAACGACAAATTAACCGCGAGGTTGCCTCACTCGAACATAAACAAAGTTGTGATCTGACTGCTGCGGGTATGAAGTTGGGGGTCAGAGATCACTGAGCATGCGTGCGCGGACAGCCGCAGAGCCAGTTTCCGGAGCGGAGTGGGCTCAGTGGTAACAGGCTATGCAGTGCAGAATGGAATTACTTCGATCAGAAGCCACACATGTACAAATCGAACATACATATAGGTCTCACTCCTTCCCAGAGTCTGGCCTGGTGTTGACTCAGTAATAAGTAACTCATCGTGATCAGTCGATTAATGACGCTTTGATCTAACGATCACTTTTCTATCCCCCCGGAGCGAAAGTATTATTTTGTTGACTAGAACACTAGGACGGTGAAGATGAAAGTTGAGTACCCTTCCCACAGCGTTTTGTGCAGCAGAGGTGGGGGGTGGGGGGGGGGTGGGGGGGGGCGTTCAAAGTGCTTGACATAATATTTGGTGGACAGTTGTAAACGTCACCAAGGGCATGAATTAAAATAAACATGGTAGGAACGGTATGGATCAAGACACTGAAGAATGCGTCCCATGTTTTGAGACCAGTGCAGTCTAACAAAGTCCGTGGGTGATCGAAGGCCTCTTTCCTGCCCTTCAATGGGATCACAAATGCTACACCCACTCACCCCATCGCCAACACACACACACACACACACACACACACACACACACACACACACACACACACACACACACACACACGCACGCACGCACGCACGCACGCACGCACGCACGCACGGCACGCACACACACAAAGTCCAACTACTATGTAAAAACCTGTCATCTACAATGTCTTTCAAACTAGCATTATATATAAGTCTGAATGTCAGAAAATCAGAAAATATGGCTATAGTCACAGCATCAGCTGCACGCTTTATGCAGAGTATGTTGTATCCTGTCATCCTGATACTGGTTTACTTTGAGAAGTGTGAGAATTCACCTCTACCACAGCTTACATTGTATAGTCTTTCCCTCATGTCCTTACGGGCCACATGGCCTGAGTAAACTGTTAGTAATAATAAAATAAATAAAATTTATATAAAATAAATTATTATCTCACACACACACACACACACACACACACACACACACACACACACACACACACACACACACACACACACACACGCGCGCGCGTCTGTGGCCATGCGAACGAAAAATCAAACGGCCCGAAGCTCCTCTTGTAGGCGGGTGACCGCAACTGGGGCGGTCTATGGTCTAGTGGTCAAGACTGCGTCACCAGTGCGAGAGGTGAAGTTCTAGCCCCGCTCGGGGTGAGAAAAAATGTCTGTTCTCGTATGTGGCACCGTCCATTCGGGCAGACCGCTGTGGGTTCACTCCGGGTACTCCGGCTTCCTCCCCCTCTGCTTTGGAAATGTTCAGCCCACAAAATTAAAAAAAAAATGCAATTTTAAATTCCTAAACTAAAATCGCTGAGCTGGCCCTTCGCACCACGTGATTGTAAGGTGTTCATGTCCAGTGTGTGAGAGAATGCGTGTGATTTACGTGAGCGTGCGTGTTGGTTTCGCTTCGAGCCAAATATTTGGGATAAAGCGCCTATATTAATGTTATTATTATTATTATTATTATTTTTATCAAGTTATTATTATTGTTTATTTATTATTATTATTACAGGGGCGCCGGAACTGGGGGGGGGGGGGGCAGCTGCCCCCCCCCTGTACCCAAGCAGGGGGGGCAAGAGTATCTTTTCGCCCCCCCCTGGAAAATCAGGTGACTGTGGCAAGAAAGGGGGGGGGGGCAAAGCCATGGTCTTGCCCCCCCCCCTTCCCCTACACGCCCTCCCCCTACCGCTCTTCCTGCTCTCTCCCTCATCCCACCCAACAGAGAACTCAGTTTAGCCCCCCCCCCCCCCCCCCCCTCGCTTTTCACTTTCTCCGGGCAACCTCCTCTGGCCTTTCCCCCTCTGAGATTTTGCCCCCCCCCCCCCAACATCTTCCGGCGCCCCTGTATTATTATTGTTATTATTAACTGTCTTGCAGACGCCAGCTTTTCACGTCGCATTCAGTCTTATTCAGTCTTCTGTTGGCTGAGTGCCAGCTTTCGATATTCTGTGACTGCAGAAAGGTCCAAGTGGTAGGATGTTAGACACTACCACACTAACATCGAAGGCGGAGCTGGAGTTAAAGGGGCTAACTCCATCTTTGGTCTGATTATGTTCTGGAAGATTTTCGCTCGTGAGTGCGCCTGTACACTGCACTCTATCTTGATAATTAGTACAGCTCTAAGAGCGATTCAATGTTGTTTACACTTTACGCGAGCGGCCGAACATTTTAAATTCTACGACTGTTGTTACCTTACCGGAGCTCTCAGTTTGGGCGCAGCGTCATCAAGTACGCTTCTGTTGGATCAGTGCCAGCATTACAGCCGCTTTCACTGTCCAGGTGTCTAAGTGGTGTGATGATGGCTACCACGAAAACAGCTCAGAACGATCTGTGAGCGTGAAGATGGTCGCATGAACATTATGGGTTACGCTGCTCAGCCAGAGACATACATAATGTCTCTGGCTCAGCGAAGTCCTCCTTACGAAGTCCTACTGAACATACCTACAACCGTGATGCGAGGCTTCACGCTGGTCAGTTACATTATATCTTGATGTAAACTACTGTTTTGTGTTACGAGCGTGGCTGTGTGTTTTGTCTGTGTTTTGTTTGTATGCTGAAAGATAACAGCTGTATTGTATTTTTTTTTTTTAGAAGGTTGGGTGTGCACGAGAGAAACTCATATGTGCGAAGCTTGAGAGTGCAGTGTGACACCAGAGACGTGCTGTAACAAACTCCAAATGGATATAACTTTTCTACGCGCTGACGAGTCTTTTTGTGAGGGAATGAAACTTCTTCCGCAGTCAATATAAGAACTCGCTACGTGAAGAGTGTTTGCCTGATTGTCATCGTATTCCTCGGTGAGACGACGGGCTCTTCAAACATTCACCACGTAACATTTTGGAGCAAGGAGTTAAGCGCAATCCATGTAAAGTTTTCCACAAAGTTGTATGCCAGTCACGTTCTAAACTTTAAACGCTTTAAACTCCGCTTGGGAATTGAACCTAACGGAACGCGACAAATAAGGTTAAACTGTATGAATTACGGACTCTCATTTGGACGCTAACGATCCGTGACCACGAAACTGCCAAGTTTCATATCCTTTAACGAGTAAGAACGCATTAAAGTGTCATTTTCATAAACCCATCAGTGAAACGCCAAACACGGCTAATCGAATATTAATTTCAACCTGTCGGGCCTAAAACTTCGTGAGGCTGACAGTGTTATGACACGCCGTCCAACATTCTTCATGCGTGACATCCTCCTACCTTCAAGCGTCGGATTCAAGTGCGGAAAGTGATAGGAAAACAGCTCTAGCTATCGATTACACTCTAATTGAAAACCTGAAGGGTGTGACGGACCAAAGTGGTAAATTTGCTGAGGCGAGCCGACATGTTTTCCAGCGAAGGCTGTTCAAAGTGCTATTGGGCGGAACCCATGCGGTTAAATTCTCAAGCGTCCTTGCGCCATGTGATGAATGGAAAATTAGGTGTTGAGCCGTTGCTACTCCCACGCTCCCTCTCGGGCGTCTCCCCCTCCCTCCCCCCCCCCCTGCATCTGCCCCTCCTTTCTCCTCCCCACCCCCAACATTTCTGTTGCAAGTATTTGTCCGTTTTAAGGTCTCCAAAAAGTTATGTTGGTCTTTTATTCGTTGTCCCGTCTTCGATATCACCCTTACGTGGCGGAAGAGAACGTTTACACCCGACCGAGCAACCAGCCAACCAATCAACCAGCCCACCACCTCTAGGTCTGTATTTCTTTTTTTTGTCTCAAAGTTTTCTGGAGACAAATTTCGTGAAGTTTATCGAGTGAACTCTTTAGCGATCAAGTATTTGTTTCTATTCACAAAGAAGTACAACTGTAGTACATAATAAAGAGTCTGACAGGGAAACAAAAACACAATTAGTCTGACTCTTTGCCTTTTAGGAAGTTAGACCAAAGGACCTTCATACTGATAAGTTTGGAATTTCTTGCATGTGACCCCTCTACTCTCCGCGTTTTACCAAAATCATAACCCCAAAACGCCTTCCGGCGTAAAAAAAGGCACCCCAAATGTGTTATGCATCATTCCACACAAATTTTGAAATCACATCACAGTTCAACACCAAAATAAGCAACACACTTATTTAATTTTCTTCTCAACGACATCTCATGGGGTTAGCGTTTGCAAGCACTTTTGTAAGTCAGAGTTTCGTTTCAGGTTAACGGAAAGTGAGGTGTTTTACCGCTGCACGCGAATGTTTTAGCGCGCGATGCTGTTGAAGTCGCTATCGGAAAATAGGCATTTTATAAAGGCGTGTATCCCCGCTGTTAGTTTCATTTTCACCTTTTGTTTGGTACCGTGTACTGCAGGAACATTCCGTGCTGCTATACATGTGGAATGGTGCCGGAAATTTTACACTGGAAAAAAGATACGTGTTTGCAAATAAATGAGGTATGAAAAAGATCTTTTTTTTGAATCACGCACCACACTGCACGGAACAGGTGTGGAAATGTTTCAGGCTGTGTTATGAACAATGTGGATGTTGATCCCAATGTTAGAAGTGCAGCAGAGACAATCTGAAGCCGGGAAAGTGGTTTTCTGAGTGGCGTGAGAAGGCCGAGATGTGCAATGAGTAAAGACTATTGGTCACCACGCGTGCTTTTTGGGGTTTGGGCTTGCGTCAGCACGCCTGATACACCCTGCCCTAGATAGACACCAAGTGAGAGTCATTCCAATACAAGGTACATGTATTCTTCACGGCGATGTTACTTTCCAGAGTCTTCAGTGAATGGTTTCTCTGTCTATGAATATTTAAAATTGAGCCAGTCGCTTTGCAGCCGGGATAGCCGAATGGTAGAGCGTTGGACTCCCAATGCTCGGGTCGTGAGTTCGATTCCCGGCTGGAACCACTTATTTGTGCTAGCCTTTTCTCGTTGCCCCGTCTTTGATATCACCGTCTTTGATGGTGGAAAACGTTAAACTCCCAAACACCCACCCACCCACTTAGCAGACAGAGGTCGGCTGACAACTGGGGCATGTCTGAAGAAAACGAAGCATGGTCAATGAAGCGAGACAAACTTCACCGGCGAGTCACTGGAACAAAAGTGCGATTTTGACAGTGTATGCTCACGGATATTCAGGACAACTCCCGTTTACCTTACACAATGCCGCATTTTAGATACCGCCTCACGCTTTTAAAGTGCTGAGCACTTTCGTGAGGCTGCCTCTCGAGGGAAGTCCAGGAATAATAGAGAAACATAGAGACCTTCGTCGGCCGATCTTGGCTGCTTGAGCGGCTTTCCAAAGTTTTGTCTCCGAACATTGCTTGAAGGCGTGCGATCAGGAAATGCTGAGTGCTTCTTCTCGAACAAGAAGCCTGAGAAATAACACCCATTTTAACCCTTTCGCTGACACGCTCACAAAATGTCATGAATTACACCAGTAGCCCCATTGTCGAACTGTTTTTATTTTATTTTATTTTTTTGGGTCAAAATCCAGTTGTTCGAGTGTTCGAGTGGCTGTGAAAAGCTCTCTAGTGGCAGGGTAAGCTTCTCTTCCTCGATAACACTTTGCGATCTGAAGCGATGCTATCTGTGAATGGCCCAAAGTGTGTGTGGCATTGAAAGGGTTAACGGTGGCAGACGATTTTTATATTTCACACCACGATTAAAAAAAAACAACAAAAACAAAAAAAAAACAAAAAAACAAACAAACAAACAACAAAAAAAAAACCACAACAACAACAACAACAAAAAACAAACATTGCTTGAAGGCGTGCAATCCTGGCATGCAGTGTAGTCCATCCCGAACAAGAAGTCTGGGGCAATATGGATGGAGAGAGACTGGGACGGATATCCAAGACTAGCGTAAAACTTTAATAGTCCCGGACGTACATTCTCGATGCATCATGTCCCTGAAGAATGCAACCCATCTGAGGTGCTGCACACGGTTTCTATTTTCCACGGCACGATGTAAAACGATGAGGAATGGACCGATCCTAAAAAGTTGTTTGCTCGAATTTCATGGTGTCTGTTTTGTTGTTGTTGTTGCTGGTGTTTGTTTTACTTTTTTCCCCCCTTTCTTTCTCTCTTCAAATCTGTCGGCCCTACCAACGACACTACATCCGCTACGCTATAGCGGATCTGAGGGAATTGACGTCATCTCTCTCTCTCTCTCTCTCTCTCTCTCTCCAAGCACACTATTTACCGTCAGTAGATCCAAAGATTTTAGATCCACTATAGCGTAGTGGACAGATTTGAAGAAAGAAAGAAAAACAGCCCCCCCCCCCTCCCGGAAACAAACAAACAAACAAACAACACACACACACACACACACACACACACACACACACACACACACACACACACACACACACACACACACACACACACACACACACACACACATACCAAACAACAATAACAAACAAACAAAAACAACGAAACAAAACAAATACCCCCCCCCCCCCCAAGAAAAACCCACCCAAAAACCCTAACAAGACACAACAACAACAGCAACAACAAACAAACAAACAAACAAAAAACAACGAACAACAACAACAACACCACCAACAACAACAACAACACTGGCAACAACAACAACAAAACAGACAAAATAGCATGAAATTTGGAGAAGCAAATCTCTGGGATGGGCCCATTCCTCCTTGTTTTTTAATCACTGAAACTTGCTGCTGCCCGCAGCGAAATCTGCCCCCATCGCATAAAGTTGTTTCTCTACAGAGAAACATCTTAAAAAGAGGAGAAGAAAAAAAAAATTCAAAATCAAAATCGACCACACACTCAATCACGCGTTAGAAACCCAGTTCTTTTCTCCTCAAAAACCTGCGCCACTTTTCCCCCTCTGTTCCTCCTTCAGAGTGCATTTGTGCATATCGC
>JACVVK020000202.1:1037500-1067500 GCA_018292915.2 Batillaria attramentaria
CCCCGAATATTTGGCTCAAAGCGCCGCCAACACGAACGCTCACGTGAATCACGCGCATTCTCTCACACAATGGACATGCACACATTTCAATCACTTGGTGCGAATGGCCAGCTCAAAAAATTAAGTTTCGGAATTTTTCGAATTGCATTTATTTTGTTTTAAATCCAAACTATCATTTTTAATGCTCACAGGTCGTTCTGAGATGTTTTCGTGGTATCTATCATCACACCACTTCGACACCTGGACAGTGACAGCGTCTGTCACAATGCTGGCACTGAGCGAACAGGAGCGTACTAGATGACGCAGCGACCACACTGAGCGCTCCAGTAGTGTAACAACAGTCGTAGAATTTGAATGTTTGACCGCTCGCGCAAAGTGTAAACAACATTGTATCGCATTAAGAGCTGTACTAATCACCAAAATAGAATATTTCAAGCGGACAGGCGTACTCGCGAGCGAAACTGTTTCAAAACATAAGCTGGCTTAGCAAAGGTGGAATTAGCTCGTTTAATTTTTTTTAATCAGATGAAGCGAATAGATTTCAGAAAAGTGGCTTAAACATAAAGTAGAACTGCATTACTCCAGTGCGGCATGAACGGCAAGAAGACATTCATTTTTTTAATTTTTTTTTTATGAAGTGCTTAATGTCTGGTATGCCCAGTCCACCGTTCTGGACCTGTTTAGTTGCTAGCTTACGACTAATACGATCTGGTTTCTTATTCCAAACAAATCTGAAACACAACTTTTGTAAATCTAATATATACTGGTTTGGGGGGTTTGGGAGCAGCATCCAGAGGTAACTTAACTTTGACAGTATCAATGATTTTAATACTGCCACTCTACCCAGTGGTGTTATAGGTCTTTTAAGCCAAATTTTCATCAAAGTTTTGATTTCAATGTATTTTTGTGTATAGTTAAAGTGGTGCATGTTCTGTAGGTCATTAGTGAACCAAATTCCCAGGATTTTAATTTTTCTGGGTTCCAATTTAACGTGAGGTGTTGTAGGTATTTAATTTTAGAGCTTTTTTTTGCTGCCTAACCATAGTACATCTGTCTTGTCATAGTTTAGGTATAGTCCTGATTTCTTGCCAAATGTTTCTATTGTTTTCATTACATGTTCAAAAGAGCTTTTATCCCCTTTTAATAAAACCTGAGTATCATCAGCAAACTGTGCTATTTTAAACTGTGTCACCAATAGTTATTCCTTTAATTTCCTTATTTTCTTTTACCATTAAAGCCAGGATTTCTGCACACAATACGAAGAGATACGGTGAGACGGGGTCGCCCTGTCGACAGCCGCGCTGAATACTAAACCAGACATTCATTTTTTTTTGTAAACTCCTGTCAGGTGCGTGCCTTTGAATGGTCTGTCCATGGTAATTTTTGTTTCTAGACTGAAGCATTTTTTAGTGGTGACTATGATGAGTGAGACTAGTACGGAATAATAAAAATAAAAAAATATATAATTAGGCCTCGTGCATTTGTAGTCTTTGACCTGCCGCGCTATGACTCTAGTCGTAGCAGTAAGTGGTGCTCGGTTGGTACAGTTCGCCCGTTAGGGGGTGCAAATGTATACCAGTCACTTCCGTTGATATTTCGCATAAAGGAAAGTCGAAGAACGAAGTCAGCGGTCACGTGACTTCGCCTCCCCAGACACCGGAGAACATTTGCACCCTCTCCCGCGTTGCGGGGATACAGTCGCCCCTGTTAGTGGACGACTGGAATTTATTTGCCCCTCCTGCGCATGACTGGTATACATGTACATTTGCACCCCTTAACGGGCGAACTATACCAATTGTCAGTAGTGTGCGAAATCTTCGTTCTGTTCCACTATTGCTAGCCGTTACCAGGTTTTCTTGGAGTGATCTCCCTTACAACAGTTTCTGTTTTCTGTTTTCAGCTAGCGTCAGACATATGATGGTTATATGTAGCGTCAGTGTAAAAAGAAAGAAAGGGTTAAAATTCTCACTAGCCCCCCCCCCTCCCCCCCCACCCCGCCAACTCCGAAAACGTAATTTGCAATTCCTTTGAAAGTCGGGATAAAAAAAATTCCACATGCTGTTTTTTTCTTTTCTTTGTTTCTCTGATTAATAGTAATTAATCAAACTTTTACCTCATTGCTAGTGACACCCAGACCCGAAATTCACATTTAAATCCCATTCATTGGTGGTTGTAGATCATCGTTAAAAGTCGCTTTGTGTAAGTTGCCGTAAACGGGGCGCTAAGACAAGAAATCCACATTTTAAATTGTTTTTCTACAGGTGTAGTCTTACACGTTCTTGTTATTGTTGCCGCCACCACTGACGCTCAGTCTCTCATTGATACGGGAGTGCATTTGTAAACGGGTCAGGAATTTGTTTCGGGGAGGTCACTAAAAAATAATATCGCACAGCCACGCTCCACTTTCTCCTAGCCCGAAACATTTCGCCGTGAAATTACCCTGCGAGGAAATCAGCCTTAATTGCCCTTATACAATATTGAAGACTGCGAAGGAAATTACCTGCCCCTGGCGCGGTAACCCTGCAGGGCAATTTTCTCCCTTGGAGAGGTCCTGCGGGCTTTGAATTTTGATATTGAAATCGCTTCCTTATAGCCTCGTCTCCATGGACGAGCTCTAGGGGAAATTTTAGGGGATGGTGGCCACTTGGATTTCCGTCGTAAAGGGCGGATTTTCAAAGGAAAACAAGTGCAATATCTGTGACAGATATTCGATATTCTCAAATACCGATGCTGAAACCGGACTGCTTGACATCTAAGGTGTGGAAGGTGTGCGTGCGTGCGTGCGTGCGTGCGTGCGTGTGTGCGTGCGTGCGTGTGTGTGTGTGTGTGTGTGTGTGTGTGTGAGAGAGAGAGAGATAGAGAGAGAGAGTTGTCCACGTAAACAGGTTGTCACAGTATCAGCAAAACAAGACGTCATTTCATAGTCAGACAACCATGCCCAAATGGCAAAACAACGCAAAACAAAGCAACAACAACAACTAAAAACCAAAACAAAATACCAGCAAAATAACGACGATCACGACAACGACGACGACGAGGACAACAACAACAACAACAACAACAACAGCAAACCTCTCACCTGTTCACAACGTATTACCTAAGGATGGAGCCTTCCCTTGACTGAAAGTAATGAGGACCTCTTAAAAAAAGGTTTTAAACAAACATGTATGCAATGCTCAAAACAGCAAACCATGTGGATGGTCCCATTGACACTTTTGTAAAGTTACAGCAGAATCATCAAAATCGAGCTGAAAGCAACTCTTTCCTAGCTTTCCACCTAAATACTACAATCTCACGAAATTTGGCTGCTTAGAGCTGAAATGAGATCTTTCTTAGCGCCTCCGATCAAATAATACAATCCCATAAAATCGGGCTGCTTAGAGCTGAAATGAGCTCTCTATTAGCGCTTCCTGTTAAATTAGACAATCTCATAAAATCGGACTGTTTAGCGCTTCCACGTAAATAGTACAATCTCGTTATCCTCCACAATACCACGACCCCCCTCGCCCCTCCCCCAACCACCCTCAACCCCCAAATCGCCTCCCTCGTCCGGGGAGCCGGGGTGGTCGAATGGTAGAGCGTTGGACTTCTAATGCTCGGGTCGTGAGTTCGATCCCGGCTGGGGCCAAATATTTGTGCTGGCTTTTTCATCGTTGCCCCGTCTTTGATAGCACCCTATGTGGTGGAAAAGGACGTTAAACCTCCAAACACCCACCCACCCACCCACCTCCCTCGTCCACCACCCTCATGACCGATGCATGTCTTTACACACGTACATCATCGCCTAAATAACTAATGCGTTGAGACCAAGCGGGCTGGTCCCAAGACTGATGAGTGATAAAGAACCAAATAAGCTAGACCAACGCGGCAGAAATAATAAATAATAATGTGTGTTTTTGTTTTTGACAGGGTTCTACCGTTCGCCGAGTCTACATACAGTGAGTGTGGTCACCACAATGTGATGGGACGAAGATGACGTCGTGCGTGACGTTTCTGGTTCTGGCTGTTACCATGGCAACGCGGACGGGCGCTGTTACTGGTAAGATCCCCGATTCTCTGTCGTGAACGTTTACACGGTTTCCGTAAAGAGTTTAGAACTCAGCCCGGCGAAAAATCTCGTGCTGTCTGTTAGAGTCGTACAGCACGCAGGGCACCTCAGTTACAAGTTGATCATTCGGGCTCAGTTCTGAACTGTACAGCTGAGATGATTTTGTTTCCCGGTGGCCTAGTATGTAAAAAAGCAATCCTAACATCTAGATTTTTTCCCCTAAAAACAAAAACACCAAAAACAACAACACAGCAACAACTACATGGCTTCAAGCCCAGTACGGAGAGCAAATATCGAAACAACAACAACAACAACAACAACAACAACAACAACAACAACAACAACAACAACCTTCCAGCCTGAGATCACACGGGACGCTACTCGTGCTCTTGCCATTCGCTTTCTTTGAGTACCTGCCCTTTGGCCGGCGATTTATGGTCATTCGGTTCACCACCAGGAGATGCAGACTCTGTTTTGTCTCGTCGGCCATCAGACTATTGAATGACAGATGAAACAGTGTGTGTGTGTGTGGGGGGGGGGGAGGGGAGGTGGGGGATACGTGTGTGTGCGTGTGCTTGTGCGTGGTGAGACAGAGGTGTATACGTACATATATCACCTGCCGTGTTTTCCGTTTTTTTCCCCACTGAAAACAAATTGCCTAAATTGGGATAATAAAAATATTTGAATTGAATTGAACTGAACTGAACTGAACTGAACTAAACTGAGCTGAACTGAACTGAAAGTTCAACGCTTTACCAGCTCGACTAAGCCGCCTCTCTGAATAAATAAATAAATAAATAAATGAATAAGTCGTGCGGAACATTCCAAATCATCTTGTTGATCCTTATGCGATAATTCTCTGCGCAATAAATCAGCGGGTGCAGCGGGTGGACATCTTGATGCCGTGTCTTACCCCATTTATCGTTATTGTGTGATTGATCGATCTAAGCGGAATTACTTCAGCCAAGAGCACAATAATTATGATACAGGAGGAGTTGGTATCACCCGTAGAGGTTGTCGGTGGTGTAGTGGTCACGACTACTGCCACCAGTGCGAGAGGTTGGGGTTCATGTCCCATTTGGGACATTACATTCTTCAGGTGAAATGTGTGGCACGTTTCGTTCTGGGCTGATCGTCGGGGGTTTTCTCTCTGGGTACTCAGGCGTCCTTCCTCCGGCTTCCCTAGGAAATACTAAATTTGAAATTCGAAACTTAAAATAGCTGAGCACGTAACTGTGTTGAAAACAGGTGTGTGAGAGAACGCGTATGATTCAAGTGAGCGTGCTTTTTGGGTTTTGTCCGCGGTGCTAGTGAGCTACGTAATTGGGACAACGCGGTTATGTTGATGATGAAGAAGATGATGATGAAGCTGATGATGATGATGATGATGATGATGATAATTTTTGATCGCACACGACCACAGGTCCCCGATAGCAGGCTGTCTACGTTTACCTCATATGGAAAAAATGTCAAGTTTCCACTTTCCCCGAGTTTCTGGCATCTCTGGTGTCACATTTTTTTAAAATAAAAAAAAAAGGGAAATGAAATGGCCACCATTAATTGCGCAGGACACATTTCGCTACTGGCGGTTCCTGCATGTGCGCAGCGTTCGTCTCGCACGTGCATCAATAAAATATTTGTTGACGACGTGCATGTCCTGAACATCCAGGGCACCCAGGTCATGACAGCACGCCTCGATATCAATATCCATCGTGACCTGAATATTATGCACCCAGGCTGTAAAATGACAGCAGGCGACATAAATGCACATGCTACGAAAAAGAACATTGCTTAGAAGCGGAATTGCCCTACGTTCCTGTGTGCCAAATATTTCATGTGTATAGATATACACTAGTACAGTTATTTTGGTTTACTCTCTTTTTTCAGCGCAGAGACGTTCTGGAATTTTTTTTTCTGGATAAAATTTATTATTTGGGACTCGCAAGCTTTTCATCTTGATCCAAGATTTTACATTCTGACCTAGTCTGGGGGACCAGTTTTGGTCAAGGGGAATAATCTTTCCGTAAAATTACAGTGATATTATGTTGACAGTAAAATTAATGGGCCAATTCATGCAACCTGTGTAAAAGATACTCCTTAACGGTTCTACACAGCCCATTTCAATAAAAACACAATAAGTATCAACGCCATTGTCCTGCTTATGGGTGATAAGGCACACGCTGTGAAGCAGACTGCATAAATACGTATACAACTTTTTTCTTTTTCTTTTTTTAAGCATAAGATTTCAACCACAGTTACCAATATGACGCCTGCTTTTTGTTTTAGGATTACTAGTCTTTTCTGTTCTTTTCTCCCCCATTTTTTTCACACACAGTCGATGGTCTTCTGTCACCAAAAGAAGTTGTGTTGTGATGTTGTGTTGTGATGTTTTTACTATTGATTTCCGGTCATTTTTCGTTCTCCCCCACCGTTTATTTTATATTATTTATTTATTTTTTAAATAAACAAATAATTCATTTATTTTATTATTAAATAAATAATTTATTTATTTTATTATTAAATAAATTATTTATTTATTTCATTATTAAATAAATAATTTATTTATTTTATATTTATTTTTATTTTTTCCCGCGCCGTGTATGTCAGTATGTCAGCAGAGTTACCTTTTGTTTATTGAAGTTATGTCCCATTTGTTTATGTCCTGAGGAAGGCGAAAGCCGAAACGTTAACCCGTGCTGTCCTTTGTGAAAGTTAAGTGGTTTCTGTCCCTTTTATGTCGCTTTTATCAGGTTACGACGCCAATTTAGTTTTAGATTTGTTTCCATAACAACTTTTCTGACTTTTCTCACCTTTGCACAATAGCCAAAATAGTGACACCACCAAGCGGGATGTTGCTCCCTTTCATGTTCTGTGCTTTTCATTTTTCATTCAGATGACGAGTATGGCCGAAAGTTTGTCTTGATACCCACTCCAATGACGTGGGACGAAGCATCCGACAAGTGCAGTGAAATGAACGGAACTCTGGGAACCATCGATAGCTATGACGTCATTCCTGATCTAGGCTACGATTGGTCGGTATAGTTATCGTTTTGAAATTGTTTCATTCATTCATTCATTCATTCATTCATTCAGTTTCAGTTTATTTTCCTGCCCATTTTGTTTATGTTTCTTCTCAGTGTTTCCTTCACATCCAGACTCTGCACCTGCTATTTAAGATCCTCTCATTTCACAGGCATTTTTACCGCCCTCCGTAAACACTGCAGACTGATTCAAATTCAAATTAGAATTTAAAAAAACTTTATTATCTGTTCTAAAATTACATTTTAAAACCAAAAATTGTCTTCAGGCACATGCATTCGCTCCGCTCCTTCGACTGATCACAAATCCTGAAGCCTCTACATGCCTACAAAATCCATAATAATAATAATAATAATAATAATAATAATAATAGGGCGCCTATCCCCGGGAGGCGAGCTCTAGGCGCCTTACATTTAAAACCGAAGTTTAAAAAATGCACTCAGTTACACAACGTAAGAACAACTAAAAAGTAAAAGAGCACACACACACACACACACACACACACACACACACACACACACACACACACACACACACACACACACACACACACACACACACACAACACGACTGAGTAGAAATGATAAAGGACAGACAGAGACAATTAAAAACCAAGTACCAGCGATAAAACCCAAAACAAAAGGATAGATTGGAATGAGCCAGATAAAACCTTGAAAGACAGCAGTGGTGAGGAGCTAAATGTAAGACATTAAAAATGGGACCTTGCGCATTTGACTCACAATGAGACATCATAATCACACCTCCCCCCCCCCTCTCTCTCTCTCCCCCCTCCCCCAATTAAATTTGCACAGATCATTTAGGTGCACTGACTTGATAGGAGTGTGGGTTTTGTTGGTGTAACCGTTGCTGGTTGCTCTCCCTTTCATCATTCTAAAACTTGAGTCAAAAGCTGTTGCTGTTTACGCAGGGGTTGGACCTTGTGGGTGGGGCTGAAGATCTCAGACAACATGACGTGGGAGGACGGGGCCGAGGTCAACTGGACCCACTGGTCCGGCGCCGTGGACTTGAACGCAACTAACGCAACCTGCACTGCCGCCCTCACGCACCGCCCGTACTCGTGGGTACAGAGACCCTGCTCGGATCTTCTGGCTTCGGTCTGTCAGATCGTGGAGGGTGGGTACTAGTACTGCTGCTGTTGCTGCTGCTACTACTATATCGCTTTTAGCTCCCAGCAGGTGCTGGATCAAAGCGCTTTACACACACACACACACACACACACACACACACACACACACACACACACACACACACACACACACACACACGCACGCACGCACGCACGCACGCACGCACACACACACACACACACACACACACACACACACACACTCCAAAGATATTCCAGTGAACCTTTCCGGTAACCCATAGCAACTGATGCCAGGGCCGACAAGCTGTGCCGGTTGCTTCCGTTGCAGGCCCTGATTTGTACGATCTCGACTTAAGACTTTGTGGAAGCAATATGCATCGCCGAATGCTAGTGGTAGTAGTTGTTGTAGTGGTAGAGGAGGTAGTAGTAGCAATAGTAGTAGTAGTAGTAGCAATAGTAGTAATAGTAGCAATGGTAGTAGTAGTAGCAATAGTAGTATTAGTAGTAGTAGCAATATTAGTAGTAGTAATAGTATAAGTAGTAGCAGGAGTAGTTGTAGTAGCAGCAGTAACACCATCGGTAGTAGTATCAGCAGCGACAGTAGTAGTAGTCTTTGTAGTCGTAGTCGTCATTCAGTAGTCTTATCTGGTTAGTACTGGTAATAGTAGCAGTAGTAGTGGTAGTCCTCGTTGTAGAAGAACATGTAGTCGTAACAACAATAATAACAATATTAATGGAATAATAATAATAATAATAATAATAATAATAATAATAATAATAATAATAATAGAATGGTTCTCATGAGGAGGTCTAGGTTCACTGCCTTTCAAATGATGCACTTTAGAAACGACCTACGTATAAAAAATAAAAAGACTACCCTCATAAAAAAAGACTGTTACGTACGATTACCATGACATCATCCTCGGTTACGTCTTTGGCAGGAAGTTGCCACTTCGTGTTGGTGAAAGGCTCCAGCATCAAAGGGTTCAACGACAAGATCGAAGAGCTGGACCGGGCCAGTTGTCTGGAAGCGTGCCGGACAGCTCGGGATTTTGACTGTCGCTCGGCCGAGGTGCACGCCCAGTACAACGCGTGTCAAATGAGTCATGAGAACCGCTGGTCGCAGGAGGCAAAATTCCTGATCAACGACAGAAATTGGGACTACTACCACTGGACTTGCGTCAACGGTATGATGACGTATATATATATACACACACACACACACAATATGACGCCAGTAGATCCTCTTACACTGTCAGACCAGGTTGCGTGACGAATAAGTGTTAGGTTGACGTGGTTCGAAGGTATAGTGACGTAGTAACTACAGATTGACGTCAGTAGACAATATCATGACGTCATGATCATGTTGTGCATGCGTATTGGGTGGACAGACGTCGGTAGATACATGTAATACCATTATGTCATGTAGTGACCTCATGCATAGTTGGTGGACTTGCATTCAAAACAGAATGATGACCAAGTACAACAGAATGACATCTGTACAATTACGCCATGTGATTACATACTATGCTATAAATTATTAGCATCATTTCCATCGGCTGTACTTTTTTGTGTGTTCCACGGTCTGGAACACGTGCCTGCAAATTTACTCACGAGAATGTTTCATCATTTTGCATCCCAGGAACTGTTTTTTTTTTTTTTTTTATGCCCCAACTCTTTGCCAGCTCCAGAGGTGTTCCTCCTACGTAATGGGTGGAATCCACGGAGGGCTCGAAAGCTGGGGCAATTTTTATTATGCATGATAATGGAGATGAGGATGATGGAAAGATGATGCTATGGAGGTCCGTGTGGTTTGGGACTACGAGACAGGGCCGCATTCCACGCTTCCTGTCATAAATATCCCGGCATTAACCAGGCCCGGGAACTATGGCACCTGCGGTAATCATCCACATCATACGACGTGTCATACTAAGTGAAGCACCCGTGAAGTGGGTGAATCTCGGCTGTGTGGCAACAGCCTCCCAATTGGGCCCATAGCACGCTCGCTCTAGGTAGAGCCGACCTAGGTTGGAAAAATCCCGCTTGCCTCGGCTGGGACTCGGGCCCGGGTCTCCTGGTCCATGGTCCGAAGTGCTAACCACTACACTACGGGGGCAGGTTCTTACTTCGGTTTTAGATTGTAAGGCGCCTAGAGCTCGTTCCCCGAGGATAGGCGCCCTATAAGTATTATTATTATGAGCCAGACAGGAGGCACAGACGAAGACATCAAGGCAAGGGTGAAGAAAGCACGTCAAGCATTTGCCAACCTGAAACCCGTGTGGAGAGCGACCACCATCTCCACCAACGCCAAGCTGAGAATCTTCAACTCCAACGTGAAATCTGTGCTACTCTACGGGTCAGAGACTTGGCGGGTAATCAACACCAGCACCGCAAAGATCCAGACCTTCATCAACGGATGTCTCCGGCAGATCCTCCGCCTGAGATGGTTCGACAGAGTGCCAAACACCGACCTGTGGACAAGGGCGAATCAACAGCCAATGGACGTCCAGGTCAGGCGGCGAAAGTGGCGATGGGTCGGTCACACCCTGCGGAAGGAACCCTGCAACATCACCAGGCAGGCGCTCGAGTGGAACCCGCAGGGGAAGAGGAAGAGAGGGCGCCCCAAGCAGACCTGGAGGAGGAGCTTGCACTGTGAGCTGCGAGACTCCGGCCTGATATGGGAGGAGGCCAAGACCTGCGGCAGGGACAGAGTGAGATGGAGGAGAGCTCTTGAGGCCCTATGCTTCTCTAGGAGCCAAAAGGACTAAACTAATTATTATTATTATTATTATTCAGCATGGCTTCAAACAGTGATTGCTTGTTTTCAGGCACGTATCTAGGCGGTGTGTGGGTACCTCCCAACGTGACAGATCTACCAACGCTGGAAACAACCACGCCCACCACCACCACCACCCCTACTACTACTACCACGCTACCCGCGACCACGAGTGAGTTAATAAACACATTTTAAAGAAGCTGTCAGCCCTTTAAAATGATTGTAGCCAGTAGCCACTCGCCAGCGAGTATTAACAAGCAAAGTAGAGGTGCGGTTATTTTGAAGATGTTTTCTCGACCGTACAAAATACAAAACAAAAAAAAAACAAAACAAAAATGTAGACCAATGATTTTGAGAACCCACCCCCTCCCCCAACCTACCATAAAAAAAGAAAAAGAAACAAGAAACAAAAAGAAGTAAAAAACAGAAAAAGAGAAGAAAAAAGACAAAAAGAAAACAGATGCCAATTTTTTCTTCAATTCTCTGGACGAAGAAGATTTCAAAAGTTACCTCCAGTACCCTAAATCATGGTTTCTTTTCCCGCTAAACTGATGTCCAAGGTTTAATAGCTGACACGAGTATGGATGTTCGTGTAGAGAATTGTAGCATAGTAAATTACTCATGCAAAAGCACACTTTCACCACAAAACGCTTCACAAAAGCACACATTGTGGTCATGCTTTCCACTGAAAATGTTGTGGAGCACCACAAGAAAATTCAAGCAAAGGAAAGTATTGTAAGCTGCCCCTAAGTAATGGTATATTGTTTCTGTCTCTGAAATTTTCTGCCAGTTTCCAACAACATTCATGGCGTCAGTGCGTATCTCGGTCGGCAGTACGTACTATGGGGCCAGGGCAAAAGTCTATCGGGAAATGAAAACATGCTACCCGTAGGGCCGGATCCAAGGGGGGGGGGGGGGGCGCTTTGGTACTACAGCCCCCCCCCCCCCTCGGCAGTAGCATCAAACTGTAAATAATTGTTTAAAACTGAGTTGTAACACTTGTGTTTTAGTGCCGTATATAACAACAGTTAGAGACTCAAAAACGTCGGTTGTTGTGTTTGGTCTTTTACAAGACCCGGGCAATAGGCAAAAAAAAAAAAAAAAAAAAAATCAGCACCCCTCCCTGAAAACTGATTGATCCGGCCCTGTACCCGGACATATAATTATATTCCTTCGCCATTATACCAGTGCAAATACCAAACTCAAGTGACTAATTGTAAAATTAACGTCGGACGTACAGCCCCGGAACCGGAAGGAGAGAAGGTGTGTGTTTACGTCAAACCGATCACCAAGAACGAGACAGAGGAAGTGCGCGAGGACGTGCAGGAGTTGCAGGACTTGGGCGTGACCTTCAAGGAACAGAAACGATTGAAGAAAAAGGTCAGAGGTTTACTTGTAATTCCCTTACAAAGAAGGTTCTTTGGGAAGAATATAATTTATTTAACAATTATTAACAATTATCTATGTTCGTGATGAGTTCTGAGGTTCTCTCCGGGTACTCCGGCTTCCTCCCCCTCGACTCTGCTTTGGAAATGTTCAGCCCACCAAATTGAAAAATAAATGCAATTCTAAATTCCGAAGTTTAAATAGCTGAGCTGGCCCTTCGCACCACGTGATTGTGATGTGTTTAAATGGCCAGTGTGTGAAAGAAGGCGTGTGATTCGTGTTGGGTTCAGTTCGCGGTGCTGTGAGCCGATTCATGAAATTGGGTAAAGCGTCTATACAATACTCATTATCATTATTATTTATTAGTACGACCAGTGAAGTTGGGGGTGAGCGGTGGTCTAATAGGTAGCGCGTCGGATTTAGCCGCTGAGCTACCGAACGGCCGTCACCAATGTCACGGCGATGAAGCGTGGGTTCGATCCCAGGTCGAGCTTGTGATATGTGACACCGGTTTTTCCTGGCTACCGGGCTGCTCATCGGGGGTTCCTCTCCGGGTTATCCGGCTTTCCTCTCCCAGTAAAATGGTAACAAATATAGGATAGGTATTGGGTGGCGCTGCACCGCGGCGACGCGCTTCCCCCGGGGGAAACAGCCCGAATTTCCCGAAAGGGAAAATAAAGAAGGAAAAAAAAAATTGCGTGACTTTACGGCTTCTAATAGCAAGAAATGCGTGACTTTACGGCTTCTAATAGCAAGAAATGCGTGACTTTACGGCTTCTAATAGCAAGAAATGCGTGACTTTACGGCTTCTAATAGCAAGAAATATGACTTTCTTTGGCCTAACGCTTCCATATCTGTACTACACATAGATACGACCAAGTCTCTCACACAGCACCTTCTAGCTGCCCTCTCACAACAGCATATATGTACTACACATAGATACGACCAAGTCTCTCACACAGCACCTTCTAGCTGCCCTCTCACAACAGCATATCTGTACTACACATAGATACGACCAAGTCTCTCACACAGCACCTTCTAGCTGCCCTCTCACAACAGCATATATGTACTACACATAGATACGACCAAGTCTCTCACACAGCACCTTCTAGCTGCCCTCTCACAACAGCATATCTGTACTACACATAGATACGACCAAGTCTCTCACACAGCACCTTCTAGCTGCCCTCTCACAACAGCATATATGTACTACACATAGATACGACCAAGTCTCTCACACAGCACCTTCTAGCTGCCCTCTCACAACAGATGAAGGTTGCCGTACAGTGGATCCCTGCTCACTGTGGTCTCACAGGAAACGAAGAGGCAGACAGACTGGCCAAGTCTGGCAGCAGAAAAGAGCAACCCCAGCAGGCAGTCTCCTACACAGAAGCCAGGACTCTGGTAAAACATCAGTACAAGACAATCTGGACGGCGCAACACAATCCCCCATCTAACGACCAGATGCCACAGCTCCAGCGTTATGAACAGACCACCATCTTCAGACTACGAACTGGACACTGCAGACTGCGTGCCCACCTGTGCCGCCTTGGGCTGTCACACTCACCAGACTGCCCGTGCGGAACAGCCCCTCAAACCCCGGAACACATTCTGCAGTCCTGCCCCCTCTTCAAAGAAGCAAGGACACAACACTGGCCGAACGGAGCCACACTGGCAGAGAAACTCTGGGGCAGCAAAACAGACCTCTTGAAGACCACTGCTTATGTAAAGACCACAAACCTAATCATCTGAGGCGGAGTCCAGAACAGGGAACGCAGAAGAAGAAGAAGAAGAAGAAGAAGAAGACCAAGTCTCTAAAAATAGCCACCAATCGGCGCTGTGTAGTAAGTGCTCCGTCCGCAACCAAATAATGTCGTCTGCTCAGTACGCTACCACATAGGTAGAAGAACATATATACGCACAACCCGAGTCACCACAATGGTTTCAGATATTACATTGTGTCCCAAGCGTCTGATTGTGAAGCACGCCGGGATAAAACCCATTCGATGACAAGTTTTCCACGGCGTTGCTGTATGTCTGACAAACATAATTATTGAGAACTTTTTAGATTAATTTAACGTATGATGCAATGCAAACAGGCGTTTGCAGGCCATGAAAATTCGAACTTGTAGACTAACTGTTTATCGCGTGTGTTGTGAGGAAGGTTCATCACAGGGAGTGAGTGAGTGAGTTAAAGCCGCGCAAGCCACAAAGACTAATTCGCGGCTGGTTCATCACAGGGGTTAAAACCCATTTTCCGTCAATTCTATGGTCCCAAATAATCCTGAGCCCTTTTGTCGTACCACCTGGACACCTGCACGGTGACAGCATCTCACAGGCTGACACTGAGCCAAGAGAAGGCTTTACGCGACGCGAATAACGAGGAATCAGCTAGTGTTGCGGTCAGCCGCCGATTGGAATTAGAATGTTCGCTGACACAGCCGGCAGACGGCAGCGTATTGCATTCCGAGCTTTACTAATTATTAAGCATTAGATGAAGATGCGCCTGTACTACGATGTAGCCTAAGTCAGGCAAGATTAACGGTTTCTTGGAGGCTGTTACTGCAGCAAACACGAGTATAATCAAGGTGCAAAAATCCCACTAAGCCTAATTTAAATCCATGCGGGCATAATTTAAATATGATTTTTTCAGTAAGGCCATCTGATAATAATAATAATAATAATAATGGTTACTTAAGGGACGCCCTCCTTACCGCAGAAACTCTGGGCGCCTTACAATCAACACACACTCACTCACCCAGAAACACACACAACATGCCTCCACACATACATTTAACTACAAACACATAATGTGCAGCATCATACACGCCCGTGTCCCCGCCTTCAACACACACACACACACACACACACACACACACACACACACACACACACACACACACACACACGACCAGCAAGATGATGATGCGGCAAGAGCTATTGGTTGAGGGCTGTGAAGAGGTGGGTTTTCAGATTTTGCTTGAAGGATGGTTTTTTTTGTGTGTCTGCATAACTTATTGATGCTGGGGGAGGTTTCCAACACGTCGGACCCTGGTATGAAAAACTACGATTACCAAAGATCATCCCCCAATTTACTTGGTAGGAATTGAGTTGGTTTTTTTTTTTTATTTTTATTTTTTAACCGCATTGCAGGTCAGTACACCAGACCCTCGCGCCTCCGCCACCTACATCGGGGTCTTCGCAATGGGTTTTGTGGCGGTGGTGCTGGGACTGATCGTGTGTCTGGACATCATGAGTCTCCCAAGACACCTGGAGCAGATGCACGGCATCACGTGCGGGGACTGCAAGATCAGGAAGAAGCTCAAGTTCCTCAAAAGGAGAGAGGTGCGTGTATTTTTGAGGAGGTGGAATTGGTGTGTTTTTTAAATTTTTTTTAAAGGTTTTGTTCGCTGGGAGGCGAAAATTGGACGTGGGGCAGGGGTGTGTGTGTGTGTGTGTGTGTGTGTGTGTGTGTGTGTGTGTGTGTGTGTGTGTGTGTGTGTGTGTGTGTGTGTGTCTGCCTGTCTGTCGGGAAGGGGATAGGGGTGAGGGTGGAGAGCGGGGCTTAGGAGAGAGAAGTGAGCAGGAGGCTCAGTCAGTGTCAGAGTCTTTACCTTAACGAGTAGTTACGTTTGTACATGTATGCACATTACATAAAGAATTGACTGCTGTCTGCCAGCTTGTCCAGGCCGGGTCCATTCCTTGGCCAAAGGGAGAGTAGTCAGTTCAGACTTTAGCAATTCCTTGAAAGGGATTATTTCCCTTACACCGTATCGGCAGTTCACAGTGGGATACAGACAACACTGTGTTGTTTATCAGCATGGTAAGGGTTGAGATGACTCCAGACTGGTCGCTGAGGTGCTTCCTCTGACAAAGACAGCGCTTTATACCCATGGAAACAATAATAGGGCAAATGTGGCTGACCGTAAAAGTATACGGCATTTGTCCTGAGTACTGCTGTGCAGAAATGATGGGACATATTTCCGCCTTGATAAGAAAGTAATCGGACATTTCGAAAACATGAACTGGTCTGTGGCCGATGTTGGACGCGGATTATGAAACCCTGCAAAGCCCTGCTACTTTTCATGCTAATTCTATCCGTACTCCTTTTGTGCACTAATTGCATTCTGGTCCTTTAAACAGGTGAAGTTCACGGAGTATTCAGAGCACCGTGCGAGAATCCTGGCCGCTGGCGATGCTCTGGTCATCAGCCCGCGAGTGCCACACAACTTCAGGCCAAGCGGACTGACAAAAGACGTAAACATAGAGAGGACGTACGCCGGTTTTGGCAATGACGTGCAAGGCGTATACGTCAGGAGGAACGACACGTCACGCCGCGCCGAGGTTGAGAGCGACGCGTCAAGCGCTGTGACGAACGACGATGACGCGTCACTGGCGCAGGAAGTCGCCGCGTCACGCACTCAGATAAACGGTGCGTCAGGCAGAAATGCAACTCGTGCGTCAGAGATAAACGGTGCGTCAATCAAACGCAGAAACCGTGCGTCACGCATGGGTATAACTGACGCCTCGGTTGTGGAGGTAAACTCACGCGCAGGGACGCAACCTTCAACCAGCTCAGAAGGATACGACTCACCACATTCGAAAACGAACAGGAGGTCGGACTCGGCGATGGGCGATACCTCACCACCTGACAGCAGTGATGACGCGTCATGCTCAGACAGAAGTGCAGCGTCACGCGGAGAGGCGTACGGCGCGTCATATTATTCAGAAGAAGACGAGACGCTGTTCTCGCGTATTGAGAGGGACTCCAGCCTCACAGATTCTGATGACGGGGTTGACGTTTTCAAATTACCCGACCTTGGGGTCCTTGATGGTGACGAAAATTCCGGTGAAAACATGGACACGGGCGAAAACATGGACCTCGGCGGAAACATGGACGTGGGCGAAACCGTGGACCTCGACGGAAACGGGGACGCGAGTGACAGTTGGAAGGGCTCGGACAAAGAACTGGACAGAGAAGCTCGCAGCAAGACGGCAACGGAGAGGCTGACGGATGTTGAAGACGTGGAAAGATGCAGCAGCGTTTTGGTTGAACGGTTGTGAGGAAACTTGATCAGCAGAAACAAGCGTAGGGGTGGGTGTTTAGGGGGATTTAGTCCTTTTTCCACCACACGAAGGTGATATCAAAGACGGGGCAACGAGGAAAAGTGCCGAGCCGGCAAAAATGTTTGGCTCCCAGCCGGGAATCGAACCCACGACCCGAGTATTGAAAGTCCAGTGCTGTACCGTTCAACTTCCCGGCTTCCCTAGCAGAAAGGGCACGCACAATAGACGACTCCACTCTTGTCAGTCAAAAGGGGCGATCCCCCAGAAATTAGCCAGTCGCGTGCCGCGGCGTAATGAGCACAACACATGGCATGGTCCGGCAAACTTTCTTGCCAGACACTACGAAGGTGCAAAGGTGCACATGCAGTTCGATATGACTGCAACGTGGAAAGAAAGCAGCAAGTCCATTGACGTCATTTGAGGAAAATGACCATTACGTCAATCTTTTTCATCTTGAAACGCCTTTTTTTCATAAATGATGTCATGGACGTACCGTGTTTTGCCAATACACGGCAGAGTGAAGGAGAGGGGCTTTGGCCTCGAGGTTTGTCGAGTGGAGTCGTCTATTGCTGCGGACACCGTCGTGCTGGAAGCGCGAGGATCGGTCGTGTCCGCTGCGTAATTTGTGGAACCAGATTCCATGTATATAGGTTTATCATCGAGGTTAAGACGGCAAACGCCATGCGTAGAGTTCACAGATGGTTCCCCTTTACCCACCGACCAAGAGCCGTTTAACTGACAGCTGGTCACAGGCCATAGGGTCGTGTTTCACTTGGACAGAACGGTTGGGAGGGACTTTCTTCGCGGAGCGTGAACAGCGTGAGGAAAGTCACGGACACGTCATGGTGGCATGGTGGCGACTGACCCCAGCAATGTAAATAGTTTGATATGCTAGGGGTGGGCAAGGGTGTGTGTGTGTGTGTGTGTGTGTGTGTGTGTGTGTGAGAGAGAGAGAGAGAGAGAGAGAGAGAGAGAGAGAGAGAGAGAGAGAGAGAGAGCAACCACGTGCATAGTTACAGACCAGCTGAACGGCTATTGCAACAACAAAAAGGAAACTTCCAAACACAACTAACCAGTGGAACAATCGACCAAAGCAAAAATTTATACTGGGCCTCCTAACAAACAGCAATATTTGTACAAACCACCATATTTGTTTTGCAAGGATGTAAAGCGTTAGGCATCACACTTTTCTTCCATCTTGTCGTCGTGACGCGCTACATGAAAAACCTAAGTAAGTAAACAAAAAAGAAGAGGGTTGGGTGGGTGGTCGGGTGGGTGGTCGGGTGGGTAGTGGGCATTTAACGTCCTTTCAAACCACATATGGGCGATATCAAAGACGGGGCTAAGAGAAAAATTCCAGCACAAATATAATTATGGTCCCAGCAGGGACTCGAACTCACGACCCGACCATGTAAAGTCCCACGCTCTACCGTTCGCCTGTCCCGGGTCCCCCCAAAAACAACAACAACAACAAACAAAACAAAAACAACCAAAAAAACCCCCAACAACAACAAAAACAAGACGAAAACTAAACACACACACACACACACACACACACACACACACACACACACACACACACACAGAGTAACCACCCACACCGGTACATGTAGGCAAATATGTTGCCAGTTTACTGTCACAAAATTATGATGAATTATTAATGATTTCGCCGTCCACATGATTGTTGTGAAAAGAATAATAATCATTATGTCCTGTTTGATGTACATGTATCGTTATAGCCTACACTGACTGCAATATGCAGCAAGAACACATTTTATACTCAGAGAGCATACTACCATGATGACTGAACCCCTCCCCCTCCCCCGCCCCCTTCTCCCAGACGTATAAACATTAAAAATGGCACATGCACTTTGAAAAAGAGGCTGTTGTTGATTTAGTATGTGAGTGCTCAAATACAACGCCAGTGCAGTTTGCTCCAGTCAGCTTTGGACCATCGTGTGTGTGTGTGTGTGTGTGTGTGTGTGTGTGTGTGTGTGTGTGTGTGTGTGTGTGTGTGTGTGAGAGAGAGAGAGAGAGAGAGAGAGAGAGAGAGAGAGAGAGAGAGAGAGAGAGAGAGTTATTTTTCATTGTCGCCCTGTTCGTACACGCTGTACTGGAAAATGATCTCATCCTTGTTCTGGGGGACATAACTGCTGACGCCTGCAACAGAATCACAAGCCAGTTATCTTCCGTAGATCAACTGGCAGCATAGCGCATCCACACTCGCCTACACGGATCAATGGACGTATATTGTAATAAATGAGATATAATACTTGCCCTCCGATTTTTGATTGATGCACCGTCTTCTGAAATCAAACGGGGAAAGTCGCACGCACACACGCACGCACGCACACACGCACTGACGCACACACACACACACACACACACACACACACACACACACACACACACACACACACACACACACACACACACTCTCTCTCTCTCTCTCTCTCTCTAGTTTCGTGCGCACCAGTCAAGGCCAAGAAAAAGAATAGGAAAACAACAACAACAACAACAAAAAACAAGAACAAAAAAAAAAGAGGAGGGTGTTAGGGGATGAAGAAAAAAAACAACAAAGAAATAAATTACAAAGAAAGGGAACAAAAAAGACCACCACCCCAAAAACAAACAAACAAACAAACAAACAAACAAACAAACAAACAAACAAAAGAGAAAAGAGTAGTGGTACTTACCCACGCTGAGCCCCGTGCCGTTGGCGAAGAGTATCCGCCAGTACCGGTTCTGACTCCAGTCCGCTGCCAGCCCGTTGATCTTGTCCACCATCATGCCCAGCTCCGCACCCCAGTGGGTCATGGTGAATCTACACGCACAGACAGAATCAGAGCGCGTGTAGCTGTCAGCAGAAAGCGGTTGTCTCAAAATAAAATCCCTCTGGTAAAAAAACTACCTGAGACTTTTTCAGCCACGGTCCGGCTAACGGCTTTACGAGGCAAGCACATCACAGAGCCGGTGTAAGAAAGCGGGAGATACTCCCCAGGATGACGTACTGTAAGTCTAACTGAGCAGCTTGAGGCTAGAAGTGGCCCTGGTCAATGCAGCTCGAGGCTAAAAGTGCCCGGGTGTCAAACGAGTCAAGGAGTACATTTGATTTATTACACCTGAACAGCAAAAAAAAAAAAAGAAAAAAAAAAAGGCAACAATTCTCGTAGTGTACTGATCACGAAGTTATCAAACACACACACACACACACACACACACACACACACACACACACACACACACACACACACACACACACACAAACCAAACAACAACAAAAACAATCAAACAAAAATCCACAGAAAAAAAACTACGAAAAACAACTCATCATCATCAACAACAACAACAACAACGACAACAACAACGACGACGACGAAACAAAACAAAATGAAACGAAACCAAACAAAAATCTTCCCGTTTCAAACCTGAAAGCATCATTGCGGTTTGCAGCCCCCAGCAAAAGGTGCAAAAGCTCCTGTGTGTTGACACTCTTCATGGCTTGAGTGTGGTCGAACGTCGGCTCAACGATGTCATTGCGCACGCGCAAGGTGACGTCAATGGGCACGCCACAGAGGCCGCATTTCCAGGGAACGTTGACACTCGGTCTGTCGCACTGGTCGCCTTCACACCTGTGGGTAAACAAGGGAACAAACTGCAGCAATACAAATGGTAGACTCCAGAGTGCAGTCCCTTTTCGGCGGGGCGTGAAAATGTGACTGCTTACACCCAGCGCCATTTTCAAAAATGGCGAATTTTTTTTAGAAAAGCAGAGACTTGTGTGTCATATGATTCGATTTTAAACGAAGTCTTGAATATCCGACCACTTTTCGTTTGGGCAAAATCTTTGCCAGCGGACAATTATTGTTGCGCTTTGATGGCACTGTTTACGTGGTACACTGATCCAACAGGATGTGAGTAAACGGCAAGGGGGTTGCACTCTGACAGGCAAGGGTGTTGCACTCTACAGGCAAGTATTATTGCACGGTGCAGACGATCACGTACCTGCCTTGTGGTGGAATAAGACATAAGACATAAGACATTTATTTAAATTTCCAAAAGAGGAACATTGTTTTGTGGTCTCTCATAAAAACATAAAACATGCCAAACACTCACTCATACGGCCATGCACACTCATTCCACCTATTTACATGTTCGTACACTCGTACCTAAAAATCTATCACAATGTTGCACTACTATGAATAAATTACAACACTACACCCACATCATTTCACATCAGCAGCACAACAGCAGAGGTGCACATAACTCTATCACAGTCAACGCCAGCTGACACCCAGCAAGAAACAACACGTCTAATTAGAATTTAAGAAATATCACATCAGCATCAACAAGCCTACCACACAATCCTACATCTGCTTATTCATTAGCCTAATAGACATTGGTACAAAGCTATTCATTGTTTTGAGTTTCTTGGCAGTAAAGGCTCTAAGCCGTCGGCCTGATGGTAATTTCTGATAATACTGAGATAAAATGTGGCCAGAATCATTCATAATACTAAAACCTTTTCTCACCATTCTTTTCTCATACAACACACTCAGACTTGCTTGCCTTTCACCCACAACCTTGCTGCCTCTATTGACAATGCAGTTCAGCTTACTTTTGTTTTTTACAGTCAGAGTGCCAAACCAGCACAGAAAAGAGAAAGTCAGAACAGATTCAATAAAACTGCGATAAAAGATCTGCAGAGTTTCAGAGCTAACTTGAAAAGAGCGTAGTCTGTACATACAAAACAGTCGTTGGTTACATTTCTTAACAATAGCTGTAGTGTTTGACTCAAAATTCAATTTATCATCAATGATGGTTCCCAGGTATTTATATTCACTCACACGCTCCACAGTCTCGCTTCCAATCACCAAGTCATTCACACTCACATCCTCCCTTCCAGAGCAAATCACCATTTCTTTTGTTTTCTTCACATTCAGTTCCAGATAATTATTCCTGCACCAGATATATAGTTCAGACACCTGCTGTTCAAAGTGAGTGTCTGACTGTGAAAAGTCTGTCAGTGCTGAATCATCTGAGTATTTGTATAGTTTACTAAGAGGGCTACTGCTCCGGAAATCATCCGTATAGATTATGAAAAGAACCGGCGAGTGGACCGTTCCCTGAGGGGCCCCGGTGTGTGTAGTTTTGGAACTAGAAGTAGAATTTTGGAATTTCACAAGAGACGATTACAAAAGCATACACACCCGTGCTCTAGGACTGAATGTAATAATAGATCTGTCCATTCAGACAGAGACATGTTATGTATGTCTCTGATTCAGAAACACGCCTACTTTCACTCTTAAGACAGCCTGCCATCACTTGCGCCACTGAGGATCCCTCTGGGTTCAAAGCTGGTCAAGGATGACATAGTGCGCGACCTTGTGTTTGAGAGCACCGAGACAATTTAGGCCCGTCACGGTAGCGCAGTGAGCGCCATTTCCCCACCGTGCACAGAGGTACTTTCCACTGAAAGACTCTGTGCTCCAGAGAGTGTACAAAATTAATGGGCCATTGTCATGCTTGTGTGTGGGCTTAACTCCCTTGCTCAATTGCAGTATTAGTCGGGCGATACCGAGGATGGGGCAACGAGGGAAAACCCAGCACGTATTGCGGCTCTAAGCCGGGACTGGGAACCCTGCAGACAGTGAATAACGCTCATTTGGTGTAGTTCGCCAGTTAGGGGGTGTAAATGTATACCAGTTCCGTCGATATTTCGGCATAAACAGTCGTCCACTACCGGGGGCGACTATCCCCGCAACGCGGGAGGAAGTGCAAATGTTCTCCGGGGTCTGGCGAGGTGAAGTCACGTGGCTGCTGACTTCGTTTTTCGACTTTATGCGAAACATCGACGGAACTGACTGGAATACATTTGCACACCCTAACCGGCAAACTACACCAACTGAGCGTGACTAACTAACTAACTAACTAACTAACTCACTCACTCACTCACTCACTCACTCACTCGCTCACTCGCTTGTGTATTTTGCCAGTGTGCATTGTGTGGTCGACATAATAAAAGCATTTATCAGAACGCCGACTCGGCACTACAAGTGCGGCTGCCCCCCCCCCCCCCCCCCCTCGTAAATGAATCTGAAAGTTCATAATTTAGATATTATGAGATCTTTGTAAACGCGTATGGATCCTATGGTGCAGAAGACTGAGTGTGTAGGAATATATACTGACGACATATCAAGTGATTTTCTTTTTTAGAACACTGACACGGTGATGAAAAACTATGTAAACTTACAGAGCAACATATGTACACAGAAACTTGCACCCCGCAACACGTCACAGCGCTTATTCATGTGCACGTCTCTTTGCAAGGACTCGTCAAAACTGTAACTGCTGTTGAGAGGGCTGTCGGGCAAGCCGTGTAATTTCCAAAGGCGAAAAACTAGGCAAACTAGGCAGAGGATGTACAGCCGCATCAAGTTACCGAACGTGGTACAGAATATTAATTTTGCTTAGAATTATGTACGCGCCACAGGAGAGTGTTATATGTTTACTTTGTGAAAGCTCAGTGCGCGCGTGCAACTTTTTGTGCATATTATTACAGAAATAGTCCGAGTTCTTTTGTTTTTCAGTCTTTTTTTCGGGTATCTTCTAGCTTAGCAAAAAGCCTTATGTTTTATGCGCGCCTTCAAAGATGGGGTCTGTCATTGCCGGTTGACTTCGGTCAGAGCAGTGAGACTACAGCAAACTATTGGGCTTATATGTAATAGTCGAGGTTAGGGCTTTTAGCCCCGGGTTAGAGTCTAACCTCGAACTAAACTAGCTCTAGGGTTAAATTTTCTATTGTTTTTTTTGTTTGTTTTAAATCAGGAAGCGGGCCTATTCCAGGAAGGTGCCTGAGCCGTTATAGAAGGATGTTTTTCTTCCTTTCTTCGCTTCCTTTCGTTATTTAATTTTGCTTTTGGGTTTCATTTGTCCTAGTCTGGGTTAGGCCCGTAGCCGTGGGTTAAATTAACCTCAACTTTTACATACGGGCCTTGGTAAATTGTTGCAGTTGTGTGGGGCTTATCTTCAGCCATGTCAAACTCTTAGCATAACAAAAGTCGGTCTCTATAGATACTAACAACAGAGCTGAAATCCCTCCCAAGTCGGAGTGTGTCTGCCCATTGCAGCGGGGGTACTTGAAAACGGTCACACTTAAAGCTTCTATGTTCATAACGCCGCTGAGATGGAAAACTGCACTGTTCGAAGCTCTGGGTGCTTGATAGTAGGATGTTTCGTGTGGCCATTGCGACCGTTTTGCCAACTTAGTGGCATCTTAGTCACTGCCTCCTGTCCTTCATATCTTTCCTCTCTGCTGCAGCTGTACACACCCTCCAGACAACTCAGATCCTCTGCTGACACCCGCATCCTACGCATTCCACAGGTTAAATCAAAAACACTAGGTCAGCGAGCATTGCTCTACCACGGTCCAGTCATTTGGAACAGCCTGCCTGCCCATGTTCGCCATGCAGAGTCAACGGACTCTTTTAAAGTCGCTTTAAAGTCTTATTTCCTCCGGCAATATTATACAGACTAACTTTTTATCATCACTGCTATCATCATTGTCATTTTAGGTTGTCGTGTCAGGATGTATCATAGCTATGTGTATGTAACGTGTATGTGACGTGTATATCATGTGTAACTTTATGTAATGTGACATATTTCATATATATGTATGTACTGTATCTCCACCCTACTATTGTGAGGCGCCCAGAGCTCCAGCAGGAGGTTGGGCGCCAGACAAATCCTCATTATTATCTTAGTCAGGAGGAAGGCCACTACAATTGTCAACGACCCCACCCACCCCCTCCATGATCAGTCCCAAGAACTCCCGTCTGGGCGCCGCTACAGAGTACCGAGAGCGAGGAAAAATTTGTTTAAGAAATCTTTCATTCCCTCAGCAGTATCTGTTTTAAACTCATGACTGTGTTTACTGCCCGTCCCCAGTATGTATAGATTTTATTTGTTGAGATTTTCATAACTGTGCTTGCTCCTCAGCTGTGTCATGTCCGCTATGCCCTTGCCATCTTTTAGTTTAGATTTCTTAGTTTAGTAGCATAGTATTAGACTTGGACATCACACATTACTTTAGGATCTGTGTTTAATATGTATGGATTTATATGTCTAGATAAATTAATGTAGGTGTGTGTGTGTGTGTGTGTGTGTGTGTGTGTGTGTGTGTGTGTGTGTGTGTGTGTGTGTGTGCGAGCCAGAAGAAAATTTTCTGCCATCGACAGACAATAAAGTTATATTGAATTGAATTGAATTGAATTGAATCTTATATTAGAGAAATACGACTTTCTTTCAGCCTACGGTCCATTCCTGAACAGACTGGGACGACGCAGCTTCTAAAAATAGCCACCAACCGGCCCCCGTAGTGTAGTGGTTAGCACTTCGGATCATGGACCGGGAGACCCGGGTTCGAATCCCAGCCGAGGCAAGCGGGATTTTTCCTACCTAGGTCGGCTCCTACCCAGAGCGGGTGTGCTATGGGCCCAATGGGGAGGCTGTTGCCACAGAGCCGAGCTTCACCCACTTCAAGGGTGCGACTTTGGGGGTGTTTCCCTTAGTATGACACGTCTTATGATGTGGATGATTACACGGCCGGCACCGCAGGTGCCGTAGTTCCCGAGCCTGGTTAATGCCGGGATATTTATGACAGGAAGCGTGGAATGCGGCCCTGTCCCGCGGTCCCAAACCACATGGACCTCCATAGCATCATCTTACTATCATCCTCATCTCCATCACCATGCATAATAAAAATTGCCCCAACTTCCGAGCCCTCCGTGGATTCCACCCATGACCTGGGAGGAACACCACTGGAGCCGGCAAAGAGTTGTGGCAGCAAAAAAAAAAAAGAAAAAAAAAAAGCCACCAATCAACGCCGTCTAGCTGGTCCTCAGTCTGCAACCAAATAACGTCGTCTGCTCAGTACGCGGTACACTTCTACAACAACATATATACGCCGGCCAGTGTGTCACCACAATGGTTTCAGATGCTATATAATGTGACTAAAGTGACTGATGCACAGAGTCAGCGCCGACATTCGTTGAAAACTGTTCCACACACTGTTGTATGCCATTCACACGTTCTAAGACTTTTAAGCGGATGACCCTGGGGCGGCCTGGGAGCGTTCGGCCCAGGCAAGCCAGCAACACCTCAGTAAACACGCCTGATGAAGATACCGTGAAGATACGCATTAAGCGATAAATATTTACCAGCGGAGATGGGCTACACAGTGCTCAGAGGTGATTTTCAAACAGTAGGCTACTCACAATTTCGAACGTCAGTATATATATAAGTGGGATATCGCTTCTACACGGATACTAATCAATGATGATGTCATTCGCGGTCAGGTCAATGACCCGGTTACTGTAACCTAGTGATTAGCCACGCTGGCCGATTTACCTGTACCTGCGTGACCTGTGAATGGTTCGTTTATTCATCACAGATTAAAGCTGAAGGAAGTCGAAGAAAGGATAGACAAACTGCTGTGTGAAATGAAGATTTTTACAAAAATTCTCTCTCTCTCTCTCTGTCTCTCTCTCTCCCATTGCCGACCTGGCAAAATACGTGTTTCATTCATTCAAGCTCCGCAGTAGTACGCTTACGTAGTGTAGTTCACGTGCAACTTGTGCTGTATGCGCGTCTGTCAATGTACATGGGCGTTTGGCCTGTATTCTGTAACACGGTATACCAGTAACGTCTGAATGTGTACGGTCTGTTCAACTGGTCATTTATGGTCACGCGTAGGCTGCTGATTCTGTGTGTGTGTGTGTGTGTGTGTGTGTGTGTGTGTGTGTGTGTGAACCTCTAGCTGGTTTTTTCCCTCGATATATCTTGGTGTATTTATAAACACAACTCACTTCCATTGTATGGACGTATGTCCGATCAATAAAATAACTGAGTCTGAGAGTCTGAGTCTGTCTCTCTCTCAGCTGGTCTGGCTGAGAAAGAACCAAATAACCAAGGGTCCGTGTGTGGTTGTTTAGGGTTTAACGTCCTTTTCCACCACATAAGGGTGATGGGGGAAAACCCAAGAACAAACGAAACCACCTCCAACAACAACAACAGCATACAGCTGAAACAATCATGTTAATGTACCAATGTTGCCCCTCGAGAGAAGCATTTGTTGATATTACACAACAACACATTTGTGTAGAAAGACATTATAAGCGAGAAAATGTCGAGCCAAAGAAACAGCCCACTCCCATCCCCACCACCCCTCTCCCCACTGCCCAGTAAAAAGGTTTTCATCTGGTGACATGCAGAAATTTAAATAAACATGACTCAAGCAAAACAAGCTCTTGACACACAACGAGTACTTATACAGCTCTTGCACGTTATGTCATCAAATCGTGCGTGGCGGACAGACCCGCCGGTGCTTTTCCTATGGGGAACATTTTGTTTGTCCGCCAGGTATCCATGGCATCAAAGTGAAAGAGCTCTATACTTACCCGATTTGGTTGACGCTTCGCAGGCATGCGTTCACCCCACACAACAACAAGAGCAGAGCGGAGAGAACATAACATCCTGTTGCTCCTGCCATGATGCCTTGAATGTTGCACACACGTCAAACCAGAATCGCAGAATTGAACAGGAAGCAATGGATGAAGCCGTTGCGTAACAGCTGAAGTCACAGCGCCAGTAACAGTTGAAGTCACAGCGTCAGTATCAGCTGGTCACAGCGTCAGTAACAGCTGAAGTCACAGCGTCAATAACAGCTGAAGTCACAGCGTCAGTAACAGCTGAAGTCACTGCTTAACAGTTGAAGCCACAGGTAGATGTAAAAGGAGCGTGATGATATAGTAAGGGGACAACGTGCCCTACCCTAGGCCCAGTGAGAAAGCTGTGCCCTGATCATCCGCAGAAACCGGGTATCACGGGGGATAAGGTCCCTTGTGTCACGTGACTGACTTGATAATGTCCGATGAGTCGCGAGATGCGAGGGTGCGTCCAAAGAGTGCGAGGCAGTGGCACATGTGAGAGGCAGCGTGCGCCCGTGCGTGGAAATGGGTTGAAAAGCTAAAACAACTAAAACCACTGAAATCATGCAATGTGTTTTTTGTATTGCCGGCGGGCAGAGGGAGTAGGGCTGGGATTTTTAGTTTTGTTAGCTTTTGCTGAGTAGGGGAAAATCGAGTTAACACAACTGATCCGTTTCAAACAGTAATTAAAGAGTCTGCCCGCCGTACTGGTCCTAATTAGATGATTTAGCTGTTCCTAACTGTTCCTCGCATGCTCTCGAATGATCGACCCTGCCTTGCATTATGTGGAACTCTCTCCCTGAGACAGTGAAAGAGGCAGTCAGCATTACCGCATTCCGGAAGCGCCTGAAGACTTATCTCTTCAGTGCCGTGCGCCAGTAATCATATGCAGTTAAAAAAAAACAACAACAACAACAACAAAAAAACTATCTTTCCTTTCAAAACCTCTCCCTAAGCGAGTGAGCACTCAGGGTGGAGCCGTGCGCTATATCAAGTCTCCATCATCATCATCATCATCATCATCATCCCTCAATGTAATAATAATAATAATAATAATAATAATTGCATAGGCGCGGGGTGGTCGAATGGTAGAGCGTTGGACTTCTAATGCTCGGGTCGTAAGTTCGATCCCGGCTGGGGCCAAATATTTATGATGGCTTTTTCATCGTTGCCCCGTCTTTGATATCACCCTATGTGGTGGAAAAGGACGTTAAACCCCCAAACACCCACCCCCACCCGCATATGCGCTTTAGCCGGCAATTTCATGAATCGGCTCAAAGCGCCGCGAACTGAACCCAACACGCACGCTCACACGTATTCTCTCACACACTGGACATAAACATATTACAGTCACCTGGTGCGAAGCTCAGCTCATGTGTGTGTGTGTGTGTGTGTGTGTGTGTGTGTGTGTGTGTGTGTGTGTGCGTATGCGCACAGATAACATTGATGAAGCAGGGAATATTGAAAATGATCATCAGATAGTGGTGGTGGTGGTGAGGTGGAGTTGTCGTTTTACATATTCGTTTGAACGCTGCTCTCACACCCTGTGTGAAAAAGGTATCGTAGCGTCAGTAATAACACTTAAGTGTCTCTCGTTTTGTGTTCAGGTTCTGGCCAGACACTCGGATGGACTGAGGTGGTTTGAAGACTGAACACCAGTCGATGAGCCTACCGACCGAAAACTTACCAACGTTTTTCTACTTCTCTCTGTGCTGATCAGCATGACTTTATACAAAATCTGCATCCTATTACGTGCATTGTGTGTGTGTGTGTTGTGTGTGTGTGTGGTGTGTGTGGTGTGTGTGTGTGTGTGTGTGTGTGTGTGTGTGTGTGTGTGTGGTGTGTGTGTGTGTGTCTCTCCGAAGGACACTACTACACACGGACTCGAAATGCTTACATATTCCATATTAGCCTCGTGCATCATAGTCACCCCTAAAAATGCTCCAATCTAGAGATAATTACTGCCTTGAACAGACCATTCAAAGGCTCGCACCTGACAGGGGTTTAAAAAAAAATTGAATGTCTCCTTTCCGGTCAGGCCTCACTGGAGTAATGCACGTCTACTTTCTCTTCAGGCCAGAAAGGCAGT
>JACVVK020000202.1:1072500-1075000 GCA_018292915.2 Batillaria attramentaria
TTGTAATGTGTTTATGTCAAGTGTGTGAGAGAATGCGTGTGATTCACGTGAGCGTGCGTGTTGGGTTCAGTTCGCGGCGCTTTGAGCCGATTCAGGAAATTGGGTAAAGCGCCTATACAATACTCATTATTATTATTATTATTATTATTATGACCCCCCCCCCCCTCCACTACGCACCCTCTGCTAAACTATGCACTACATTCAGATAAACACTGAAACATCTGTCCTTGTATCATGCTTACTTTGCAATTTTAACCTTTCTACACTGAAACCCCTACAAACGACAGACTCTTCAGTGAGCAGATTGAAGGAGGTCGATCGTCAGTTCAACTGAAGATTAACCTTGAACTGACACCACTGAGTACTTGAAGTTTGATCAATGCCAAACGTCTGCAGCAGAACAATCCACTTGTCAGATCGTAATCTGTCTGCCGCAGATACTTAGCGTCTGGTTTACTGCAGTTTGAAGGTCAATGATGTTTTCGACTGCGAGCATAAACACTGAATGATGATCGTAGTGCACTGCGCGAGTCAGTATCACCGCCGAGGTCAGACTGAACGGGATGCGTCCGTCTGTCCTGCACGATATGAATGGCCGATTTCTTTCTGAGCTCGACCAATGGGGAGCGAGTCCGTCTGATGGCGGATGTCAGGGTGAAGGCAGTACTGTTTTGAGGACGTTGGCCCCTTTTGCATGCTGAATACGCAGTGAGAGTAGCACTGGCCCCGTTACGTCCCATCTGTAGCATGACTAGTAGCAACAAGAAGCAACCACTTAGCCCACCGACCCACTCAAGCAATGGCAATAAACGGGCCTCCAACCCCCATCCCCACTTCCCTCCCCTACCACGCGCCCATCCCCCTCCCCCCGCTCTCCGCCCCATCGCCACCACACACACACACACACACACACAATGAGAGAGAGAGAGAGAGAGAGAGAGAGAGAGAGAGAGCAACAAAACGAAAGCAAAACAGAACAATAAAAGCCACAACCACAACAGCAACAACAATTTACTGTTCTCCTGACCCCCCCCAAAAACAACAACAACAACAACAACAACAACAAACAACAACAATCAACCACCCCCACCCCCCCCCCCCCCAAAAAAAAAAAAGAAAAAAAAAAAAGAAGAAAAAATCCCAACCAAACAAAAAAAGAGACCAAATAAAAAACCCCACAAAACAACAACAACAACAACAACAACAACAACAACAACAACAACCAAAATCTCTAGACCTACTTGACACGTATCCGCATCAAAGTAAACGCACAGCCTATACAGACGCAGTGAAAGCCAGTGACAGCATGTTACAACAGGGTACGGCATCTACAACACCACAGCTGGCGAAACATAACACTATAACACTCACGGTCCAGGATGTACAGAAATAGACGGTCACTATAAACACTGGCACACAGTGCAAAGAGGCGTCACCGCGTCAACGGTCCGCTTGCAAACCCAGCTTACAAATAAGGGCCGCTTGGTGTTATTTGACACAGACCTTCCTGCTCTTGCCCACCAGCGTAGCAGTTTACTATCTCGTCAGCTTTAACTTGACAAATCTTTCATTGAACAGAATGGCACCTGTTGGTCTGATGAAAGTGGCGTTGGCGTGTTTTTGCGCTTTAGTTGTTTTCCACGGCCAAACTACCACAGCAACGCAACCGAAGTAAGTGGCGTTTTTAGTGTTAGATTTAAAAAAAAAACAACAAACAAACTTACCTCCCTCTCGATGTTGCGTGTGTGCATTTTTGAGTTACAAAGTGCTAAGGAACTTTTGAAGCAATTTAAGTGTTTAAAAAAATCGTTAAATAAATACTAAAAAAAATATATAAAAAACCCCTGACGTGCTGCATCTGAATACTTGAAATACATTGAGAAATTGTAGACAGGTGAGTTTATCGAAACAATTTAAATAAAGAACATGAACCGACTACCGTGCGAGAAAAAAAAAGAAAGAAAGAAAAAAGATATGGTGTTTATAATGAATATCAATAACATCATCATCGTAAAATTTCTGTTTAGATCAATACATTTTGAAAAAAAAACACGATATTTTTTCTGTGTACAATATATCATTTATCAGTATCGTATGAAAACATGTGGACTGCATGTGCGTAGCTGTTTATTCTCTCTCTCTCTCTCTCTGTGCAAGGTTGCAAACTGGCCTTTTTTTTTTTTTTGCCCAAATCTTCTACCGTTGGAAAATAAAGGACTGTCATTGTCATTCTCTCTCTCTCTCTCTCTCTCTCTCTAGCCCGGACACCATAATCCTGCGATTTGTGAACAACTTCTCTCTCTCTCTCTCTCTCTCTAGCCCGGACACCATAATCCTGCGATTTGTGAACAACTTCTCTCTCTCTCTCTCTCTCTCTCTCTAGCCCGGACACCATAATCCTGCGATTTGTGAACAACTTCTCTCTCTCTCTCTCTCTCTCTCTCTCTAGCCCGGACACCATAATCCTGCGATTTGTGAACAACTTCTCTCTCTCTCTCTC
>JACVVK020000202.1:1077500-1082500 GCA_018292915.2 Batillaria attramentaria
CACACACACACACACACACACACACACTCTCTCTCTCTCTCTTTAGCTCGGACACCATAACCCTGCGATTTGTGAACAACTGCTCTCTCTCTCTCTAGCCCGGACACCATAACCCTGCGATTTGTGAACAACTTCACACTCTCTCTGTCTCTGTCTCTCTCTCTCTTTAGCTCGGGCACCATAACCCTGCGATTTGTGAACAACTGCTCTCTCTGTCTCTGTCTCCGTCTGTCTCCCTCTCTCTCTCTTTCTTAGCCCGGACACCATAACCCTGCAAGTTGTGAACACCTGCCCTCTGTCTGCCTGTCTGTCTCTCTCTCTCTCTCTCTCTCTCTTAGCCCGGACACCATAACTCTGCGATTTGTGAACAACTTCACCCTCTCTCTCTCTCTCCTTCTAGCCCGAACACCATAACCCTGCGATTTGTGAACAACTTCACCCTCTCTCTCTCTCTCCTTCTAGCCCGAACACCATAACCCTGCGATTTGTGAACAACTTCACCCTCTCTCTCTCTCTCCTTCTAGCCCGAACACCATAACCCTGCGATTTGTGAACAACTTAACCACCCCGATGTTCGACTTCTCCATCGACGTGACTGTCAACAGAGCTAAGACCATTCTGGAGCTCATGGAAGAGGCGGCCTGGCAGGACACAACGTTCAAGTAAGTCACGATTTGCCAAAAGGCTTTAGTCATTGCTGATTCTGGTCGGAACAGTGTAGCTCTAGCAGCATGTTGTTCTTGCTGCCATTGAACACTATTTGGGGGATTATCTTCAGTTCCTATACTGATAAATAATAATAATGATTATTGTATAGGCGCTTTACCAATTTCATGAATCGGCTCAAAGCGCCGCGAACTGAACCCAACACGCACGCTCACGGGAATCACACGCATTCTCTCACACACTGGACATAAACACATTACAATCACGTGGTGCGAAGGGTCAGCTCAGCTATCTAAATTTCGGTATTTAGAATTGCATTTATTTTTCAAATTTTGTGGGCCGAGAGAACCCCCGACGATCGGCCCGAATGAAAGATTGCCAGGAACGAGAAGGAAAGATTCTTTGCCCCGAGTGGGACTCGAACCCCTGAATCTCGCATTGGTGACACGTCTCTTAACCACTAGACCACCGACCGCCCCTAGCATAACAACCGTCACTCTCTGGGAACAGAGTGTGGCTGCCCATGTGGCGAGGCAACTGAACAATGAAGAGGAAAGAACATAGCGCGAGATAGTCATGATGTCCCTCTCCTGTAATCGAGGGTCATGGATCCAACGGCATAGGAAAAAAAATCAACACATTAATATCTCTTTGGTGGCTGGACCAATATTTATATAATGATAGGACACAATTGACGCTGAATAACGCTCCATGAAAATATACACTTTACCCCTACAAGCTACAGTGCGTATGTGTCTCAGTGGAATATGTCCAACGCTAACACTGCGAGGTGAGGTTAGCCGTGCGCCATAGGGGATCCCATTCTAACTTCAGTCAAGCTCAGCTAGTAAACATCATCGTGCAGCTTAGGTACGCTGCCATTTGTCTCACATTAGCCTGACGTTTTCCTGTGCTTAGCCACCACGCAAAAGATGTAGCCACCAAAAAGTTTGTTCGCTTGGATCTGTAGCCCAGGATGTGACTTCCCCGATCACTCATGGGTTACCCGAAGTAAGCGCGAGTGAACCGTATCGTCTGGTTCGTATTGATGATGATTAAAATCAGAAATAATTTCAGCGCAGCTGTTTCTACATCTTACATGTCGCCGTGTAATCATCCACATCATGAGATGTGTCATACCAAGGGAAGCACCCCCAAGGTCGCACCCGTGAAGTGGGTGAATCTCGGCTGTGTAGCAACAGCCTCCCCACTGGGCCCATAGCACACCCGCTTTAGGCAGGAGCCGACCTAGGTAGGAAAAAATCCCACTTGCCTCGGCTGGTACTCGAACCCGGGTCTCCCGGTCCGTGGTCCGAAGTGCTAACCACTACACTACGAGGGCCTGTCTGCCTCCATACTTTGAACAGAATTAAATTGAAAATACTTTATTCAGGAAATACTTTATGAAAGGAAAATTGCTTTTGACCAAAATCACTACATCACATAAGAAACATGACATAAAAGCATACGACCCACAAGACATGGCTAGACTTACGAACTAATGCTTTGACACACACACACACACACACACACACACACACACACACACACACACACACACACACACACACACACACACACACACACACACACACACACACATATAATATTTATATATATATATATGTGGTTCCCTGGCTGAGTGTTACATCCATGGGTGCAGATACTCGATGGAATATCACGCCAGCGTGCCGGGCTACATGGTGAACGCCGTCAGGAAGGACGAGGTGCAGGGCAACGACTACGTCCGTAATCCCTTTGCCTTCGGTGACGTCGAGTGGGACGGGAACCACAGCTACTGGAGGATTCAGATTGACGGCACGAGCATCCCTGTCGGTAAGAATGGCTGGTCATAGATGTCTGAGTGACTGACTGACTGATCATGACTGATGATGACTGACCGATGATGACTGACTGACCGATCGTGTATGACCGACCGATCATGAATTGCTGACCGATGATGACTGACTGATCAATGCTGACCGACGATGACTGACCGATGATGACTGACTGATCATAAGTTGCTGACCGACGATGGCTGATTGATCATCGCTGACCGATGATGACTGACTGATCATCACTGACCGATGATGACTGACAGATGATGACTGACAGATGATGAATGATCATCGCTGACCGATGGCGGATGACTGACCGATCACGGCTGTCCGACTCATGAATTGGCATGACGGACTGATCATGGCTGACCCGCTCACTGATGACGGCCGGACTAATCATGACCGACTGATGATGACTGACTGATCATGATTGACTGGCTGATTGCTGACTGATGATGACTGACTGAGTGACTGAGTTCGATATGACCGTGATTTACTGATCATGACTGACTGAATGAAAGATCAGTACCCATGAAAGGTAAGAGGACGCTGCAAGGGAGAGAACTGTTCCTGTAAGGGTGATTATTGTATGACAGTTCTCTCTCTTCCAGCGCCTACTTTTCGCTTCGTTCCCTTTGAACATTAGTTTTCGCTGCTGCGATTACTTCTTGCTTTTGTGTGTGTGTTAATTTGAATGATAAACAAACTGACTTGTAGACATGGTTTCTGAACATTTTGTTGTTGTTGAAGTCTGGTAATTTTAAATTTTGATGCAAGTTTTTTCTGTTTCAGGCATCAGCATTTATCAGCCAAAGAAAGGCGACACTGTGACCTTTGAACTCGTCATTTATCAGGCATGAATCGTCCAACGTTCCTAGTACATTGCCGTACCATTCCTACCCCCCCCCCCCCCCCCGCGTCCCCCCCCCCCTCCTCCTGCCCCTCAAGCCATTCGGTACACGTATACTGACTCATGTCAACCGACTGACTCCGTCAGTCGCCGTGCCCCACGAAACTGTGTCTTCAAGTTCTGCTTTGTATTTGCCTACAGACAGCGCGACGTGATACAATCATGTATCAGTAAAATGATCGCTAATCAGTCATGTTATGGGCGTGACTGGCTGAGAACAGTGGCCGATCAGTAAAGGTTACACTGACGTCAGTCACTAATTCCCGCGCTAAACTTTGATATAGCACAGAATTTATGCACCCTTTTAAAATTTGTATGCGGCAGAGTTTAAAAAAAAGGCAATCTGGGGCTTTTCTTGGCGTTGTGAAATAAGTTTTGTGCTAGGTCTAAAGTGAAAACAGTGAAAAGTGAGCCTGGCAAGTGGACTATTTGTATTCATGCGCGACTGGCTAGCAGACGACAGAGGAATGAGGGGGTAGGTGGTCGCTGCTAGCTATGCGGCATTGCCAAAGAGTGGAATATTGGAATTTGTTTAACCCTACCCTACACTGACATCAGTCTTTGGCTGCTGGATTTTTGGATGAATTTTAAAGCCTTTTTTTTGGGGGGGGGGGGGTGTCATGCACAGCGTTATGTTTATTCGGAATATATAGCATTTTCTTTGCAATCCGTATCTGTGCCGAGTAGTAACCTAAATGGAGACATGATTAACTCTGTTGTGACGGGGGCCGCCGCCGCCTTAACACTGCCCATGCCTGAGTTTGCCCCCATGAAACTGCAGTAAACTGACTACATGTGAACAAACCTCTCTAGCAAGCTTTACTGACGACACACACAAATCAATTGATTTATGAAAAAAATGGATAGAGAAGTCAGTTTTGATGCGCCGATGGCAACGCATGAACCTTTGATCGTAGTATTCCGTCACGAATGAGTTAAATGATTTGCTTAGTTACTGTTTAAATGAACATGGAAAACTAGAAAATGTCCTCCGTCAGTCTAAGTGAAATCTAATGGAATACTCTGAATTCTGTATTCAGTATTCGGTAATTATGCCAGAAAGATATTTTGTAAGAATAAAAAATGCCACTGCATACTTCTGTGTTCACATTTTCAGTTGATGTTTTGTTTTCGTTCGGTGTTGAGTGTTTGTGAGCGGTGATGAGTGAGTGAGTGAGTGAGTGAGTGAGTGAGTGAGTGAGTGAGTCAGTGAGTGAGTCAGTGAGTCAGTCAGTCAGTTCTGGGGGCTTAAAGCCGCGCAAGTAACAGAGGCTAATTCGCGGCTGTGTGCCTTCACGACTTGAAAATCAAAACAGAAGTGAAAAGTTGGACAAATGATGCAAACTAGTCCAGGGGCAGAATATACCTAGGACATGCAGGCAACGCTGCACATTCATGCTAATTTCTCGAACTCCAGATTGCAAACAGAAGCGCAGAAAACAAATAGCAATATAACAACTAGGTAAAACAAACATAAATATTGAACGCATATATACAGCAAATACTGAAAGTGATCATCTCCTAGGCACAAATGATAAACCAGTTCGCTGCATATTCAGTATGTGTGTGTGTGTGTGTGTGTGTGT
>JACVVK020000202.1:1085000-1097500 GCA_018292915.2 Batillaria attramentaria
TTTGTGTGTCGTTAAATACTGAGGGTTAGGGTTCAGGGTCATAGTAGGGGTTAGGCTTAGGGCTGCTGTAGGAACATAGACCTGCTGGAACATAGACCTACGGGAACACAGACCTACGGGAACACAGAGCTCCGGGAACATGGACAGACACACAGACATAGACCTACTGGAACACAGACCTACGGGAACGTAGACCAGCGGGAACACAGACCTACGGGAACGTAGACCAATGGGTACACAGACCTACTGCTACGGTCACAACCGGCCGTACGGGCTCCTACGGCGGGTCTACGGCCAAAAATCGTGGCAAATCTTGCGAACGGCGCACGGGCGTCCTGCGAAATTTCAAGGCCGCAAGGATGCCGCAGAGCGCTACGGCCGGTTTTCGACAAAATCAACAAACTCGACGATCACCTGCGATTTTTTACACACTTGCGTTGGCCGCACGGCCACTGTACGGCCAACGCACGATTGCCGCAAGTGCATCGTACGACCTGGACATCTCCGGGCGAGAAAAATAGGTCACGATGGCCGCACGATGACCGCACGAGTGACGCACGGTTGTCTTGCGTGCTCCCCACGAGGACCGCACGATGGCCGCACGTGATCACAGACCGCAAGTCGGTAGTACGATGTTTCCACGATGCATGCACGTCCTCCGTGCCTGCTCCGCAAGGCGGACGCAAGACGCAGGTGCGGGCCCGGGGGATGTTGGTGTGCAATGTAGAAGTGTTGCAGTGCTGTGTCAGTGTCTGTTGTATACGTGTCCATGGGTTTGTCAAACTCTCTGTTAATAATATCCAAATCCTCTGATGTCTTCTTTCCATAAACAAACTACATATATATATATATATAACTAGAAAATACACTCCTTGAACGTGGATTCATCCATTTCTAAACTCTTTCGGGGATGTGTGGAGCCAGCATGACTTTGTTCGTTTTGTAAAGTCAGTATATATATATATATATATAGGCTGGTCCCTATATGCATGAAAAACGCGCGTCGGCCATGGCCGTCGAACGACCGACGCACACCACGCGTACAGAGCACTTACGATAGCCGTACGGCGCACGCACGACACCCGTATAGCCCGTGCAAACATCGTCAACATCGCACGAACGTCGTACGAAGGCGTACGACCTCCGTACGATAACTGCGAGGACAACGTACGATCCGTACGGCCGTCGTACGATTTTTGACCAACTGAAATCGCAAGACGTTACCCGTGCGAGACTTGCGGGGAACGTACGCCATCGCACGTATATCGTACGCACGATTGGCAACCTTAATTTTTTTTTTCAGATCGTAGAAGCCGCAGGCCGCAGACATTTCGTGGAGATCGCAAGCATAAAAAAATCGTGCGGCCGGTTGTGACCGAGGCCTACGGGATACACAGACCTACGGGAACACAGACCTACGGGAACGTAGACCAGCGGGAACACAGACCTACGGGAACACAGACCAACGGGAACGTAGACCTACGGGAACACAGACCTACGGGAACGTAGACCAAGGGGAACACAGACCTACGGGCACACAGACCAACGGGAACACAGACCTACGGGAACATTGACTTACTGGAACACAGACCAACGGGAACATTGACTTACTGGAACACAGACCTGCGGGAACATTGACTTACTGGAACACAGACCAACGGTAACACAGACCTACGGGAACACAGGACCTACGGGAACACAGACCTATGAGAACATAGACCCTGCTGACAGGGAAACATACATCTAGATCTACGGGAACGCAGACCTACGGAAACACAGACGTACGGAAACATAGACATGCCCCCATGATCATCAAGCATTCAGACCTCCACTGGCATTGTGAAGCCGCCCATAATAATTTGCCATTGTCCTCACCTCCTGACAAATCGTTGCGTGCCAGCACAATAAAACCGCTCGTCACGACGAGTCAGTTAAAAAAAGAGAAAAAAAGTCAAATGCCAGAGGGCAAATGTGCAATCCCTAGTTCTTACACCTTGCATGTGTCATGAAGAGGAAGGAAACAAATTGCAAACGAAGGGACCGAGATGGTAACTCTTAAGAGCCCCCCCCCCCCCCCCCCCCCCCCGCCCGTCCCTTCCCACTATATCTGAATCATGAGACTGGTTAAAAAGAAACAGCACACAAGTAGCAGCCACTTCAAGCCACTATTGCACGAGGCATAGGGCACACAAATATCAGCTGAGAGAGAGGGAATGGGGGGGATTTTCGGGGTGGGGGGGGGGGTGTTTGGGGGTTTTAACGTTGATATCAAAGACGGGACAACGATGAAAAAGCCAGCACACATATTTGGCTCCAGCCGGGATACGAACTCACGACTGGAGCATTAGAAGTCCAACGCTCTACCATTCGGCCACCCTGGCTCCCCGGATTTTCGGGAGGGGTGTTGTTGTTGTTGTTGTTGACGTTGTTGCTCCTACCGTTCTCTACTTCGGTAGAATCCCCCCCCCCCGCACCTCGCCTTGGTACAATTACCCTGCATGAAAGTTTCTGACGCCTCAACGTTCTACAAGTGAGGGGTTTGGGTGCACCTACACGATTGCTGTAAGCGAGACGCCCGTCTAAATCCTTTAATTCAAGGCCTGAGTCAGAATACATACCCGGAGTTCACGCACTGTCTGCTGTGACCCGTGTGACTACTGAACGTCCGACCAAGATCACGCAGTGTGTGGGGCATTCCGTAACCGGATACAGGGCACAAAAAAACTTCAATCTTGAAAACACGCAACACGTTTATGTCTTTACGGAGCTCTTCAACTGCTGTAGTTTTAAGTGGTGACGGTTTCCATTGGTTCACGAGAGTCTTATTTTGGGGCAATGCTGTCTATGGTGGTGTCTGGAGACGGACAAGACAGGAGATGGGGTGGGGGGTGGGGGTGTAGTAGGAGAGAGCTTAAAGATCTAAGCTCCCAACAAAAAGCTTTTCGAAGTGTGAAATTTTTTTTTACAGAGTCGACCGTGCAAGCACAGTTAACTTTGTCACTGTTCCAGAGTTTTGAGCGCTTCGGGGACCCTTATAAAACCAGAGCACGAGTTTGCCGTGACATTATTTGGCTTTTGGTCAGTGAGCGAGACACATCGCTACAGTGTCTAGCGGATGTTGAGTGCCGCTGCACGAGGGTGGGTGGGTGGGTGTTTGGGGGTTTAACGTCCTTTTCCACCACATAGGGTGATATCAAAGACGGGGCAACGATGAAAAAGCCAGCACAAATATTTGGCCCCAGCCGGGATCGAACTCACGACCCGAGCATTAGAAATCCAACGCTCTACCATTCGACCACCCCGGCTCCTCGCCGCTGCACGATCTTTTTCGCTCAGTGTCAAATCGCAAACTGAGCTGTGGAATCAGGCTGCCCTTGGCTTTTATTGGGGTTTCAGGGACGCTGAACACTCTGCAATTGTGACATAGTTGACTGTGCCTGTACGGTCGACTCTGTAAATTTTTTTCACACTTCGGAAAGCTGTTTGTTGGGAGCTTACATCCTTAACTTGACGGTTTGTATTCGTTACAAAGCGACTCAAACTGAGCGTGGGGTCAAGTGCAGTGTTCGTTTTAAAGGTCTGCAATCTCATGAAAAGGGCACAAACAGTGTGTTTTAAAGAGCTGTCCGACTGTGCAAAGTGCACAGTCAACTCTGTCACAGTTACAGGGTTTGCAGCGTCCCTGAAACCCCAACAAAAGCCAAGGGGAACCTGATTTCACAGCTCAGTTTGCGTTTTGACATTGAGCGAGAAAGATCGTGCAGCACTCAACACCCGCTAGACACTGTAGCGATGTGTCTCGCTCACTGACCAAAAGCACAATGATGTCACGGAAAACTCGTGCTCTGGTTTTATACGGATCTCTGAAGAGCCCGGCGAAAATTCTGGGATTGTGACAGAGTTGCCTGGATTATGCACAGTCGAAGGAGTCGTAGTTTAAAAAAAACAAAACACAATGTTTGCGGCTTTTTTTCTGAGATTGCAGACCTTTAAGGTCTTTTGCGAGTGTGCTAGTTTGTAGTGATTTTTGTTGTCACGGAAAAGCGTGATTTTCGTGATGTTTTGTATCGGGTAGGGCAGGGTGCTTGCCAGGGGTGTTGCAAGAGAAGAGGCAATTTTCACGTTTCATAAGAACTAGTGGAGGAAGGCGGTGTGTTTGTGTGTGACACACTGTATTTTTAAACGACGTTTATCCGCTTCGCCTGAGTGCATACCTGACCGTGCGATATTCCTCGTCTGCCCGGGTGCGCCGTGCGGTTTCACACCAAAACTTATGCAAACCTTTTTGTGCCGGGGCAGGAAACTAGCGGGGGTTCCTACAGTCCTCTCGAAATAAGGGGTGTCATTGTTGCACAGAAAGTCACGCGAACAAGCCCCTCACAAAATAACTACCCGGATATAATGATGAGCTGGCGCGTCAGCTCCGGCTTAAAAAAAGACTCAAGAAGTCAGAGAGGTTTCTGTACGATACGCACAGTGTACGTTATACATGTGCACTCGTTAATCTCTCGTCTCACTTTGCTATGTGGAGCACGCGCCATTGCAAATGAGTGAAGCAGTTGGCGTTAAGCGGCTGAGAATTACCTCGAGGTTCATCTTGTAAGCGAACACATGTGATGGTAAGTACAGTAACTGTCTGTCAAAGAAGGCTGAAGGGCTGTGTTAATCTGTGTCAGCGTGTATTTTTTTTGAACGATACTTCACAACTGTACATTAAAAGTCTGTCTGTGTGCATCATGAGTTCGTTGTACTGCTAAATTGTTTGTAAGCCGAGGGGATGTAAACAGCGTGTGTGTGTGTGTGTGTGTGTGTGTGTGTGTGTGTGTGTGTGTGCTGTGAGCGCAGCGAGTCCTTGGAAGTTGGAGAACAGCGCTGTATAAAAGCTATGTATTACATTATCTGATACACGTTGTCAGCAGAAGCGAACTGTCCTTAATTCGATATCAGGTGGAGGGTGTTGGGTGTTGGATGGTGGTGGTGGTGGTGGTGGTGGTGCTGGGTGTTGGGTGGTGGTGGTGGTGGTGGTGGTGGTAGTGATTATTAAAATTCGACGAATATTTCAGGCCAGGCCATTTCATTTTCACGTACCAAAATGATATTTTTCGGTCACCTCGTTCGTCGCGAGAACTGTCCTTAGATTTATATATGTTTCTAAAAAAAAAGCATTGCTGACATTTCTAACACGCCTTTCAGCGCAGTCAGAGCGTGTAATATGTGGCTCTTGGTGTGTAGCGAATCATGTGGAAAATGATTTCGCTACACACCAGTTTTGGCGGGATATACAAGTGATACGTGTGTAGCCTGTTTCCTGTGGCCATTCTCCTTCAACAGAGGATCCTGCTTGAACGCCTGCACCGACAATCACGTTGTTCTGGGGGCGAGAGTGAGGTAGCAGCCTCTTCACGGAGAATGGCCCACATGTTGACTTTTTTTCCCTTCTTCTCGGTGTGCGCACCGGGTATAATTAGTCACCCCGCACCTACTGGTGTCTACAGTAGCCATTAATTTTGTTACACGGTTACAGGTAACTTGCTACAACGCCTTGTTGTATCCTCAACAACGCATGTACAGTAAGGTGTGTTTCCCAACAACGGTAGAACTCATTGTGATACAATAGGGTTGTGATAATGGGACTTTGGTATCGTTGCAGTCGCTGACAACCAAGTGTCAGTGTTGGATGGTGTCAGCGTTGTTCAAAGCGGTTACAGACAGGAGTAGTCGGCGGTAGAAAAGGTGATGTTGTGAGTAATGTGAAACCTTGAGGGTGGGGTGGGAGGTGGGCTGGCTCGAGACGTCGTCGTCGTTGTTGTTGTCGGTTATGGTGGTGTCGTTGAAGAAGACGCCACTCTGGTATTCTGTTTGGAGCACAAGAAGGGTTGTGTGTGTGTGTGTGTGTGTGTGTGTGTGTGTGTGTGTGTGTGTGTGTGTGTGTGTGTGTGCGTGCGCGTGGTGTGTGTGTGTGCGTTTGGTGTGTGTGTGTGTGTGTTTGCGGTGTGGTGTGTGTGTGTGTGTGTGTGCGGTGTGTGATGTGGTGTGTGTGTGTGTGTGTGAGAGAGAGAGAGAGAGAGAGAGAGAGAGAGAGAGAGAACGAACGAACGAACTTTATTTTCCAACCCCAGTGATTTAACCAAACATTGATTAATTTTCAAACAGTCGCTCAGAGAGAGAGAGAGAGAGAGAGAGAGAGAGAGAGAGAGAGCGAACGAACGAACGAACGAACGAACTTTATTTTCCAACCCCAGTGATTTAACCAAACATTGATTAATTTTCAAACAGTCGATCAGAGAGAGAGAGAGAGAGAGAGAGAGAGAGAGAGAGAGAGAGAGAGAGAGAGAGAGAGAGAGAATGAAATATAATACCCCTCGCTCTTACAAACACACACATGCGACCTTCAACATTACACAATACTTAATACCATAAACAACAAAAACAACAACGACGACGACGAACGTGCTATCACGCACCCATCTCTTCACAATATGAGATAAACGGGGGTAAGGGTGGGTGTTCGAGAGTTTAACGCCCTTTTCCAGCACGACTGGGTGACATCAAAGACGGGGCAACGAGAAAAAGACCAGCACAAATATGTGGCCCCAGCCGGGATTCGATCTCACGACCCGAGTATTGAAAGTCCAACGCTCTACCATTCGGCTCCCCCGGCTCCCCATGACATAAACCTTTGAACTGTTTCCCAGTCAACAACATCAAAAATGATTCTTTTTCTCCCCTTTCATTTTGCAGAGTGGATGATTGGCGCTCGTTCTGTCTGCTTTTCAAAGACATGCTGTCACGCGTGACGGCGCCAAATGAGGCCTGACACTGACAGATTTGCCGGACGCTGAGTTTAAAATGGCTCATAGGACGGCAAGTATGTGAGATCAATGAGATCGCACGAAAATGGCGAAGAAACTAAAATCATAAAACATTTCACTGAAACTTATTTGGAAGTGCAATATGTATATGACATGGAAACTACAGAGCGCCCGAGTTTCAACAGAACACTGAGTCCCGGACAGCCGGCAAATGATACTGCTGTGGAGAGATACACAAGAGTCATCAACACGTTCGTCCCTTGGCTTTTGATTATCCTCGGCTGCGTCTTCAACGTCTTCGTCATTCTAGGCATGCGCACGAAACATTTCCGCTCACTTTCCACTTCCGTCTACATGATATCAGGTGCTGTGAACGACCTGTTCGGTCTGCCGATATTGCTTGTACCTCATTGGCTGTATCTGAACTACCCAGAGGCCATCACGAGAAGGGAGGGGTCAGACTACCTGTGCAAGTTTTTCCAGTTCTATGGCTGGGGTCAGGCTGACGTCGGTATCATCGTGACGACAGCAATGACGGCAGATCGGGCTTACGTCATCGTGCGACCGCTGGCGAGGGCAGACCTGATGAAAAGAGCGAAGAGAATGATCATTGGTGTTGTGTCGTTAGTGGTCGTGAAGGACCTCCACTTCTTGTTTTCTTCTAGGATTGTAGGTCTTGAGAGAAAAGACAGGTTGTGCGACGTGTTCCCGCCGAGTCGAACCTACGAGATTTTTTTCCAGAAAGCTTGGCCGTGGATCCATGCCAGCTTCCTCGCGGCCTGCTTCGTGGTGATGCTAGCGAGCAACTCCATCGTCATCCATCACGTGCGGATGAACAGACACGGCAAACAGATCACCTCGAACCATGTCAGCAGCGACGACGCGGACACAAGCACTGTGTCTTACTCGCAGAACCCTAGACCTTCTCTCGGAAACATATGGTCTTCTGTTAAAAACAGCAGGAGACGATCTTCCGCTGCGGGTGTCCGATCAACAGACTCACATCTCCAGGAGGCAACCATGACAGTCCACTCTAACAACTATGGGAAGATCACCGGGCAGGTGACCCGGATGCTCCTCGCTGAGTCGTTTACCCTTATTCTGCTGACGTTTCCGTTTAGTGTGCACCTGATTGTGACGTCAACCATCGAGGATTTGCACACGGACCCAGAGAAAAACAGAATCAACGCTCTGGTCTTTTCCATCGTGTTTTACATGCTTTACGCCAACAAGTGCGTCAACTTTCTCGTGTATTGTTTAGCCGGGCAAAGGTTCCGACAGGCCATCGTTAAGGACGTGCTTCAGATTAACCGATGTAGAAAATCGGGGTCCAGAAATCGGAGTGGATCTGTGTGGTACATTGAAAAGACAGAGCGGTCAGAAAGCATCGTGTCCTTTAAAAACCCTTCCTGTGACTACCAAAGACAAGAGAAATCGGAAATGAATGCAATTTAAGCGGTAAGTTAGGTGGCATTTCTCCTGAAAAAAGCCAAAACATCTAGGCCAATGGGGTTTTGTGATATTGTAGGGTTGCTTAACTAGTGAGCTGAACGTAGCCTGCTCAATCTCGTGTTAATCTGTCACTATTTATTACAGTTGTGTCCTGTTTCGTTGAAGCAATGACGTCATTGACAAGCCTTTCAGCCTAGCAGAGATGGATCTGGAGGCAGGGGGATGGGGGAGGGGGTGGGGTGGGGTGGGGTATTGGGTGTCATTGGGGTTCCAAGCTGGTCCTGTACAATGCTTGAGTCGGTCTAAGCGGCTGTCTAACTAAGCTAGTATGACAACAGCCCTCTAGTCACTTAGTTTAGCGATATAGTTAGTCTGGGACCGCAGTCAGCACAGGCTACTGCATTAAGCTACAATTTATTTTGTTACATTTGCAAGTACATGGGGGGGTGTACGTGACTGCGCATGATAAGAGCACCAGGGAACATTGCGAAACCAAATCACGGAAAGAGAGGACCTGGAAGACTAATGGGGCGTAGGAAATGGGTTTATTTGCACCGCGCGAATGTTCGGTTCAATTCATTCGTTTTCCAAGAGTCAACATAATTTTGTGTGTGTGTGTGTGTGTGTGTGTGTGTGTGTGTGTGTGTGTGTGTGTGTGTGTGTGTGTGTGTTTCATCAGACAGTGAGTGCTTCACACTTTGTCATTTCACCAGGCAGCAAACTTGGAGGCGTGATGGGATATTGCATCACTGCGTCGTCATTGAGTCATGCGTTGTGTTTTTGGAGTGAAGCTTGGCATCTGGTGATGGGTACAGGGGCTAATGCTGCCATTTTTAAGCTCACAGATCATTCTGAGCTGTTGTCATGGTAGAAGAGCCGGGGTGGCCGAATGGTAGAGCGTTGGACTCTCAATGCTCGGGTCGTGAGTTCGTATCCCGGCTGAGGCTAAATATTTGTGCTAACCTTTTCATCGTTGCCCCGTCTTTGATATCACACGTATGTGGTGGAAACGGACGTTAAACCGCCAAACACCCACCCACCCCTCCCTGTTATCATGGTTTCTATCATTACACCACCTAGACACCTGCACAGTGACAGCGTCTGTAATGCTGGCACTGAGCCAACAGAAGCATACTCGATGATTCGGTGAACACACTAAGTGCTCCAGCAGTGTAACAACAGTCGTAGAATTCGAACGTTCGACCGCTCGCGCAAAGTGTAAACAATATTGTATCGCATTGAGAGCTGTACTAATCATCAAGATAGACTGTTTCGAGCGTAAAGGCCGACCCACGAGCGAAACTGTTCCAATACATAAGCAGGCGTTAGCAATTTTTGTTGTTGTTGACTACTTTATTATCCCTTTCGGGCTGCTTTCCCCGGGGGAAGCGCGTCGCCGCGGTGCAGCGCCACCCAATACCTATCCTACATTTCTTACAAGTTTGCTGGGGGACGAAAGCCGGAGAACCCGGAGAAAAACCCCGATGAGAAGCCCGGCAGCCAGGAAAAAAACGGTATCACATATCACAAGCTCGACCCGGGCTCGAAGCCACGCTTCATCGCCATGACATTGGTGACGGCCGTTCAGTAACGCAGCGGCTAAATCCGACGCGCTACCTACTAGACCACCGCTCACCCCTGAACACAGGGAAACCTTCAACCAGCCCCAAACTACCAACTAACAACCTATCAACATCAGTCGTTTAGTCGAGTCAGGGTCCTAACCCTAGCCCGGTGTAACACGACCAATTTACTCCTACGAAGGACTTACGCAAAGTATAATCTCGTAAGAAATTCTTTAAGGAAAACGCCGGAACCCCTAGTCCTACGCTTACGAGTTTCTCCCCTTTGAACATGGGAGCACATCTGTCGTATGAAGAGGGAGTATTCGTTCTTGAAAAAAGGAAGAATCTTTGTAAGGGGATTTTCACTCGGGGGGGGGGGGGGGGGGGGGTAAGTTCGTCGTGGGAGTAAGTTTGTCCTGTTACACCGGTCGTGTGAGCGATCTACAGGGACCCTTAGGGTCGCCCCCCGTTGACCATGCAAACACAGAAGCCGTCCATCGACGGCTGAATAGCCTGCTGTCTTTTCACCAAACTGCCAGGTCTGGCACAGAAGCCGCGTTCACATTTCATGCTTTTATGAATGGGACATCGATATAAGATTCGATCATCTCAAAGTGAATGCAATTTCCCTGCTGAAAACTGACGAGAGCAAGAATAACCTCCACTGACAGTGAGTGAGCACTCAGCCTCATGTTCCCTATTCTGACAGATTGAAAGAACACACGGTCCAGAAATGGATCTGGTCTGAGTTATGTGTTGTAATTATTGATATTCCAATCTTCGGGGATTTACGCAAGTCTGGCCAAATCAATGCCTTACTGAATTTGACATCGTTCAAACTGATTTTATTAAGGTATTACACAATGTGCTAAATTGATTTATTTTCGTGAGAACTATGTTTTCCTTGTGGTCATACACCTTTTTTGTTTGTTAGTTATTGTTGGTGATGGCATTGTTGTTGTTCGTTGTCTTATTATTTTATTTTGAAAGTTTTCTCAAGGTGTTTAAGGTCAAATCCGTTGCCTTGGTGATATGCTGCAAGCATGCCCAGTTGATGCCATAAATGACATTATTAACTCACAACGTCACATCCAGAAATGTTTTATAGTGAATGTTCAACGAATATCAACATAAAACCGTCATAATGTTGTTGTTTCTATTAACCAGCGTGTGTGTGTGTGTGTGTGTGTGTGTGTGTGTGTGTGTGTGTGTGTGTGTGTGTGCGTGCGTGTGCGTGCGTGCGTGCGAGACAGACCGACAGAGACCGGGACAGAGAGAAAACTTTTACGGCGTGGCAACGCCGGTCTATCAATCCCTCCTCTGTATTGCCAAAAAAAAAAAAAGCAAAAAAAAAGCTAGAAGATACGAAAAAGTAGAAATCTATAATCCACAGAAAAAAAAAAAAAACCAGAGAAAGCGAGGGCTGGAGAGGAGGGGTGGGGTTTGGGGTTTGGGGGTGTAGGGGGGGGGGGGGGCGGGTAGCCTAAGGTCACAAGAGCGGAAACATTCTCCTGCAGAAAAATGCATCAGCACATTTTCGCCGCGGGCGCTGAGAAGCATTGGTAAGCCAATTCTCAATTACCACCCGGGGAACCGGGCCAGCAGACCCACAAATTGGCGCCGATGACTCTGCTGGAAAAACCAACATTACACTCGCAGATTGCCCCCCAAGCAATCTGGGGCTGTTTTGAAAAGGTTTCGCGGAAGAATCATAAAAAACCCCAACACTTTCCTTTGAGGGCACATGCATTTCAAGTAAAATAGTTCTTCTTGCCATTAAGTTTTCATATGGTTTCGCCAATGCAGGTGGATGTTTTTGCACGAAAGGATGGTGGAAGATTGTGTAGGGAGTTGGGGTACGTTGGGGGGGGGGGGGGGGTTGGTTGGTTAGCTTGGGTTTATCGTCCACGGAACGAGGTGATTGCAGACGGCCCTAGGGGGCAGGTTATGGGAGGTGGGGATAGCTACACTAACTGTACAGTCCAGCTGAACACTTATTCAATCCAGTCAGACTGCCAGGTCGGCCAAATTTCATGTATCCTTGGCTGTAATGGACAAGTTACGCAAACAGATCCAGTTGGGGGTGTGGGGGTGGGGAGGGGGTTACAACACAAAGATTTGTGTGTGTGTGTGTGTGGGGGGGGGAGAGGTTAACGCCCTTTTCCACCACGTGTGGGTGATATCAAAGACTGAGCAACGAGGGAAAAACCAGCACGAATATTTAGCCTCAGCCGGGATTCGAACTCACGACCGAGAGCATTGGCAGTCCGACACACTGCCATCGGGTTATTTCGGCTCCCCAGGAGAGAGGGTGGGGCAGAGGGGGGGGGGGGAGTATTTACTCGTAGCAGAGGCAGAATTAAGGAAAATATGATCGGGGGATGGGCAGATGCTGCACGGTGAAAAACAACAACAACAAACAAACTCTTTTATAACTCTTTGTGTTTCAAAAAGAAGAAGAAAAAACAAGATGGCCACTGACCAGCCCAATATGTTGTTTCCATTTAATCACCTGCTGTCGTCACGGTCGTTCTTTTGTAATGCCATGTATACGGGAGGACACACACACACACACACACACACACACACACACACACACACACACACACTCTCTCTCTCTCTCTCTCAATGGAAACAACTGACCGGGCTTGTCAGACCAATCTTGGTTTTG
>JACVVK020000202.1:1102500-1118983 GCA_018292915.2 Batillaria attramentaria
CAAGTCAGGCAGCAGAAATGAGCATCCACAGCAGCCAGTCTCTTACAATGAAGCCAAAACTCTGGTCAACGCCACTACAAGACAATCTGGACAGCCCAACACAATCCCCCATCCGACGACCAGATGCCACAGCTCCAGCTTCAGCAACAGACCACCATATTTCGTTTCCGAACGGGGCACTGCAGACTGCGCGCCCAGCTGTACCTCCTTGGGCTCATACATTCACCAGATTGTCTATGTGACACAGCCCCTCAGACCCCGGAGAACATTCTGCAGCCCTGCCCTCTTTTCCAAGAAGCCAGGACCAGCTTTGGCCGAACGGAACAAGGCTAACAGAGAAACTCTGGGGCACCAGAACGGACCTCCAGAGCCCGTATGTAAAAGTCGAAGTTAATTCAACCCACGGCTACGGGCCTAACCCAGACTAGGACAAAAAACTAATGCAAAATTAAATCATAGTAAATAAAGGAAGCGAAGAAAGGAAGAAAACTTCCTTCTATACCAGCTTAGGCACCTTGCAGGAATGGGTCCGCTTCTTGATTTAAAACAAAAAAAAACAACAACAACAAAAAATGTAACGATAGACCTAGTTTAGTTCGAGGTTAGACTCTAACTCAGGGCTAAAACCCTAACCCCGACTATTAAATACGGGCCCTGAAGACAACTGATTTTATCACAACCACCATATCCTAATCATCTGAGGCCGAGTCCTGTACACGGAACGCGGAAGAAGAGGAAGAAGATGCCTCAAGTGGCACTGGATCCACAGTCCCTCGTACTGATGGCATGAGTCGTTGCCTCTGCACCACCGACCGCTCCAGAAAGGCATTTCATGCGTCACTAGGCAGATTTAGTAGGATTTCGTACGGAGGACTTCGTTGAGCAGCGTAACCCATTTGCATGTAAATTAGGCACGTTACGGGTGCCATTAGCCAATCGCAGCGCTTTAGCAGGTCGCGGCCTCTGCCGTGTGAACCTAATTTACATGTAAATGGGTTACGCTGCTCAACGAAGTCCTCCGTGCGAAGTCCTACTAAATCTGCCTATAATTCAGCAGCCTTGGGCTGTATTACGCGCCTATGTATTCCTTGCGAAAGATGATTTATGTTCTGTGTAATATTAGCTTAGCGCCGTATGATCGGATTACGACCTACGTTAATAAAGCATAATGACTGTAGCGTGCTGTAATGTCTGGGGCTGCAGCGGTTGGGCTTAAGCACGTATCGTATGTATCGCGCGTTTGTATGGTATTTCTATGCAAACTGCTCTATCCATTTTGTTGTCATGACATAATGTGATTATGGTCATGGTGGACTGACGAAACAGTGCGTGTTGATATAATTATATGTTGTTAGTGAGCACAGCTGAACATAATATTATTGCATCTTTTTTTTATATTTTATTTCTTTTTAATTACTTTTTAAGTCCCCCCCCCCCCCAAATCAACATGCTATCAGACGTGATCTCGCACGAACGGTGACGGCAATTTCCACCTAATGTATTTTCAATGCATTTCCGTATGTTGCCCAATTAACAAAGCAGTGAACTAAAGACAAGGTAAACAAGCGTATGTCCAAATATCCTGCGATTAATTAAACGTCTCTGCGTGACTAATTTGTCTCACCATCTCGATGTCAAAAGAATCACAATGAGCGTTCAATCAAACAAGTGTATTCTGAAGTATTTCGGAAGCAAAACTGACGTATCGCGAGGTGTTTATTTATTTATTTTGCTGCCCCAACTCTTTGCCAGCTCCAGTGGTGTTCCCCCCAGGTTTTGGGTAGAATCCACGGAGGACTCGGAAGCTGGGACAATTTTTATTATGCATGATGATGGAGATGAAGTCGTGAAGTGGGTAAAACTCGGCTGTGTGGCAACAGCCTCCCCATCGGGCCCATAGCACACCCGCTCTGGGTAGGAGCCGACCTAGGTATGAAAAATCCCGCTTGCCTCGGCTGGGACTCGAACCCGGGTCTCCCGGTCCATGATCCGAAGTGCTAACCACTATACTACGGGGGGTTGCGAGGTGTTTATTACATGATATAACCCTCCCCCCCCCCCCGACCCCCCTCTCAGAGTGTTAATAAAATCAGTACAAAATTTTGCTCAGCGACACCAGAATGGGACCGTCTAGAACACAACAAATCCCTTTTAATACGCTTGGTAGCGCTGCGGAACCGATTAGCGTGTTAGATTCATAATATCTGGACCTAAGCCATTTAGCACTGGAGTCGAAAACAAAACTTACTTAAGTCTCTATGTTCGTAACGCCGCTGAGATGGAAAACTGCGGCTTTCGGAAGCTCTAACGCTGTTCACCAGATAGAGAGGTTTCATTTGGCCCTAGCGACCGTTTGAGTAACTTTGTAACTTTTTTTTTTTTTGGCTGCCTTAACTCTTTTTGCCAGCTCCAGTGGTGTTCCTCCCTGGTAATGGGTGGAATCCACGGAGGGCTCGGAAGCTGGGGCAATTTTTATTATGCATGATGATGATGGAGATGAGGATGATGGTAAGATGATGCTATAGAGGTCCGTGTGGTTTTGGGACTGCGGGACAGGGCCGCATTCCACGCTTCCTGTCATAAATATCCCGGCATTAACCAGGCCAGGGAACTACGGCACCTGCGGTGCCGGCCGTGTATTCATCCACGCCATAAGACTTGTCATACCAAAGGCAAGCACCCCCAAAGTCGCACCCGTGAAGTGGGTGAACCTCGGCTGTGTGGCAACAGCCTCCCCATTGGGTCCATAGCACACACGCTCAGGGTAGGAGCCGACCTAGGTAGGAAAAATCCCGCTTGCCTCGGCTGGGACTCGAACCCGGGTCTCCCGGTCGATAGTCCGAAGTGCTAACCATTACACTACGGGGGACGGTGTAACTTCTAATATTAGAGAAATACGACTTTCTTTGTGCTTATACGGTCCAGTCCTGAACAGACTGGGACTCGACAAAGCTTGTACAAATAGCCACCAAATCAGCGCCGTGTAGCTGGTCCTCAGTCCGCAACCAAAATAACGTCGTCTGCGGTACGCTTCGAGAACATCTTACACGCCGGCCAGAGCCGGTCACCACAATGGTTTCAAATGCTACATTGTGGCCGTCCCAAGTGACTGATTCTGCGCATTCAATGAAAAGTTGTCCACACGCTAAACGCTTCTCAGTGATGTTTTGTCGTCTCTTCGGCAACGAATCCAGCACAAATCATTCTGTCATTGTGTGCACATTCCGCGGGATAAAAACGCGAGCCGCAACGGAGCTTGAAGAGGGCAGAGGGTAAAATGTTAACAAAAAGAAAAAAAGAAAAAAAAAAAAAAGAAAAGAAAAGAAAAAAAAGGGCTATGCTTGACAATAGGGTCGACAGGATATGAGCTGGACTGATAATGCAGTTAGCACAAATTGACATGTCATGCAATGTTGATCGTATTGAAGGTCGCACCAATGTTGGCCGGCACAGTCTGAAACTGGATTCTCTCTCTCTCTCTCTCTGTTTGTGTTGCACTGTGTAGCAGCTGTTTTCGTTGTTTCAGTTGTCTGTATTGTTCTCTTGTGTTTCTTACTTTAGCTGCAGCAATTATGTGTGTGTGTGTGTGTGTGTGTGTGTGTGTGCGTGTGTGTGTGTGTGTGTGTGTGTGTGTGTGTGTGTGTGTGTGTGTGTGTGTGTGTGTGTGTGTGTGTGTATGTGTGTGTGTGTGTGCGTGGGTGCCTCGGAATGTTCATTCAAAACTCTTTCTTGTTTTTACTTGCTATTGCAATGGCGTCCCTAGCTTCTATCGAGGTACAGTCGTCACATTATTATTATTATTATCAAAGACGGGACAACGAGAACGTATGTGGCCCCTGTCGAGATTCGAACTACTCACAATCCGATAACTTTAAGTCCAGCGCTCTTCCGCTCGGCTATTCCCCCCATCTCGCCCCCCCCCCCTGCCCCCCCCCCCCCGCCCCCCCGCCCCCCCGCCCCCCCCCCCTCCGCGGCTTAGACCAAATTTACGGGTGTGACTAATAAGATCGATTTACAGTCCCTGGTTCCAACAACTCCCTCTCTTCCTTGTGTCCTATTTGCGTCGTTATTTTTGTAGCCTGTTCCGAATCACACAATTCAATGACCTCGATAAATCATGCAGGCAAGGCAGACATAATCACGTGAAGGTCTGAGTAAAAGTCATTCATCTTAGTCGGACACAAATCTCCCTCGGCATCATTAGTACACGAGCTTTCAAAACTATGCGTTATCCAGCGACAGATTAGTAATCTCTTTCTCTCTCTCTCTCTCTCTCTTCTGAAGACATGCTTTAGGTTCTGTCTGTCTGTCTGTCTGTGTCTGTGTCGGTCTCTCTCTCTCTCTCTTCTGAAGACATGCTTTAGGCTCTCTCTCTCTCTCTCTCTCTCTCTTCTGAAGACATGCTTTAGGTTTCGCTGTAATAGACGACCACCCGACAAGCCGCGAAGAGGCATTTTATGGGATGTTCTCAGGAAAGCGGGAGTTGGGGGTAAGATGTTGAAAATATTGCAAAGCATGTACAGTACTGTCAGGTCTTGTGTCAGGTGCAAAGATGCACTTACTGATTGGTTCGACTGCCCTATCGGCGTCAGACAAGGATGTGTTCTTTCGCCTACTCTGTTCTCGTTTTTTTGTGAACGAATTAGCGATTGAAGTCAGTCAGAACGGTGTACATGGTGTTCAGCTTACTCCTGACATCATACAGCTGTTGATACTGCTTTTTGCAGATGATGTTGTACTCACGTCGTTTTCAACTGTTGGTTTACAGAAACAGATTGATATTCTGAAACAGTTTGCGGACAAATTTGCAATGAGAGTAAATTTAGAAAAAACGAAAGTAATAGTATTCAGAAAAGGTGGTTTTTTGGCCGGTAGAGAATCTTGGTATTATGGAGATTGCAAACTGGATGTAGTTAATTCATACAAGTACCTTGGTTTGCACTTCACCACAAAGCTTTCACTTACTAGTGCAGTAACTGAGCTTGCATCTAAAGCAAAGATCAGAACTAGCCAGCTCTTCAGATGTCTCTGGAAACTTAGTGACGTCATACCCAGAGAGCTATTTTTTAAACTATATGATACACAGATTGTACCTATCTTCATGTATGGGGCAGAAGTTTGGGGTTTTCAACCTTTTGATGTACTGGAGAAGGCCCATCTTTTTGCTTGTAAGAGGCTGTTAAATGTTGGCTTAAACACACCTAACAAAATGATTTATGGTGACCTTGGGAGGTTTCCTCTCTATATTATATCAAAAGTGCGTTGCATCAAATACTGGCTCAGACTTGTCAGCATGTCTGATGGTAGGCTTCCGCGTAAGGCATACAATATGCTTTTCCATTTGCAAGACTTGGGCAAAAGTACTTGGGCTTTCTCTGTTAAAGAGTTATTGTGTGTGAATGGTTTTGGTATTGTCTGGCTCCAGCAAGGTGTTGGCAATACAAACAGGTTTCTTCGGGTGTTCAGGCAGCGCCTTGTAGACTGTTTTGCACAAGAATGGCATTACAGCATTACTGACAGTGAGCGCCTCGAACTCTATGCTTCCTTTAAGAGTTGGCTACAGCCTGAGCGTTATGTTGATCTGCAGCAGTTAAGATGTTTCCGGCAGGCTTATATCAAATTCAGATTTGGCATTTCTCCAATTGCAATTCACAAATTCAGATATAGTAAAGACGTGACACCACGAAATTTGATATGTCCAATGTGCAGGAATGAAATAGAGGACGAGGCGCATGTACTCTTCTTTTGCACAGCCTATGCCGAGTTTCGAGATGACGTTCCACTGCTACAGGGAGTGAGCCCACTCAATGAAAATGCAGTTTCCTTTATTCTTAAAACAGACTCTGATGACACAATTAAGCAGATTTCTAGATATCTGTATAGAGTATTCTCACTGAGAGGTAACAGTTGAAATCCAAGCATATTGTTCTACTATACTATAGTACTACAGCCGTCGGCTGATACTTATACTGCTATTGTTGTTTGTCATGTATAATTTAATTATGTCTGTATGTCTGCAGCTGTAAATCCTGTTACCCCGTGTCCGATTACGATGGCTGTTAAGAGAGGACCAGTGATGTACTATGTAACTGGAAAGAAAAAACTCACTCCACTGATATGGCTCAACGGGCTAATCAATAAAATGTCGAAGTCGAAGTCTCTCTCTTCTGAAGACATGCTTTAGGTTTCGCTGTAATAGACGACCACCCGACAAGCCGCGAAGCCAAAGCCCCACCTTTTCCCTCAGCCGTGTATTGGCAAACCACAGTCACTGTATTGAAGGGGTGGGGGATGGGTGTTTTGGGGTTTAACGTCCTTTTCCACCACATACGGGTGATATCAAACACGGGGCAAACGATGAATAAGCCAGCACAAGTATTTGCCTTCAGCCGGGATCGAACTCACGACCCAAGCATTAGAAGTCCAACGCTCTACCATTCGGCCACCCCGGCTCCCCTGTATGGAAGGGTGGTGATTTCAAGAGGAAAGAGACTCACGTAATGGTCTTTTTCCTCAAACTTAATAACGTCAGTGGACTTACTGCTTTCGCTATTGCCTGCACGGCGTCAAGCCCTAACTAACTAACTAACTAACTAACTAACTAACTAACTAACTAACTAACTAACTTCACTATAGTCTTGTACGATGTGGCTTTCGAGCTGTATACACATTCTTTCATGTAGTTTAATATGATTGTACTTCCCTCTTTGTAGTACTGTATCTGGCAAAAAGTGCGCCAGACCATGCCATGTGGTGTGTTCATTATGCCGCGGGCGAAGTCGGCTGAAATTCGGGGGCTCGCCCCTTTTGATTGACAGGTGTGGAGTCGTTCATTGTTGGCGAAGCTGCGTGCACAGTATTTGTGGGATTACTCCAAGGGAGCGAATAGGCGCAAGGGGGAGAACTGTGCTTGTGTGGGAAGGGTGATCTCAAAATCTAGCAGATTCCAGCGCGCGCGCACACGCACACACACACACACACACACATCCATGTCTTTTGTGTGATGTGGGAACATTCGTCCTACGAATCGTTGATGTAATAAAGGAACATGCCTTAAATTATGCGTCTTTTCAAATTTGCGTTATATTTCCTGAGACAGGGTACCTTAAGCCATATTAATATATATCGATCTTTCTTGTAAGTCAAATACTTTCAGATATACAGAGGGGTTTTATTTTGGACACACATTTTTGATGTGATAAAGGAACGTCCAGACTGACACAAACAGTAGGTGTACTCTGGGAACCGAGCAGACACAAACTGCAGATTCAATCCGGGAACATTGACAATAACACGATAAATCAACTTTTGTAATCCTTTAAACCGAGTTTGTCCTTTACCAACCATGCTGAAAACGTTTTCATATAGTGATTTTCCTTGTATGTGGAAGGCTATAGGATATACAGAGGGGTGCATGTTGGACACAAATTGTTGATGTGATGAGGGAACATTCACGCAGACACAAACAGGAGGTTTAATCTGGGAACCGACCAGACACAAACTGAAAGTTCAATTTGGGAACCTAGACTATGGATCGATAAATTATCTTTGTAATGCTTAAACTCGAATGTTTCATGACCAACCATGTTGGAAACATTAAAATCATGTGTCATAAGTGGACACCAGCAATAGGTTATGCATTCACCATCAAATTATTGTTGACAAATCACAGTGGTAAAGGCGTACCATCCAAGATACCTATACAGGTGCGAATTGACAACCTGCATTTGGTCGGCTGGTTTGCAGATTGGTTGGCTGGATTGATGAATGGTTGACTGTTTGGTTGAAGTTTTAATATCGCTCGCCGAAAACATGGAGACGGCTCATTGGGCGATGGCTTAAGCGTTGTGTATTGTGTAGGCTTTTAGCTCTGCCCAGCCCCGCTTTGTCCAGCCCGATCATGTAATTACAGCCTTTCAGCACGAGTCCCACGCGCCTATTACCTAGGTGCGTAGTGCCGCGGGGGAGGGGAGGTGGGTTGGATAACTGCCGTACTGAAAAGATGTTTAAACTAGTCATGTACTGCCTTTTTTTCGGTTTTACCAGAGAGAGAGACAGAGAGAGAGAGACTCTGGCTACAGAGAAAGCGAGAGGGGCGGCATTGACGAATAAACAAAAGATAGTTTCTTTTAGGGTGAGGTGAGTGTGTGTGTGGGGGGGGGGGGGGGGGGCGGTCTACTGACGAGAGAGAGAGAGAGTACTTTCTTTCGATGGAGCGTAGTGGTGGGTGTTCATGGTAACGTTCTCACTCGGCCATGAGAAAGTCTCACATAACTGTCACCAGGGCCCGCAGGTAAAAGTCGAGGTAAGGGATTTTAGCCCCGGGTTAAGGCCTAACCTCAAACTAAACTGACTCTAGGGTTAAATATTCTGTTGCTGTTTTGTTTTAAATCAGAAGGGGGTCCATTCCGGCAAAGTGAATATGCCGTTATAAAAGAATTTTTCTTCTTTCTTCGCTTCCTTTTTTAAAATTTGATTTTATTTTTGGGTCTCTTTTGTCTTACTCTGGGTTAGGCCAGTAGTCGTGGGTTAGATTAACCTCGAGTTTTACATGCAGGCTCAGGGTAATAACTGAAGTAACGGCCAAAACTGGTTCAAATGCAAGAAAAGGGAATAGAACATATTTTGTAGAATAGCGTAATTTTCGAAATAAAGTACCGATCCTACCCATCTTTCTCTCCGCCGCCGCGCCGTGCACCCGGCAGTCAATCTATGTATCTGGCGACTCCAACTTGTAACCTCTTTCTACGTACCTCTGACGCCAGATGCCACCTTGTGTCTTACATCATGACATTCAGAATGGATTCCCCTACACCACTATGACCGTTTCATGCCGACTGAAAGTCATCAGGCAAATTCTCCCGTTTTGCTACGCAGTGAAGCATTTCACCGAATACAGTATCTGTGCCGTTAAACCTTATTTTCCACTACTCCGACGGCTACACTATACTGATGTTATATACCATTAGATTCTCTAAGCGGCTGAACGGCACGTTTCCTCTGATATACTTTTTATCCCGACTTCATCAATACCCGCGGCAGTCAGTCTGTGTATTTGCCGACTCCAACTTCTAACTCTATCTAAGTACCTCTGACGGCTGACACCACATATTACATTAGCTTGCATTTCTCTACACTACTATTACCGTTTCATACCGGCTGAAAGCCATCAGACAAATTCTCCCGTTTGCTACCGCATTGATCAGCCTATTACACTGAATCCAGCTATCTGTTCCTTAAACCTTATTTTCCACTACTACGACGGCTACACTATACTGATGTTATATGCCATTAGATTCAGCAGTCAATTCTCGTTGTGCATCACTAGATGACTAAACGGCTCTACGACCAGTTATCCTAAAATACCCCCCCCCCCCCCGATCCTACCCATAATTATCCCCGCCGTTGTGCACCCGGCAGTCAGTCTTATGTATTTGCCGACTACCAACTTCTAACCTCTTCCTACATACTTCTGACGACTGGCACCATCTTGTGTCCTATACCATGACATTCAGCATGGGTTCCCCTACACTACTATGGCCGTTTCATGCCGGCTGAAAGCCACCAAATAAATTTTTCGCGTTTGATACCGCACTGATCAGCCATTTGAAAATGTTCAGCCCACCAAATTTGGATAGGTTCAGCCAACCAAATTTGAAAAATAAATGCAATTCTAAATTCCGAAATTTAAATAGCTGACTGTCCCTTCGCACAACGTGATTGTAATGTGTTTACGTCCAATGTGTGAGAGAATGCGTGTGATTCACGTGAGCGTGCGTGGTGGGTTCAGTTCACGGTGCTTTGAGCCAATTCACGAAATTGGGTAAAGCGCCTATACAATACTCATTATTATTATTATTCTTTCACGGAACCCAGTACCTGTTTCTTTAAACCTTATTTTCCAGGGCCAGGACCAAAGCATCTCTCTCTCTTTCTCTCTCTCTCTCTTAAGACCCCAGCAATGAGCGGCCACACATATAATTTTATCTGTGTGCCGTAAAATCCACACTCCACAAGTGGTATCTGAAGCAGACGAGTGGGTGAGGTGTGGGGGGTTGGGGGTTTAACGTCCTTTTCCACCACATACTGGTTATATCAAAGACGGAGCAACGATGAAAAATCAGCACAAATATTTGGTCCCAGCCGGGATACGAATTCACGACCCGAGCATTAGAAGTCCAACGCTCTACCATTCGGCCACCCCGAAAGCAGACGATAATAAGTCCAATTAGTGCCTTTTGCACACGAGAAGGTCACATAGCCGCTTTGAGTACTGCTTCCGAGACCACAAAAAGAAGGCTTAGGAGCCGCCATGGTTCAAAAGAAAATTCTACTCTGAAAAGGACGATACTTCTCGCAACACGTCACGACTCTTACATCAACATTCACTTTATGCCGAGTCCTTCGTTTATGTACACTGTACAGCCCATGCCCCATTCAAGTTTCCAAAAAAACTGACGAATGTACACGTGCTGTTTTTGCTGATTTTATCCCCCCCCCCCCCCCCACGCGCGCCAACGGGTTTGCTGATACGATCTTGATTGCACGAGAGTATCGCACGGTGTTTTGCGGAACAAAACTGCTCCCCGTTGCTGAACGCCGAGTCCGGTCGGTCCAAATGGTGTGAGGACGTTCGAAGAAGAGCTCAGCTGAAATGATTAGACAGAATATGCGTCTGCGGTAGGCCGGTAGTCGTGTTGAAATGAGAAAACAAAAAGTTTAGTAAGGACATCATGTGAAACATAGGCACGTGTCCTACTAACGCCTGTAGGGGTGAGATGCGGGTGTTTGCTGATTAGCTATTATATTGATCCATGGCGTGTCGCAGCTATTCAGGGCCAATGCAAGTCTTCACACCTTTCGAGACTGGTGCCGATAGGAATGGGTCAGGGAGTCTTTACCTTTGTTACCGCTTTTCCTGATTAGCTGATAATCGACCTAAACCGGGTACATTGTTTTAATTAACAGAGAGAGAGAGAGAGAGCACCCAGTATCCATTTCTGGGTTGTGACGTGTATACACTGGGCCCGCTTGCTAAAAACTAATAAGGTCAACGTGATATATGCCCGCTGGCGCGTGCCGTTTACACTTCTTCACATGTCCCTGGTGTCTGCTACGCGTAACCAACCCGGGGTATTGGAAGCTCCAAGCCACCCTGGCGCCGCGAGCGTGTCCCGTCTTCGGGGTGTCTGCTGCGGGGTATTGGACGTTTCACACCACTGCGATACATGACTGCGAGCGGCGCAGGTGGTGAAGTATTCTCGGAAGTATTAATCCACAAAGAGTGAAAAGACCTCCTTACTTTTTTGTTGTTAAACAAGAAGCCTAAAATTTGTCACGCACCACACAGTTAACTGAAGTAAATAAGTTAAAGATTCGTAACTATCAAAGTAACGACTTAAGGGTAATTAAACAAACAGTGCGATACACAACAAGAAAGTGGAGAAAACTCATATGCGAGGTGAGGTTTTGTGTACAATGTTTGCTTCCTTGGTCAGTTACCATCTCAGCCCCACCTGCCCCCCCCCCCCCCCCCCCCCCGGCCCCTAAGTTACCAAACACCATGACACCAAGGTGTTTCAGATATATTTGTTTAGTCCGTGCTGTTCAACGGTCGCAGCTGCTCGTACGCCATGATACCTAAATCGTTTAAGAAGGATTTTTCCTTCCATTCTTCTCTTCCTTTTTTATTTTTTTTTTGTTGGTTTCTTTCATCCATCCTTCACCATTTTCCGACTTCTTTTTATTCATTCGCATGTTTACAATGCGCATTTCATAATAATAATAATAATAATAATGCGTCAGGTACAAGCTGTGCCGTCAGCTGCTTATCCTTTTTTTGTTAACGTGTACACGCACATTTTTTATCAGTGAAAAAAAAATTATTGCAGGACGAAAATTTATATATTTAACACTTAATGAGCACAAATAAGCTTTAGCTTATACAGTCTTCACAAAAAGTTAAGGACCAGTCAACATAATGGGTGACAGTTTCAATAAATCAGAAAAAAAAATAAACGAATAAGATTTTTCCCGTAAAATTCGGTAGCAAGGTTAAGGGGTAATTAGTGAACATGGCGACCACTGTGTGGATGGCACGTGCGCGTCACACAGCATGCTTGGCGCGTTTGAAAATCTGCAATTCCGGCAAAACTAGACGGAGTTTCAGTGTTCAATGAGTGATACCTGGGGCTTTCTGCACGGAAAAAATGAGATGCAGGTCAAAGAATGCATCCCTGGTTATGAACTGTGCTCATTTGTTTGCCTACATAAGCTGCTGTTTCAGCGATGTTCAGCACTACACCAGCATGCCACCACGACAAAAGTTGAATGATATTTGCAAGTGGTCCTTAACTTTTTGTGAAGGCTGTAGTAACGCTCAGGGTGAAACAAACACAGTGTAACGGTATTGCAATGGCAGACTAAATTAATCCTAAAATCTCATTAATCAATACTAGAGAGAGAGCGGGGGGGGGGGGGGGTGTCTGTGTAGGTTGACAAAAAGATAAATACATGTATACATATAAAAAGATAAAACAAAATAAAAAGAAATAAAGATCCCCCAAAAGCAAGAAAAAAAAATAAAAAAGATTAAAATTTCCTATGGTCTACACTAGACACAGTTAAGGAAGTATCAGTAAGCAGACAAAATTACTCCTAAAATCTGATAAATTTACACAGAGAGAGAGAGAGAGAGAGAGAGAGTGGTGTTGCCAGGAGTTTTTTTGTTGGGCGATTTAGCCAAAACAGCCATGAAAGTTTCGGCTTTTTACAGAAAGTTTCGGCTCTCTCTGCCGAAGCAGTTTCACAAGTTTTTCGACTAGATTCCCTACTGTTACGTTCTCCCTCCACCTCCATGAATTAAAGATGTTCTGTAGATATATATTCCGCAATAAAACAAGTCTTTGGAGTAAAATAACAAAATTGAACAAACTTCATTTCCTTGAACTTTAGAATGCTGTCTACCAAACATTCAGCACAAATCCAAGAAAAAGTGGGACTTTGAGTGTGACTGTCCCTTGGAAATTAGTCCAGCCAGCACAGGAATCTCACAGAAACGGACATAATCGAGCCGATTCACTCGTGAAAACTTCGGCTCGGCCAGCCGACATGACAGACAGATTATCGGCTTTTTTAAAATAAAAAAAATTCGGCTTTTAGCCGAGATCCGTCCCCAAACGACATCCCTGGAGAGAGAGAGAGAGAGAGAGAGAGATTGTGTACTCACAAAAAAAATAAATAAAAACGTGATGGTGTGGAGTGGGGTTTGCAGGCGCACAAATGTGGTAGTGAGGGAGTCAACGCATGGTTTTATACAAAACAGTTTTTAATACCACTATAAGGAGCGGTGTACTATGTTGGTATTCTGGTGCAGCGTGGTTGCAGTGAAGGCTAGATGGCAAAGATCGTAGATGGACAGAGCAGAATCGAACATTCGCAGGGCTGAATTGGGACTGTGCCCCGCGGCGTGGGGCTGGGGTACTTATAGGGAGATCACGTGCAAACCATCAAAGCAACCCTAGGGTGCGTAGCTGGAGGAGAGTAGATTCACGGCTAGAGGGGAGAATCTGTGTTTGTCAGCACATGGAAAACTGATGATAGCGGGCGTACTATAGCAGCTAGAACTTTCAAACAAACGGCAGCTAAAAGGCCTGAACAATACTTCAAAATGGCATACGTTTGGAACATCACAGAGATTTTCCTATCACCGATTGAAGAGCGTAAAGCCAGGGACCACGCACTGAATTGAAAATGGCAAAATGCACCCGTAAAACTATGAAACAGCGCTAAAAACAAAACATGATTAGAAAGTAAAAACTCTCCTGAAACTACTACAGTTTACAGGGTAGTGCTAGGTTGAACGACTGTGGAGTATTTAGCACTAAAAGGACACAAACAAACACAGCTAATTGGCACATGTGCCACCGTGGATCTACACACTGCGCGCGTGCCTGACTGGGCACGCGGCGGCTCGTGGCATAGCGCTGGCCAGAGAACAGAGGGGGTAGTGGGGCCAGAGACCAAAATAGTGGCCGAGCGGGTGGGAACCACTCGGCTAAAAATAATAAATAATAATAATAATCGCTGGGCTGCGCTAGACACTGTTAAGGAAGTATCAATATCTGTATTTTCTGGTAGAAACAGTTCTTGCCAGTAACCAATGTTTTTGAAGACATTCTTTCTTCCGAATGACCCGGCGCACATGGCGTATGGCAAGGACTGAAGTTATCCAACAGAAACAAAATCCACGTTTCGAGCATGCGCATCGAAGGCATTTCCCCAAGTTTAAATAGATTGCCGAGTAAGCTCGTCCACGCTCTGGCTACTCCCGCGTCACGGGTCTGCCTTCAAACGTTAGGAACAAGAGGACAAAAGGGGCTGTTTCGCAGATCAAAGGCGCCGCTACAGAGGGGCGGAGCATCAACTCCCGCGCCACACCCGTGCTGTAAGAGGCGAGGGGACATGGCGGCTCTCAGACGATGAGATCAAAAGGAAGTGGGCGGAGCTTCAGTTCCCCTGAGACAGAGCGCGCACCCACTTCAGGGCTGCCGTGACTGCTTGACAACAGAGACAACGATTAAGCGGGTATTCCTTCTTGGCGGCCGGGACAGGTAGCCATACCGGAGATCGATCTGGCCTGTTTTAGCGGCTCCAACGCATAGTGACGGAGGAGACCAAATGACCGGCTGAGTACAATAATGTTTTAAACCGGGCACTTGCCTTTTGCTAGAAAGCCAGTAAAGATTTGACATGTTTTATAGTTTAGCTGTTATTTCCCATCAAGCCGAGTATTTTGATCCAAGATGCAAATCAACACCGAGCTTTACCTCAGTAAAGGCAATTTTTCCGCGAAAAAGCAGCCGTCAATTCCCCCTAGGGCCTGTTTCTGCAAAGACTTCTATAATTTATACATAAAAGAAAGGACACTGTCTCCTCTTTTCAACATTGTATTTGTATATTTGTGTTGGCCGAGCCTCCCCCCCCCCCACCCCCGGGTCCTTCCCATTTCTGTCTTTCGGGGATCACAGTAAAGAAATTCAGTTTAAAAAGGGGGTTTTGTCGGAAATGCTCGTCCACTGGCCTTAAACTGGAAAAGGGAACACAAAAATACGCGGTACGGATGCTGCTGTACAGCATCTAGTCAATATTAAGTACAGAATGAGGGACAGTGCAAACAGTGCTATTGTTTGCCACTGCAACTTCAAGGGAAGGGTTCACTAAACGGTGCACGTGAAGCGTTGGAATAACCAAAACGACATCCCCGCGTTAAATTAGTTTGGCGTCGCCCCTAGAGATTTCACGGGTAAGTGCCAGCTGGCAAATTGTGTACTGAGCCACGCGCGCAGGAGAGCGAGTTGTCATGTGAGGCGACATGGTCCAATTGGCGCTGCTTGATCTGCACTCATCAAATCAACTTTGCTTTGTGCTGCCGTCAGAGTGGACCTTTAGTCTATTGCTCTGGGGCCAGCACCGTGAGACTATCTCGTGGCCGAGTTAGAAGGTATCTGCATTACACTCCCTAAAAAAAACCAAAAAAAAAACCAAACCGTCAACAACAACAACCAAAAAAACCCACAAAAAACCCAACCCAACTCTCTTTATAAGAAACCCTCTTTCTCAGCTTTTTCAGTGATCGCACTGAAGAAAGTCAGTTTCAAAAACTGTATTAAGCGACCTGAAGGATGAGAGAGTGGGATACGGACCCCTCCCCCCACCACCACATTAACCCCGCAGTTTTTTTTTTTTTGTTTATTTTTTTAATTTTTTTTTTTTTGCTGCAACAACTCTTTGCCGGCTCCAGTGGTGTTACAGAGGGCTTGGACGTTGGGGCAATTTTTATTATGCATGATGATGGAGATGACGATGATGGTAAGATGATGCTATGGAGGTCCGTGTGGTTTTAGGACTGCGGGACAGGGCCGCATTCCACGCTTCCTGTGATAAATAACCCGGCGTTAACCAGGCCGGGAACTACGGCACCTGTGGTGCCGGCCTTGTAATCATCCACATCATAAGACGTGTCATACCAAGGGAACCCCCAAAGTCGCACCCGTGAAGTGGGTAAACTTGTGCTGTGTGGCAACAGCCTCCCCAGTGGGTCCATAGCACACCCACTCTGGGTAGGAGCCGACCTAGGTAGGAAAAATTGCGCTTGCCTCGGCTGGGACTCGAACCCGGGTCTCCCGATCCATAGCCCGAAGTGCTAACCACTACACTACGGGGGCCGGTTGGTTGGTTGGTTAGCTGGGGTTTATCGTCCACGCCACAACGAGGTGATTGCAGACGGCCCTAGGGGGCTGGTTATGGGGGATGGGGATAGCTACCCTAACTGTACAGTCCAGCTGAACACTTTTTCAATCCAGTCAGACTGCCAGGTCGACCACACTTTATGTATCCTTGACTGTAATGGACAAGTTACACAAACAGATCCAGTTCACAGTCAGTGGAAGCGGGGCAACGTGAAAAGGCCTGTACAAATTTT
>JACVVK020000203.1:0-20000 GCA_018292915.2 Batillaria attramentaria
CTACATATGGCCTCCGCGCGCGCGCGCGCGTCGTGTGTGTTAGTGTGGTGTGTTGTTGTGTGTTGTGTGTGTGTGTGTGTGTGTGTGTGTGTGTGTGTGTGTGTGTGTGTGTGTGGTGTGTGTGAGAGAGAGAGAGAGAGATGGTTTCTATGGGTATTCTGCTTTTTTGTTTCTTGGCGTGTAACATTTGCCGAGACTGAATTACATGGTTGTCGCGGCACGCAATTGGCTGAATTCTGGGGACTCGGCCTTTTTGACTGACAGGTGTGGAGTCGTCCGTGACATTTGAGTTGTCCCCCCCCCCCCCCCCCCCCCCCCCCCCCCCCCCCGGTCACTGTGACTGAAATGGTGACTGTAGTTTTGACGACACCGTTACTGCTGCGGCCTACTATTGCCTTCTCGTGTACTTGTTTTCGATTTTTCGGCCCCTCCCGTAATGCAACGGGATCTTCACTTGATATTTCCGCATGCGAGTGTACACGAAGACACGACAAGCACCGCGTGAGTTCTGCGCGTGAATTCTGACTAGACTGCCTCGAAACAAAATACCCAAGCCAAATTCCTGCCCACCACAGAATCCGAACCCAGCACAAGACAAGCACCGTAAGCAAGCCTGCACGTGAATTTTGGCGCAACTGGCTTGACACAAAACACCCAACAAAATTCCTGCCCAACAGGGAATACGAGCCCTGTGCCTCAGGGTACGAAGGCGGGACGCCTTATCCACTGAATAAGCCGAACCCAAAAGTCCACGGGGACGTGCAATAACTGACCCACAAGCGAGCCACAACCGCTGACATAAACGCCACCCCTACGGGGCCTCTAACGGGATGACAAATCAGAGTTCCTTGCCCCTGATTACCTTTGATAGACGTAAATTAGCTTCCCTGGGCGGATAAAAAGACGCAATGGCGGAAGTGTTATTCCGGGGTGATCATGATCCTTGCGCGTTTGTTTTCGGTTCGTTTTGTGAGCTTCTCAGCACTCGTGTAAGGGGAGTAGAATCCCGCTGAAACAGCTGGTGGTGGTGGTGGCTGTGGTGGTGATGCTGTCGTTGCTGCTGACAGCTGTTGTTTGCCGTGGGTTTGTTTCGTTGCCGTTGTTATTGCTAACTTTTGTTGCTGGTGGCATATATTTGAGGTGGGGGTGATAGATATTTATATGGATGTGGGTGTGTTTGATTTATACCACACACGGAGTGGTATCAAAGACGAGTTTTTCTAATGGGAATAGTGGAGCATGTTGCCAGTTTTAAAGGGGAAACAGGGTCAAAAGACCACAGAATCAACCAACCCCAAGATTTTTTTTTTTTAATCGAAATTGTAGGAGAAAACTCTCACTACAAAGAGTTCTACAACAGACTTCAAGATGTTGGCCCCTGATCAAGACTTTCCGTAACAATGTTGAAGTCAGGCATGGTCCACTTTTTTTTAAAACCTTTTTCCTGGTTGATTCAGTGTTTTACAGGGGATAATGCTACCATTTTTATGCTCACAGACCCTTCTGAGCTGTTTTCGTGGCATTTATCATCACAACACTCAGACACCTGCTCAGTGACAGCGTCTGTAATGCTGGCACTGAGCCAGCAGAAGCGGCGACCACACTGAGCGCTCCAGAAGTGTACCGACAGTCGTACAATTTGCCTGTTCGACCGCTCGCGCAAAGTGTGAACAACACTGTAACGCATTTAGAGCTGTGCTAATCACCAAGTTAGAGTATTTCGAGCGCACAGGCGCACTCAAGAGCGAAACTGTTCCAACACATAAGCTGTCTTAGCAAGGATGGAATTAACCCGTTTACCTAAAACAAATCCTTATGCTGTGTTGACTACGTTTCCCCTTTTATACGACAAATTGAAAGTAAACAACAATATATTGCAAAAGAGTTTTAGAAACTGGCGAAGAAAAATAGACAGATTCCATCACAACACACTGCGCATGGCAGATATAAACTGACAGAAAGTACAGCTGAAAGCAAAGCAAGCACGGAGAATTGTTCTCTGACATTCTAACACAACAGACTATTTTGGAGCCCGCTGTATGCATAATGATCAATGCGAAGTTCGACTCGGCGCTGCGACAATGCACGTGTCACAAGGGGAGATAAACACGAGCGATTCCTTCAACGGTTTGTCGAAGAGACAAATACACTGTCACCAGCAGCCGGTAGGGTCGTATTCGACAGTCGGTCACGTGTTGTGAGGCTGAAATAGTGTATTTCAGACCTGACAGAAAGAAGGCTCTACAAATCTGCCACCACAGGAAAATCAGAATGTTGCTACTTGCAGCTTGGGGCCACAGGGTGGGTGGGTGGGTGTTTAACGTCCTTTTCCACCACATATGGGTGATATCAAAGACGGGGCAACGATGAAAAAGCCAGCACAAATATTTGGCCCCAGCGGGGATACGAACTCACGACCCGAGTATTAGAATTGGGGCCACAGGTGAAGCGAAACAAAAACTTGTCGAAAACGTAAAAGCTAAAGGGTAGTATTAATCCTTAATCAAAGCTACCAGTTGACATGTAGTTCAGATGCATGTAGGCACGGCCACTGATAAAACGATTCCTCCACGGCGACCGCACGCAGCGCACGCCCCCCCCCTCCTCTCCCACTTTCTGATCTTGTCAGACACATTCTCCGACAAGCTAACCCACAGGTGTGCGTGCTTTTGTCGAAGCACACGTGTCTCGTTTCGCGCACTTTGATTGGCTAGCATGACCTATCACTCAGCCACTGGCTACATGTCAATTACACACTATTTAACACGGAGAAAATCAATAAAGAGTGAGTATGAGTGGGTGAGATGGAGGGGGTGGGGTGGGGGTTAAGTATGGCCAAAACGATTGCAAACCAGTACTGTCAACTCCATCACAAAGTTACAAACAAGAAAGCTCCCGACTTAATTTGACTGAAATGCTTTAGACATCATACGTACCCGAGACAGTAGTGGAGAGCCTCCGAGCAGGGGCAGGGTGGGGCCTTGCAGCGGAGAGCCACCACCCCCGGGTCGTCAGCCCCCTTCCTCAGGGCCGCAACCCCCACCCCCACCCCCTCCCCGACTCCCTGCTTCATCCTCGCGCCATGGGCCAGACTGCAGCCAAACTTCATCCAGGGGCTTTGAGGTCAGGAGTTTGGAAATCCGATTCTGTACGTTCTCAAAAGCGTAATCCTTAGTTTCTTCGACAGCTCTGGAGAACTGTGAGATACATCCTCGTGTGGTGACTGCAGCTCAATGTGTCCGAAGTCTTCTTAGCGACAAGTTCGGAAATCCGAAATCCGATTTTGTTATTTTTTTTCAAAAAGCTTAGTTTCTCTGACAACTTTGCGGGGGGGAAAAAACCAGACACGTTCTCGTGTAGCCACTACAGCTGGTAGTATCCACGGTCGTCGTGGTGGGGAATCTGGAAATCAGAACTTGTTATGTTCTCAAAGTTGTAATCCTTAGTTTCTCCGAAAACTTCGAGAAACTGCGAGACACACTCTCGTGTAGCGACTGCAGCCCAACGTAGCCGGAGTCTTCGTGAGGACAAATCTGAAAATCCGATTTTGAAAGGTGTGGTTCTTATTTCCTTCGACAACAATCGGACACACGTGTGTGTTCTCGAACGTATAATCCTGACCTCCTTTGACAGCCGTAGAGAACTCTCAGGCAGCTTCTGCGGCCGAATGCATCCAGAGGTTTTTGCTGTGGATGACTCAAAAATTGGTAATCACTGCTCACAAAGGACCCTGTGCTTATCTTGTCATACTGTGGTACACTCTGCTACACAGCTTCGTACACGGCGCTGAAATTCCTCGAGGACCCGTGTAAGTTTACGAGTTATCGGATCCAGAAACTGTGTTGTCGTAGATTTCTGTTACATGCTCCAAAAGAAAAGGCGCCTGTCCAGCAACTTCACAAACCAGTAATAGCACAGTACATCCAATGAAAACTCGCAGCCACAGTACATCCAATGAAAACTCGTCGACAAGTTGCCAAAATCAGAAAACTGTCCTCACAGAGGCTTTCGGCGCTTCACACTGTTCCACGCGCCTTGTGTGAGGAAATCTCACAGTTACTTCACCAAATCTAAAACCAGAGGGCGGGAGTCACAATACATCCATCGAACACTCGGTGACAAGCTGACAACTCAGAAAACTTTCCTCATAGACGCTTTCATTGCTTCGTGCTGTTCCACCATACCTGTAAAAGAAAATCCCTAATAGCGGTGCACAAATTCCTACTTTGCACGCACTCGATTCAGGTGCTCTGCGGCGATGTAGAAAGTATAGCAGTTTAAAAAAAATAAAAAAATAAAAACTGGTACTCAGAATGGTCACTGAAATTCTCCTTGTGAAACCTGTCAAAAAATCCTCAAGAACTGCTGACAAATTTCACCAAATGGCTGTGTTTCCAAACGTCACCAATAAACATACTCTTCCACCTCAAAGAACCATTTCACTATGTGTTGCGACGGACCGACTGCATTTGCAACGTGTTCTCCGACTAAAACTCCTCTATGTGGCAACCGCGCATCTCCTGATCATAACCTTCATTTGGTCGCTGGCCGAAGCCACCAGACACACTTAATCTTGGACAGCTCTAAAGTTGACAAGCTGCAAAACCGGACTCAATCCCTGCAATCATGTTTGTCTGGTCACTTGTGGCGACTTTGACACGGTCGCGCGCTTGCGACAGACTCTCGTAGACTGACGCCAGTCTGCGCGACTATTATGTCAACGTAGTGTCTGATTAATTGACCACGTACCGAGACACGCGTGTTTTAGACGACGTGGATTATCCGTTTGGACGTTATGGATCATGTAGTGTGTGAACGACCCTGAGGTTCGCTTGTACTTGGATCCAGTGAGGCACTGGCGATGCCCACTGTTGGAAGAGTTTCCTTACCTTGGCATCCCTCCATGATCATCTTTTTTTTCAAGGATAACCGTTTTCAATCAAAACTGCCTTCAGTGATACCTATCCTCAAAATAAGTGCCTTAACTGATAATTATCCTAAATGATGACTGATTTCAATGGTAAGTGTCTCCAACGGTAACTGCCTTCAATGGTAATTACCCTCTAGGGTATTCTACTGTTGCTGTACTTACCGGCAGAATTACAAACACGACGTTTCAACAAAGGAATGCCAGAGGAAAGAAACTCTCCTCCAAAGTGACATCCGACAGTGTCAGATTGTGTCTCGCTGAATTCAATCACCTCTGCTGGCGTGGATTCAGCCGTGGCGTGGGCGTCCACGCTCCTATGGGCAATTCACACTACGCAATGTTCCACGCTGACAACTTCACAGAAATACCCTACATGCAGCAGACGCACTACCTCATAAAGCTGTACATTCACTCAACACCACTTTTGACCAACCAACTTAGCCTGCACCAGTTCACGCGCGTTTTCTTCTAAAACCAACTCTGCCTACACAAATCCATAGAGGTACTTATTTCCCACGAATTTTATCGTATCGATTTAGGCAGAAGGATTTAGAAATGGTGCTGTAGACTTCGCCGGAAAGCTCAGGAAATGGGCCACTACCAAGCAAACAGTACTACATTTAGAAACAGCAGATAGTCCCCACCAGGCACCTACTGAACCGTCACGCTTCAATAACCCATTCTATGGGCAATATAGTCACTCGTTCCAACACCTCTATATGCCTCCAGGGCAGAGCGAGAACACACACACACACACACACACACACACACACACACACACACACACACACACACACACACACACACACACACACACACCACCTACTCCTATTACGCACCTTCACACAGAAGAAGAAAAAGTTCCACAATAAAGAAAGGAAAAGAAAAAGACTTCGGCGCTTCACACAGTAACCCAAAGAAACGAATTTCGCTGCTCATACACGGTGAATGGAATCGATTCGCAGCACACGCACAAAAAAGGTGTCATTTCCTGAGTGCGAACAGTCGAAGCGTGAAACACAATACCTCCCTCCAGCAGCAGCATCACTCCTAGTTATCTATCACAGAGAATCAGCGCTGGATATATAAGGACGTCTATAGACACTGCTGCACTGTATTGTAGACGTGCTTCAGTTACGACTGAAAGGGAGACGGTTTATGTTGAACGTACCCACGGCAATGCTGTACATACAGCGAAACACCTACGTAATAACTAAGTGCCCCCCCCCCCCCCCCAATGCGCACAGACGCGAAACGAAAGCGTGCCTACAACCAGTGCACGAGCGCAAAATGTCATTGTTTCAGTTCACAATCAATGCACGGGCCTACTAGCTGCAAAGGTGACGCTGTCTGGAGAGTTTAGCTGCAAAGGTGGCGCTGTCTGGAGAGTTTAAATTCTCTCAATACGGTCTGTCAGACATACAACAACGCTGAGGGGGAACTTTTCATCGCATGCGCTTAATCCCTGCATGACTTGGGACACAATATTGCGTCTGAAACCACTGTGGCGAGTCGGGCTGGCCTATGTATGCTGTTCTACGAACGTAGACACGTAACACCATTTTCGTGACTTTGCAGATCTATCCTTATAGTAGACAAATGGCCTTTTTGGTTTAAACAGGTTTACTGCAATACTGACAAGTCGTTTCAGTAAACAGATAGTGAGCATAAACAAGCGGCACCGCTTATGTTAATGCTAAGTGGGGAAAAGTACATATTGACAGCATTGAAATGGCAAGACTGGTAAGTAATTATGATAGATTAAAACTACAGGAGAGAGAGAGAGATGAATTGAAATGAAATAAAATTTATTCCAAAGGGCCATGCCCCTTTCAGAAGGGGCAAATGCACATACAACAACAGTTTTCATACAAACTCACAAAGTATTTGGATAAGAACGTTAAGACATCGTTTGTAGAACGACATAATCTATCAAAGCGTACTCTGAGACTTTTATCTGTAGGTTTGATTTCATGGTGCAGCAAATGAGACTCTTACAGCTCTAAAGCTTCAAGACTCAGCCGTTGCTCCAAAACACGTCTACATGACTGAACCCTGTACATCAAGATGAAGATTATATCACAGAGAGAGACAGAGACACAGAGAGAGAGAGAGAGAGAGGGTGGGTGTTTAGGAGTTTAACGTCCTTTTCCACCACGTCTGGGTGATATCAAAGACGGGGCAACGATGAAAAAGGCCGGCACAAATATGTGGCCCCAGCCGGGATTCGAACTCACGACCCGGGCATTGGGAGTCCAACGCTCTACCATTCGGCTATCCCGGCTCCCCGAGAGAGAGAGAGAGAGAGAGAGAGAGAGAGAGAGAGAGAGAGAGAACGAACGAACGAACGAACGAACGAACGAAACTTTATTTTCCAAGGATAAAAGATATAGGTACAACGACCTGTCTTCCACCTTGTCCTTGCTAAGAGACAGAGAGAGAGAGAGAGAGAGACAGACAGACAGACAGACAGACAGACAGACAGACAGACAGACAGACAGACAGAGAAAGATATTTTTTTTCGGCCTAACGCTTCCATACCTGAACTACACGCCGATCGACAAAGTCGCATAAAAATAGTCACCAATCAGCGCTGTCTAGTTAGTCTTCAGTCCGCATCCAAATACTGTCGTCTGCTCAGTACGCGGTACGCTTCTACGCACGTAGAATAACATACATACGCCAACCCGAGTCCCCACAATGGTTTCAGATGCCATACTGTGTCCTACGTGACTGATTCTGATGTACGGATAATAATAATAATAATAATATTGAGCATCGTATAGGCGCTTTACCCAATTTCATGAATCGGCAGAGGTAAAAACACTTCTTTTCAAAACTAAACAAAACAATAACAAAAAACAAAAAGGCACTTTTTTCTGCAAGGGAAAAACTGATTTTCTGAGAGTAAAAATTGACTTTTTTCTGCAGAAAACGGCACTGTTAATTTGTCAGCTCTCGCCATAGCTGGATGCCTTCTCATCGCGTATTCCCTTCTCCTCGTGCACCCTCAAGTCAGGTGGTTTACCCCCGTGTAACACTATACATCCCTGACCATTTCACTTTCAAAGTTACTAAAATAAAAGCTTGCGGATCATCTAAGCTGGCATTTCAAAATATCAAGCCTCTTCTGACAAAAGGTGCACAGAGTCAACTTTGCGATTCTAAACCAATCCTTTCACTTTGTGTGTGGAATCGCTGTTCAGAAGAATCTCAGAATTTCTCGCTTAATCATGTTTCAGACGGGGAATAATTTTGACCCTGAATTGCTGACAATCACTCCAATTTTAAGACACCTACCCCCCCCCCCCCCTCTCTCTCTCTCTCTCTCTCTCTCTCTCACACACACACACACACACACACACACACACACACACACACACACACACACACACACACACACACAGAGCGAGAGAGAGGGGAAATAGTCTCCACGGATTAAACTAATGGACACTTGCAGTGGAAATCAACCAGACAGCTCTTCCGATGTGATTCCCCCGGTAACTGCCAGTAACGTCAAAATAAATCACATCACAACCTAACACTAGAACTGGCCCGGCCTTCAGACCTGGCTACAGCATCCGCAACAGCCCCCCAGTTCATGCGGACAAAGCAAAAATGATTCAACAACGAAGGGTTGGGTTGAAGGTGAAACGATGTTAAAATATATCGGCGGGTAGGTTTGTCTACACCAGGCGCAACATTCTACAATCAATTGAGAGTAGCTTTGTTTTCACAGACTGAAGTTGTTGTTTTGTCGCTTTTGCGATTTTTTTTTTTCGGTTTTCACGTGGGTAGTAAGCGTTCGATGTGTCAACCTAACGATATATGTCACGTGTGGGCGCGCGTGCGTGCGTGTGTGTGTGTGTGTGTGTGCGCGCGCGCGCATGTGTGTGTGTGTGTGTGTGTGTGTGTGTGTGTGTGTGTGTGTGTGTGTGTGTGGTGTGTGTGTGTGTGTGTGTGTGTGTGTGTGTGTGTGTGTGAGAGAGAGAGAGAGAGGTACCGACAGACTGACAGGACAGACAAAGAGACAGACGGTGGTTGGGTGTTTGGGAGTTATCCCACCACGCATGCGTGATCAGAGAGACAGAGAGACACAGACACAGACAGACACAAAGAGACCTAGAGAGAAAGAGACTGACAGACTGAGACATAACCATGAGACAGAGAGAGAGACTGTCAGGCAGGCAAGCAGAGCCAGACATTCACACACACAAACGCAGACGGACATTCAGACAAAAGGGACAAACATCCGATTTAGTTGAAGATACTTTCTGACGATCTCGTCGTACAAAAACTAACAGGCCATCAAACAAAAGCTTTCAACAAACACCTAAACGCCATTTTACATCATTATTATTATTTCTCCAACTAACCCGAGCGTTCGCGGCTGTTAAAAAGTGCACGATCGCCCAAGAAAGCCAATTTTCCACCCGCCTCGCCTGGCGGGAGAACCTGGGCGTAGAACATAATAGGAGGACGATACCTCCGGAACAATCCCATTTCAGAGCTGATGTATCCAATTTGAGGTTAATGATGACGACGGCACAGTAACTCTCTTGGCTCCGGTGACGATAAGCGAGAGGCTCAATGACCTTTATTTTCGAAGGGAATTGATGCATTTGCTAGCACGATGGATAGACTCGCCTTGGCTGAACAACTTTTGAAGTTACAGAGTATTACAGTCTGCTGAAAGAGATAAAATCGGCAAAAACTGTTCTTGCAGAGCGGGGGGGGGGGGGGAGGAGTAAGCGACAGACAGACAGACAAAGACAATGAGAGACATTAAGACTGACAGACATCCAGTGAAAGGGAGGGTGGGTGGTTGTCTGGGAGTTTAACGTCCTTTCCAGCACATGCGGGTGATATCCAAGCGGGGCAACCGATGAAAAGAGCCGGCACAAATATCTTGGCCCCAACCCGGGATACGAAACTCACGACCAGGCATCAGAAATCCAACGCTCTACCATTCAGCCACCACGAATCCCCCATTCAGTAGAAGAAAAAGAAAACACTTGTGATGTAAACCGCCGACCTAAAACACAGACTGACGGAAGGAGTAGGCAGCCATATGAAAGACAGGCCGACCGACAGACAAAAAAGTCTCAAACCATTTCCTGAGTGGGCACATGACCCATGGCTGTATCGGAGAGCCTGCCCACTCGCGCGGGGCTGACATAAACAAATCAGCGGTCAGTTCCTGGATTAACATCTCCACCAGGAGACAGCCTTGAAGCCACAGAACTAAATACTATTTAATAACTCTGTGCTAAGGAGCGATAGGTCCAGGGCCCAGCAGCCCCCATACGCCGATACCATCTTGAACATGGAGCTTCTCGTAACTCCTCACTACGACTGTACACGTTTCCCTTAAAACCTCGGCCCACAGGCCGAGCTCTCCAACGGTCCATACCATCCTGACCACCGACGAGCATGAAGCATCTCGTAACTCCTCACTACAACTGGACACGTTCTCAATAAAATCACCACCTGGGCCCGTATGTACCAGTCGAGGTTAATTTAGCCCACGGCTACGGGCCTAACCCAGACTAGAAGCAAAATTAAATACAAAAGGAAGCGAAGAAAGGAAGAAAAAAAATCCTTCTATAACGGCTTAGGCATCTTGCTGGAATGGACCCGCTTCCTGATTTAAAAGGAAAAAAAAAAAACAGAAAATTTAACCCTTGAGTTTGTTTAGTTTGAGGTTAGACTCTAACCCGGGGCTGAAAGCCCTAACCTCGACTATTACATACGGGCCCAGGAGACTGACCATGGATCGCTAGATCCAGAGGCCTGGCTCTCCTACGTCCCAGATACGTCCATACAATCTTGAACACCAGACAGCATGAAGCTTCTCGTAACTCCTCAGTCCAACTGGACAATGTTTCCGATAAAATCTTCACCAGAACTTACGACAGGGCCAGGGAGGCACTAGATGTAAAGCTCATACGCATATGCCATCTTGACCACCGAAGGGCAAGAAGTTTCTCAAAATTCCTCACTAGAACTGGACAACGTTGCCAATGATGTTCCACCGACTGGCGACCACCGCCTAACTGTAGCCAATAAAATCCACCCCAGGAGACTCAACTGAGACCAGTAAGCTTCGAGAATACGCGACACCATCTTCAGCACCGGTGAGCCTGAAGCGTTTGATCACTCCTAAGTCCAGCTGAACAGCGTTTCCAGTAATTTTCTACCACTGCCTAAATGTTGCCAATAGAATTCCCCCCCCCTCCCCATCCAACCCCTACCACCACCCAAAAAATATAATAATAAATCAACTAACTTGGAACCACTAAGCCTTGAGGCCCAGCTCTCGTACCCCGATACCATCTTGACCACCGATGAGCATGAAGCTTTACCTAAACTCCTCAGTCCAAGTGTACAGCGTTTCCAGTAAGTTTCGACCACTGCCTAAACGTTACCAATAAAAGTTCCCTCAGATTCAGTCAGACGACTGACTTGGAACCGCCATGCCTCGGGGCCCAGCTCTCGTAAGCCGGATACCATTTTTACCATCAGTAAGAATGAAGATTCTCGTAACTCCTCAGTCCAACTGGACAAGGTCTCCAATGATATTGTGCCATTGCCTGTTGCCAATAAAATCCCCCCCCCCAACCTCCTCCACCCAGAAGACTGACTTGGGATCGCTAAACCTCAAGGCCCAGCTCTCGTCACCATGAAGATTCTCGTAACTCCTCAGTCCAACTGCGCCAATGATTTCCTACCAACTGCCAGCCACTGCCTGTCTGTGGCCGTCAGAATGAGACACATCCGGTTCTCAGAACCTGACAGGCGTTCGTCTGCAAATGCAGGTGACCAGCGCTACATTTGCTGTGTACATAAGCAAGCTGCCAGCTGCCAGGTAGGAACGATTGGAAGACTGGCGAAGGAGCATGACAGGAGAGTACAGTAAAGTTCTATCGATGCACTGGACTGGAGATCTGAAAGTCATGAAAGTAAATCCTGAAGTCCTTGGCCCTGTTCTCAGCGTCCTCTTGTCTTAAAAGGTCGAGAAAGGTACCTGACCGGAGGGTGTCGTAATGTTCTAACGTTGGAGCTTGGTTTTGAACTGGAGGCCTAAAGTCCAGGATTGAAGTCTGAAGTTTTTGACCGTGTGTTCGGTGCTTTTATCTTTGCGGGTGTACAAAGGTACATGAACGGAGACTACTGAATGAATGAATCTAACGACAAAACTTGGTTGTCTATGCATTGGAGTAGACATTTGAAATTAATACGACTGAGTTGAAGCCTCAAGCCCTTGACCCTGTTTTATAGTCCTCTGTCTTCGAGGGTGGACGAAAGACGTTGAAAACCATCAGAACATCAGCACCCTCAAAATACGATACGTGTGGCCTCCACAGTTTCACCTTTTCTCAGTACATTTTTAGTGCGCTACCCCACCCCCTCATTCCTAATTTTACCCATCTGTGTTAAGATCTGCAGGCCTAAGAACAAGTTTCCCTGCAGGCCCAGTTCCTCTCATTGCAGCGTCCATAGTCCTTTTTTTCCGTTTTCACACCGGAGACAATCACACGACTGACCAACCACCCTACCGTTGAACTCCGCTCTGCCTGAAACAAGTGAGCGAGTGAGTGCGTTTTTCGGGCTTAAAGCCGCGCAAGCCACAAAGACTAATTCGTGGCGGAGTGTGTCTGCACTACATGAAAAATACAAAAAAAAATGTAACATTGGACGAAGGATGCAAACTGGTCTACGGGGCAGTATAAACCTAGGACATGCAGGAGACGCTGCACCTTCATGCTAATTTCTCGAACTCCCGATTACAAAAACGTGGAAAACAAACAGCAATTACAACTAGGTAAAACAAAGATAAATACTAAGCGCATATATATATATATTGCAACTTATCATCTCCTAAGCGCAAAAAAAAACAGTTCGCAGCATATGCCCAACATTACTTATTCCTAACCACTCTGCCTGAAACAAGCTGCAAAATCCTGCCTGAAACAAACTGCAAAATCTGCTTCAGACATCCCTGAAGACATCTAAGCATCACTTCAGCAAAGCAGCTCACTCACTCTCATCTCCGGTACATGTGCCCCTCCATCTTTGCGAACAGGTGCCCTCTTTTCAAGAGACCAGAACCCAAACTGTCAAAGGCACATTTCCTGCTTTTAACAAGATGAACGCTTCAAGCGATACACACTCGTGTGTGATCGACACTAAGACTGTGATTACAAAACCCAGATTTAGCTGCAGCTGAAAATGGCTCCAGGGTGGCGACTTTAGTGCTTCCGGAATCCTTACTGAAATACATGTTCGTGATCATGTTGCAAAAATCTCTGCTTTTTAGCCACGCCATCAACATTTCAAGGGAAAACCTACAAATGTTACATTAGTGTTCCAGCAATCCTCTAGAATTTTGTATTGACCAAAAGAATTAAGACTTGGCTGTCAAAGGCCAGCAGCCATCTCTCTCTCTCTCTCTCTCTCTCTCTCTCTCTCTCTCTCTCTCTCTCTCTCTAGCCGCGAAATAGTCTTTGTAGCCTGCGCGGCGTAGAGCGCTAAATAACTAACTAACTAACTCTCTCTCTCTCCCTCTCTCTCTAACGTTCCGACAAATACAGAGACAGAAAACTGTAACTTCCAATAGGTCGCTGTGTTGCCCGAGGAAAGGAAGGCGTCGATCAAGTAGCGGGCATGGTAACATCGGTATGGTTTCTCTCCACACTGAGCGATCAGTTACAAAGTACTTAACAGTAAACACACAGGACACCATTTTTGCTACGGCGTCAGTCTCAGGCTGTCTCTCTAAGTACTGTCCCATTACTGCACGACTGAAGCCTTCTGCAAATCTTTGTTGCTAAAACATAATATAAAAAAGGAAGGCACGTTTACTGTCACTTCGTTCTGCGTCGATCGCAAAAACGACTTGCTTTTTGCTACATGCATTCCGCATCTGCCTTTTGCCATGAAGGAAGGCTGCCTCTGGTATGCACAGCCACAATACTGCAGCCTTCTACAAATATTTGTTGTTGTTGTTGTTGTTGTTGTTGTTGTTGTTGTTGTTTACAGGTACGTTTACTGTCGCACTGTTCTGCGCTGATCCCAAAACGACTTGCTTTTCCCACATACCGCATCTCCCTTTTCCCATGAAGGAAGTCTGCCTCTGGTATGCACAGCCATAATACATGTACTGAAGCCTTCTACAAACCTGTGTTGTTGTTGTTGTTGTTGTTGTTGTTGTTGTTGTTGTTGTTGTTGCTGTTGCTGCTGCTGCTGCTGCTGTTGTTGTTTTAAAAAGGTACGTTCACTGACGCATTGTTCTGCGTCGATCGCAAAAACGACTTGCTTTCCCAACATGAATACCTCAACTCCCTTTTGCCACGAAGCAAGTCTGCCTCTGCTATGTAAAGCCATAATACTTCAGCCTTCTACAAATCTTTGTTGTTGTTTAAAGAAGAAGAAAAAAAGTACGTTTACTGTCGCAGTTTGTTCTGCGTCGATCGCTAAAGCGACTTGCTTGCCCTAATGAGAGCAGCCCGCATCTCCTTTACAAAGAAGCCCGTCCCTTAACAAAGAAGCCCGTTCCTTAACAAAGAAGCCCGTCCCTTTACAAACAAGCCCGTCCCTTTACAAACAAGCCCGTCCCTTTACATTACAAACAAGCCCGTCCCTTTACAAACAAGCCCGTCCCTTTACAAGCAAGCCCGTCCCTTTACAAAGAAGCACGACCACAATACTGTACATTATGCAAATCTTTGTTGCTTAATACAAAGAAGGTCACTTCAGTGTCGCGTCGTTCTGCCCTCTGCAAATCTCTGCAAAATAAATACAAAGGAGGGTACGTTTAGTGTCGCCAAAGACACTCGCCCAGCCAAGCAGCCAAAGACACATGCCAGGAACAACTTGTCCTTAAGGGCCAAAAGCCATAGGACGTAAAGCAAGCTAATGATGATTTAGTGTCGCACAGTTTTGCGCCAATCGCAAAAAGAGAACGAAATGCTTTCCCTAGGGGAAGTTCGCATCTGGCTTTTGCCTGGAAGCCAGTCCGCCTTTATATAAGTACAGCCACAATATTGCAGCCTTCTACAATTTGTTGTTGCTAAATGCAAGAAAAGGGCACTGCAATGTCGCATCGTTTTGCGCCGACAGCAAACAACATGGACATGCTCTCCCCGGTGGGCTGGGGGGGGGTGTTAAGGGGGAGGGGGGGGGGGAAAGGGAGGTTGGAGGGTGGCAGACGTCATCTCTGTTTTGCGACGAACCAAGTCAACCTCTATAAGAATAGCGACAATACTGCAGCCTTCTGCATTGTCTGCATCGTTTGCATCGAACGCTAAAAAGACAACGACATGCTTTCCCCGGGGGCAGCAGTCCGACCCTCTCTCTCTCTCTCACAGACAGCATGAAGAAATACAATGCAGTGAAAGGATAGCAGTTTGCTGCGTATAGCCACCACACCCGCAGTTTTCCCCCAAATCAGCGCTGGCTGTAGGCCAACCCTGTACCCGAGTCCTCTCTCCTCTACCCCTGCGACGACGGCCAAGTCGGGCTAACCGAGACCGAGCGGAGCTAAGTGATACCTACGAAGGAAAAAACAAAAATACTCGGTGACAAGAAAAGTAGACAGTTGCGAACAACTTTGAGGTCCCAGTGTTATTTCATAGTGTGCACAGAAGCGATGAAAACTGTCGCATTCACCAGCACAGTACATTTTCAGCCTGGTTAGAGAGTATTGGCTGCATGTGTTGTCTCCCTTGCCACAACAAGCACGCATTTTTCGTGGCTGAGCACAAAGCTTAGAGCTGCCGAGGTTAACCGGTTTACCGGTTTTAAAAAAAAAGGTTAAAAAAAACCCGGTAAAAAACCGGTTTGGATTTTTGAACCGGTTCACAGCTCTAACAAAGCTCCCACGACAAATGCATGCTTGCTGCGGGTCTGTGTATGCACGAGGGACAACTTATGCAGGAAATACTCTCTAACCAGGCTGAAAATGTACTTCGCTGGTGAATGCGACGGTTTTCACCGCTTCTGTGCACACTATGAAATAACACTGGGACCTCAAAGTTGTTCGCAACTGTCCACTTTCCTTGTCACCGAGTATTTTTGTTTTTTCCTTCGTAGGTATCACTCGGCTCGGTCTCGGTTAGCCCGACTTGGCCATCGTCGCAGGGGCTCAAGAGAAGCGAGGACCCGGGTACAGGGTTGGCTGTAGGCAGGAAGAAGCCGGGCCGATGGACAGTGCAGTCCCACAAGACTCATCCTGGTCCTCAGACAGCGTCATTGTCAGGTGAACGGCAAATAAATCGGGCGCTCCCTTTGCACACCAGACGCGCGACCCCGGCCACACGCCACAGATTTAAGGACTGTCGTCAGTTCTTCTGTCGACAGCTATCAGGGCTTAAAGGTCTAAGCTCCCAGCAAAAAGCTTTCCCAATTGTGAAAAAAATTTACAGAGTTGACCGTGCAAGCACAGTCAACTCTGTCACAGTTGCAGAATTTTCAGCACTTCGGGGATCCTTACAAAACCAGAGCACGAGTTTGCCGTGACATTATTTGGCTTTTGGTCAGTGAGCGAGACACATCGCTACAGTGTCCAGCGTCGGGATGTTGGGTGCTGCACGATCTTTCTCGCTCAGTGTCAAAACGTAAACTGAGCTGTGAAATCAGGCTGCCCTTGGCTTTTATTGGGGTTTCAGGGACGCTGAAAACTCTGCAACTGTGACAGAGTTGACTGTGCTTGCACGATCGACTCTGTAAATTTTTTTCACACTTCGGAAAGCTTTTTGTTGGGAGCTTAGATCTTTAAAATGGTCCGTGATTCAAAAGCAGGAAACGTGTGTCGCATGCAGTGACACTGTGGCAAAAACCACAAGCGTGCAGACGCGTAATGGCTATTGCTAGGGAGGTACAGGGCATGCTGCCCTGGGGGGGGGGGGGGGGGGTTGGGAGTTTAACGTCCTTTTCCACCACATAGGGTGATATCAAATACGGGGCAAATACGGGGCAACGATGAAAGAGCCAGCACAAATATTTGACCCCAACCGGGGTTCGAACTCGCGACTCGCGACTCGAGCATTAGAAGTCCAACGCTCTACCATTCGACCTCCCCGGCTATTGCTAGGGGGGTAAAGGGCATGCTGCCCTAGAATTTTACAACAACAAAGGACTAAACTCTGTGCAGTACATGTATGTTGTATTTTGGCGAGGAAACACTTTTTCTGCAAAAATTTCAGGAAATTTTAGAATTATGCTAAAATCTGTGCAGTTTGGTACTTTTTAAATGATTTTAAGTACGTCACAAGAAAAAACACACTTTTTAGGGGAGAACAATTGTAAGTCAAAGACGGAAATCCGCCCAAAAGGTGGAAGATTTTAAGCGCTCAACTATAGCCTGGTGATGGTGTGTGTGCGTGCGTGCGTGCGTGCGTGCGTGTGTGTGTGTGGTGGGGGGGAGGGTCATTACTGGTGTATTTATCAAATGTCAGGTCAGTTTTGTTCTTCCTGTCGTATGCCCAAACGGAACCAAAAGGTCACAGATTAGGACGGTCGTGCATTTTTCTGTCGGCAACTATGGACGGGTGGAGGGAGGGGCGCAGGATGAGTATCAAATGTCAGGTCAGTTTTGTACTTCTTGTCTATGTCCTAACGAAACCAAATGTCGAGATTAAGGACTGTCATGCGTTCTTCTGTTGACACATATGGCCGGGGGTGGGGGGGGGGTGAAGGAGGTGCAATGAGCGGTGAAGGGGGGAGGGCGGGAGGAATTTAGGTTTTCTTCTTCCTGGTCCCAACGAAGCCAAAGGGCAGGGTAGCAAAATGGAAACGACCAGCTGTCTCCCGTTTCTCCGTATGTTTGTCTGTCTCTGATACACCTTAAGCGCCATACATTCACGACAGTCGCAGGGGTGGCGAGTGGGCGGGGGTGTGAAGAGTGGCTTTTATGTCACATACTCAAGACAAGATGTTGTCTGAGCGAATCACAGAACAAACGCCTACGAAACTACAGCCTTCACAAAAAGTTAAGGACCACTTGCAAATATCATTCAACTTTTGTCGTGGTGGCATGCTGGTGTAGTGCTGAACATCGCTGAAACGGCGGCTTATGTAGACAAACAAATGAGCACAGTTCATAACCAGGGATGTATTCTTTGACCTGCATCTCATTTCTGCGTGCAGAAAGCCCCAGGTATCGCTCACTGAACACTGAAACTCGGTCTAGTTTTGCCGAAATTGCAGATTTTCAAACGCGCCAAGCATGCTGTGTGACGCGCACGTGCCATCCACACAGTGGTCGCCATGTTCACTAATTGCCCCTTAACCTTGCTCCCAAATTTTACGGGAAAAATCTTATTCTTTTATTTTTTCTGATTTATTGAAACTGTCACCCATTATGTTGACTGGTCCTTAACTTTTTGTGAAGACTGTAACTCACTATTATTTCAACAACGCTTCATACTCTCTACCCTCCTCTTCCGTTTACATAGATCTGCCTGTGCCTCCATCCATTTCCCTTTCTACGTCTTGGCGTCAGTAACCTAGTCTTTTGTATAGTCTAATCCTACCCACTTCCTTGTGTGTAGATGCTAAAACATAATAACAAATAGGTCAAAATAAAAATATTACTCAAAAAAACTGCAGCGGCAAACGCCGGACAAATGAGCGCCTAGCGACAGTCCTTACTGGGGCCGTGGCAAGCGCGGAAGGACAGAGAGACTGGAAGGTGCTATTTAGCCCCAGTAATGTCATTACAGCGCTTTCACTGGCCGTCAACTGGTCTGGGACTGAGAAGCCAGGAGACAACCACAGAACCGTCAACCTGCTTCGGTCCTAGTCTGCTGCTCTTCGTCACAATCCCGCACTATTTGGCGGGGAAACGCAAGCACATACGCGCGCGCGCACACGCGCGCACACACACACACACACACACACACACACACACACACACACACACACACAGAGCCCATCACACGGACAGCTTGCGAAAGAGGACCGGAGGTGAAACGATGGTTGTCGCAAGTTCCACTCCCAAAGACAAGCCCCACACTCGTCTCTGTATTAGCAGAATTTACTGTAGAAGCAATAAGCGCGCCGGGTCATACATGCGTACGCCAAAATTACCAGACTCATTCTTGGAGGAGTTCAGCTTGTTTCGATAGCGCGAAAGGCCTAGATGGAGATCCCCGCTGGCCTACCACTGAAAGCGAAAGCGCACACACACACACACACACACACACACGCACGCACGCACGCACGCACGCACGCACGCACGCACGCACGCACGCACGCCATACGCTGACCTGCGAGGTACTATCAACAAAAGTGTTTTGGTTTTGTTTTGTTTTAAATCTAGCCTCAATGTTTGAAAGCATCAGTTACAGAAAATACGAACTTCCTGTGGATAACAACAAGAAAACAAAAGAAATCCAGACGTCGTCTGCAGCTGGCACGTCTGATCCGACCTGGCTTGCCGCAAGCCAACTGGTGCCTCTTGTACGGAGGGGCAAACCGTACAACTTTCAAGACATTCTGCACGCTAAACAGCGGAAGTGTGTGTGTTCATGAAGGAGGCGGAGGGGGGGGGGAGCTTTTCTATAAGAATACGCGTGATTTCTTGTTCAAACACGATATGGCTTGCCGCTAGCGAAATGGTGGTTCTTACGTGGAGGGGCAACCGTACCACTTCAAGACAGTTTGCACGCTGACAAGTGTGTGTGTGTGTGTGTGTGTGTGTGTGTGTGTGTGTGTGTGTGTGTGTGTGTGTGTGTGTGTGTGTGTGTGTGCACGTTGGAGGGGGGGGGGGCGTACAGTTGTCAGAATGATTTTTGCTTCAATTGCAATATGATTAAAATGTTAAAAGGCACTTTTAAACGAAAATGAACAGATTATGGCACTGTCGGAATCGAACCCAGGATCATCAGGTCGAGATACCGACGCTTATTCATCTGAGCCACCCCGAGCCACAAGGTAAAACTTCGATAGCCGAGATGGTCCCTTGGACTTTTCAACGCTCGGGTCGTGAGTTCCAATCCCAGCTGTGCTGCCTTTATCTTCGTCAAGTTGCCCCGTCGTTGGCATTAATTTTGGTCTCACCCCTATC
>JACVVK020000203.1:22500-302500 GCA_018292915.2 Batillaria attramentaria
CGCTAGCAAAACGGGTTCTTACCCGTCAAAGGGAAGAAGCCATCTGTTAGTACGGCTACGAGGAAAAACTCTCGGCATAGAGAGAGTTAAGGCCCATAGTCCGACATAAATGTACGGCTTACAGATCGTTCTGCACTAATTTACTGATGTGTAACATTGTGTCACTTTGACATACGCACAGTTACAGAACCTCACAAGCTGGAACACTGACCTATTTGAAGGCTACCCAAATTTCAAGGAGTCAGCAAAGTGTTGCGCCCAACCGCTGAATAATAATAATAATAATAATAATACAGCGCAATTCTCGAAAATACATCGGGGAGCTGGGATAGCCGAACTGGAGAGGGTTGGACTTGCAATGCTCGGGTCGTGAGTTCGTATCCCGGCTGGGGCCAAATATTTGTGCTGGCTTTTTCATCGTTGCCCCGTCTTTGATATCCCCCGTATGTGGTGGAAAAGGACGTGAAACCCCCAAACACCCACCCATTCACCCTTGAACATACATCAATGCATTCACACGTCACTCACACGCACATAGAACACATCCCAAAACAGTAGGCACAACGGTTACATGAATCAGCAGAAGGCCATTTTTACAAACAGGTGAGTTTTTTTAGTAAGATCAAGTAAGAATCTGAATTTGATTTCGCACAACCTGCAGACGGTATGCGCCGCATTCAGAGCTATACTCATCATTAATTACGATAGACGCCCGACTTATCTAGGCTCAAAGATCGGTCTGAGCTGTATTACTTGCGTCCAGCACTGTTCCATTTACAAGCATGCTGAGTTCCACATTCTCACGGGCTGACACTGAGCCAACAGAAAGCGACGCAAATATCGAGGAGTCAGCAAAGTGTTGCGGGCAACCGCTGAGTAAAAAAAAAAATCGCTCGGACAGCCTACAGACAGTGTATTGTATTCAAAGAGCTACAAATCATTAACACAGACATTTCAAGCGTATAGACACTCACAAGTGCATCTGTCCAAAAGTAACTTCAGTGGATCCGAGTAAGCGCGTCAGTTTTAATATAATAAACTGTAACAATGCACAGACGCATGCAAAATTCTATTCAATATTCCTGTCTTTCTTTCCTAGCCTTGCCGACGACACTGCGGTTGCCTACAGGTGCAAAAACTAGGCTGAGAAATTGCTGAGGGGGGGGGGAAAAAAGACTAGGCCGGGGTGCAGAGGCATCGCCCTGCTGGGGGGACTATGGGGGCAATGGCCAATTTTTTTTTTTAAACAAATTTTAGTGTTTTAAAGGAATTTAGTAGTCTCTCCTGGCACCCAAAAGTAAAATACTGCCTTGGAACTGACAAGCAAATCTTCAAAAATAAAGTTACTGTTCCATATGGCATTATATATGTGTCATTACATATGAGTATGCGTGGAACCTCCCCACCCCACCCCCTTCCTTTTCTTCGGCTGAAACAAGATTTTTTTTTTTTTTTTTTTTTTGGGGGGGGGGGGGGGGGCAGAAATGACAGGCTATTTGGCTGAAAATTGTCAAACGACTGAAAATTCCCCAACCTGAAAAACACGAAATGAAATTCTGTGTTATCAGGGAACGCCAAACGTGCTTTCGCCTTTTCCGTCGCTGTAACGGAACTAGTCATGGATTATTGCTGACGTTTTTCTTTGTCTCCTCAATATTTTCGGTTCAGATAGCAGAAATCAGCAGCCACCAACCGAACAAGTACCATTCAAGCCGTGGAGCGGTTCTAAAGATTTCACCAACTGACCCCTTCTGCCAAGCAGATAAGCATGCAAATTTATGCAAAAAGTTAATAAAGCACGCTTCAATCCTTGGACTACTGTTTGCGTTTAGCACTGACGCGGAAAATACAGTACCGATAACCTGCATGAAACGGGCATGCTGCAAGGGTCACTCTGTCACGACACACCGTAACAACCACGGAATAAACTTGGAATGCATTATACGCCCGCGCCATCGCGGTCGACGCTGTTCGAACAGGGGGGGGGGGGGGGGGGGGGGGGGGGGTGTTAGTACAAGCGAACGTAGGACCGCGGCGCAGAGGCAGATCAGGTGACCGGTGTGACATACGATTTCCACAAAGGACACCACCAACAGATCAAGAGGTGAAAACAAACCAAACGCAAATGCGCCATCATTATAATAATAATAATAATAATAATAAATTGTTCTTGTATGGCGCAGAAAGTCTGCCCAAGAGCCGGAGCACTCAGTGCGCGCTACACACACACACACACACACACACACACACACACACACACACACACACACACACACACAGACCGACGGACACACACACACACACACACACACACACACACACACACACACACACACACACACACGGCGGACGTGGGATACAGGGGAGGATACAGTAAAAAAAAAAAAAAAATTAGTTGAAAGCTTGCCGAAACAGATAGGTTTTAAGGTGTGCCTTGAACTGTGACAGAGTAGGGAGATTCCTAAGTGAGACGGGCAGAGAGTTCCAGATTTGGGGAGCAGAGTAACTGAAGGAACGTTGGCCATAAGTTTTCAGACTGACACGGGGTATTTTTAGTAGTTTCTCAGAAGATGAGCGAAGTGAACGGGATGTTTCATACGTAGTGAGCTTCTCTGTGAGGTACTGCCGGAGGGATTTGTCGAAATGACGGTAGGCTAGTGTTGCTATTTTATACATGTAGCCAACAGGTAGCCAGTGTAATTCCTTCAGAAGAGGTGTAACATGGTCACGTTTACGCTTTTTGAGAATAAGACGCGCTGCGCTGTTCTGTACACGCTGAAGGCGGTTGATTTGATCAGCTGGCAGGCCAACAAGGACAGAATTACAAAAGTCTAATCTAGATGTAACAGTTGCATTGATGAGTCGGGCAGTGGAGGATTCAGACAAGAGGGAACGAATAGAAGCGATTTTCCTGAGCGAAAAGAAGGCCGAACGACACACGGCACCGATGTGGCTTTCCATGGACAGAGTTTGGTCTACAGTTACACCGAGATATTTGACAGAGGGCTTGAGAGGGACGGTGGATCCAACAAGTGACAAGGAGTCTGATGAAATCTGAGACACACGGGACTGACCAGAATGACCGAAACTTTCACAATACGTGTACCATTGCCTTACCATTGAGTTTTGTTCGTGACTGCTTGCCCCTGGACGCTCGAAATATCCCTACCCTGATGATTAGTACAGTTCTTAATGCGATACAATATTGTTAACGCTATGCGCAAGCGGCCGAAGATTCGATTTCTACGACAGTTGTTACATTACTGGAGTGCTCAGTGTCGTCGCCGCGACATCGAGTACGCTTCTGTTGGTTCAGTGCCAGCATCACAGACGCTGTCTTAGTGCAGGTGTCTAAGTGGTGTGATGATAGATACCACGAAAACAGCTCAGAATGATCTGTGAGCATAAAAATCGTAGTATTAGCCCTTCAAAAAAAAAAAAAAAACAATTCACTTCAGGTCCAACACAAAATATCTCCCCCCCCCCCCCCCCCACTCCCCCGCTATCGACCGCAAGCTCTCTTTCTTTGTGAAATACATCTAACAGCTGAAATGTAATCGAAACTCAATAATGCTCCGTCCATCTGCAACAAATCCTTGGCACAAAACAAACAGATGTTTTGTGTGGTTTTTTTTCCTCCCCGCAGAGATAACAGAAAGGACACAACTGAAACGCTAGGGTGGTATTTTTCTTGGACCGGCAAACAAACAGCGAAACTTTTCTCCGACGCTGTGTTCTTGTCATTTAGAAATGACAGTGTTCCTGCTGAGCACGGAAACCGTATGTGACATTTTCCCGGGCCGTCTCCACCAGAGAAAGTATTTTGCTTCCAAATAACAACTCTCATGTGACGCACTAAATCAACCGCTTTGCCGTTTTTGACTGATGTTTAACCGATGTCGTAACCTTTTAAAATTGCCGATGCATAAGAAACACGCTCACTCACTCACTCAAAGCACAAAACTTGTTCAACTTGAAGCAAGACACAGAATTTTTGTTGTCGATAGTACACTCCAAAGACATCATCAGTTTCGTTTCAGTCTTGGACATGTCAAGCACGTTCACACAACGTGCACCTGTAGAGTGATCAACCAGACGAATCAGTGCACGCAACACACAAACGTTGACCAACCAGAATCACCTCGGAACTGGTGAGATCTATCACATTAACATCCACACTGAAACCAGAAGAAAGAAAACCCTATTAACCGCAAAAGAAGAGCACAGACACCATCACTTTCTTCTTTTTAAGTTCTTCACTCATGACGTGTACACGTGCTCCACACAGGAAAAAAAAAAATAAGACAACACCACTTTTGAATCGCCATCCGTTTCTATCTTCACGTGCAAAATCACTTAATATTGCTCCTGCACTTATCAATTTCACACAACATGCACTTCCTTACACGTCAATCCCCCTGAAGCAGATCAGGCGTGAACATGTGCTGTAACTCCACGTGCGCACGCGCGCGCGTGTGCCGTGTCAGTATGTGCCGCGGTTGCGACCTCAAAACCCAGAAAAGTACTCACACTGAGTTGGAAGCGGGGGGAAAAATCGCTTTTGACGTGTTGTCACCAACCTACACTTTTGAGCCGCTCATCCGGAATCGCGTTAGCCATCCCTCCCCACTCGCCGACAAGACAAGACACCTGTTAAAAGCTCGTCCGGGTATGTGCACGCACGCGCTTGCTTTACAGCCTGAGCGCGCGTGCATGCAAGACCGCCCTCAGAGGGTGTAGAGCGCGCAGTATGAAAACCCGCTTCCGCGCGACACTTCTGAGAGAGGGAGGGAGACCTCCATGAGAGCGACACTGTATTATGGAGCGCCGGGGCGTGAGTGCGTGAGGTGTCGGCCAAGCCTTTGTTCTGACATAAGCGGTGACAGGCCGGGGCCATGAAGGTTGTGTGTGTTCCAGCCGCCAGTTCCAGAAATCTCACGGCTCTACTTCCCTCCCCCCCCCCCCCCGCACCCCCCTGGTGGTGTTGGACAGCTACAAACGGCAGTTGGACACCCCCTACCCCCCCCCCCACCACCACCACCACCGTCCCCACACCCACACATCCACCCACCCCTTCCCGACTTCTCCAGTACATCAATACGCAGTGAGAGAAAGGCGGGAAAGTGCTGGATGCAGTAGAAGAGAGTAGTGGCCTTTCAGTTGGTGAGTGGTAACCCTGATGGTGTGACATTCAATTCCAGTCAATCACAGGAGACAACTAATCGAGGCAGACCTCACTGTACGGCTTAGTGCCCATGGTACGTCGTAATTCTCAGTACCTCTAATATACCCTCCCCCCCCCCCCAACCCTCCCCCCCCCTTCATCTCCCCCCTTCATCTCCCCCTTCCCTCAAGTCCCAGTTCCCTACCCCCTACCCCGTAACCAACCCCCCCCCCCTCCCCCACCGAAACAAAAGCAAAATCTTAAATACGTACAGTCATCATTTATTATTGTTGGTGACCTGAATATATACTTGCGTTACAAGAAGCAGTTTTCATTTCCACCCATCCGCTCACAGGCAGGCGCGCGCGCGCGCGCACACACACACACACACACACACACACACACAGTGGCGCGTAGACCTATTCATTCTCAACCTATCCAAACCAACAAAGTGTCAAAACAAAATCAATCAAACGAAAATTAACTTACAAGATCAACCAGAATATCAATTCCGCGGCTAAATGTCACGGCGCCAAAACGTGAGACGAGAAAGACTTGTTGTGCTCGGCCTTGTGGAAATTGTGGAGTGTATTTTCTACTTGTTTAAAATGAATAAAAACTGATTAAACCAGACGAGAAAGACAGAGACAGACAGAGGGAAGCCAGAGAGAGAGAGAGAATTACACAACAACGGGGGGAAAACACAATGGGGGTTCATGACGCTCACTTATATGCTGTCACACCTCAACGACATTAAAACGGATTCTAAAAGGATTCTATTATCGCACTGCTAGAGCAGGAACAGATTATGAACCCTTTTGAAAAGCCGACCAGGTAATAACCATTCAGTTTCACCTTCGCGCTACAGCGACGCCAAAAGACGCCAACATAGACGCAGCGCACACCACGGATCAATAAACTGAAGTCCTTTACTTCCTACGGCCATAAGTAACCGGCTGTGTGACGGTCAATTTCAGAAACTGATCCCTATCAGTTACTTCGTGACGGGCAGACTTCAACAAAGGCGCCAGAAACAGGCACGCAAGCAACTGAAACTGGCAGCGCTTCTAGTCAGTCGCAGCAAATCGCCTGTATCGGTTAAGGCGCGTCTTAACTATAGCGATCAACCCCGAAGACCGAACAAAAAACGCTTCGCCCGAAACATTTTGGGGCCTCGCGAAGCGATTTTGGGCTGTTTGGGCTTCGCTCAACATGTTATGCGAACATTCGCGATCAACCCCGAATGATTTCGCCAGACGCTATCTGATTGGCTGGTCCAGATTCGCCAGCTATCTGATTTCAAGATGGCGGAGGGTCGCGCTCGCACATGGCCGGTGTCGGTTCAAAGTTACAAGCATTAATATTTCGGCAATGAAGAAGTTTCTTGGTGCTGCTGGAATACATTGATTAGTAAAGATAGTGTACATTTGACTTACAATGCTACAGGTGAAGTAAGAATGCGAAATATCTGTAATTACAGCGTTTTTGCTTCGCATGCTAACGCCGTCTGCTCGCGTGGTGGCTCAGTCGCCGCGTCGTCACATGAGTACCGAGTCAATGTTCTACTTCTAGTCGCTGATATTTCAGGCATCTATAACTTTCATGGCTCACTTGCGTCACTCTGATTACTGAGGTAGTGTAGAATTTTGACTTTGTTTGCTAAAATTGATGCAAAACCGCGACATTGTTGTTGGTATGACGTTTTTCTTCCGCCGTGTGCTGGTGACCGTCTGCCACGCCGGTGTACCGGCTCGTAACTGTCTGTCGGTTCAGTGGTTTCGTTGGTGATTATTTCGGTTTTTAATGCAATTCATGGTGCAGTTGGGTCACATTGATTAGTTCAGATAGTGCCCTTTTGAGTGCGTAAAGTCATGTTGTCGTGTAACCCCTTGATTTCCCTCAACAGCTACAGTTGCTACGAGACGCACTTCACTGGTAAGCTGCTATTTTCCTTCGGTCACATGTCACGAATGCTTGACGCCTAGTTAGTACGTGGAGGCCACGCCGAATGAAGCCGAAGAAGTTCGGTTGTCATCGCCGAGGACTTCTTCGGCTATAGTTAAGACGCGCCTTTACCGACCAGCAAATCTTTCTTTGCTCAGTGTAGAGACTTTCGCAAAAGCAGCACTCATTGATGAGGTTCTGTAGTTAGCTTGACACAGCGTCTGTCTCAGCCGTAGCGGCGCGGGCGGCTGACTAGGAGAGCTAAAAGCCGCTGTATTTCTCGTTCGTGCCTGGAACTCTAAAAAAAAATAAAAAAATAAAAAACAATGAAAAACTCGCAATTTTGCTTGAAATCTTCAGATCACTTGAGCCACTTCAAGCCACTATTATGCAATCTGCAGCGGTCTCGGGCCTAGCGGGGAAGGCCCACGCCTTGCGTAATAGTGGTGTGAAGTGGTTCCTACCGGTGTGCAGTGGCTTCTTCTTTTAACCATTGCGAGCAGGGGTGGTCGGGCTCTTAAGAGATTTTAAAAAAATAATAAAACTTGAAACATGGATACTCATCACTTTGCTCGCAGCGGGAAAAAAAAAGTCAATCTATCAATAATAAGAAACCATCTTCCGCAAAAGATCAAGCAACTCAAAATTAAAGACATCTTTGAGAGAAAAAAAATTGTCATCCAGATCGGATGCATCGTCTATCCGCTGCAAAAGCAAACAGGGACCAGCTGAGAATCGTATGTCAGGAAGCCGAAGTTCCGCCATCAGATTACCGGCAAAACTCGCGGATCTCCAGGGTTTTATTTCATTAAATCTGGACAGAGACGTGAAGGAAGCAGTCAGTTTGTGCTTTATCTGTTCGGCAGCAAGTAGGGGGTCGACACTCACGAGTGAAAAATCGATAATTAGAAGTACACAATCAAACAGCGCAGACAGCTGTAAGTGACACTTTATACGGGCTGAAGCAATCTACTTGAATTGGCTTTTTTTTTTTTTTAACACCCCACTTTATTTGCGGCGAGTGTGGTTTTCAAGGCTGGGATGCGAGAGAAGAACATGAGGAGGATGCTGTCTCCGTAAACAGCAAACGAGGAAGGCGGGGAAACTTGGAGGTGGATTTAAAACAGAAAGGGTTGGATATGTGTACTAGAATGTAAGCCTGCACGCCCACACAGAAATCAGCAGCAAACACTTTTCAGTACAGAGAGCAGAACGTCCTTATCCCACCAACTCCCGCAATCCTACCTCTACCCCTCAAAATAAAACTACGCACGTGCTCACCCTCCGGTCCTCTGGCATCAGCACTTACAGCACAGCGAGAGACACAGAGAGAGAGACTGGCAGAGACAGACTGAGAGAGACACAAAGACTGAGACAGACAGACACAGACACAGACACAAAGACAGAGACAGAGACAGAGACAGACAGAGACAGAGACAGAGACAGAGACAGAGACACAGACTGAGACAAAGACAGAGAGAGACAGATACACACATAGACAGACAGACAGAGGAGAGCGAGTGAGAGAGAGAGAGAGAGGGGGGGTGTAGAGAGAGAATCAATATCATTACAGATGTCTTGTAATAATAATAATAATAATAATGAGGATTTGTCTGGCGCCCAACCTCCTGCTGGAGCTCTGGGCGCCTCACAATAGCTAGTATAGTGACAATACATACACATGAGATACAAATGAAAAATACATTACACATTACATACACATGTATGAAATAGACGTCACATACACGTTACATACACACAGCTATGATACATCCTGACAATAACATGACATCATAAAATGACAATGATGGTGACAGTGAAGGTAAGAAGTTAGTCTGTATAGTACAGCCGGAAGAAATAGGATTTCAAAGCAGTTTTAAAAGAATCCGTTGACTCTGCATGGCGCGAGTAAGACTCGAGCACTGTGACCGTCCACCTTGATACCACTACAACCTGCGTCCTCCTCACCTCTCACACAAGCTTTGTATTCCTGATTCGCCCCGAGTCAACGCCCGGGTCACCTGGCTGTAACGCTGTTCGCTATCCCAAGTTCTGACCGAGTTCTGAACTATTCAATCCAGTCCCACTGTCTGACAGGTCGGCCACGTTTAATTTAATCTTGACAGTGATGGAAAAGTTACAGAACACAGCACTTGTCTCTACAGCAGTATTTGACTTCAAGCAAAAAGGCACAACATAAAGAACTTTTTTTTTTTCTTTAACCTCAAGTCCTACCACGTAAGTTTTGGGTTGTGCACGGGTGGTCTCATTTAAAAAAAAAACCATCACAATCAATTTAAAGTTGACTTTGTGGGAGTGTTGCACTTTGGTTATACTCATTTTAATAACAGCTGTCACGGAACCGTTAATCTTGTCTAATTTCCGCATGCAGTGCCAAAACCGAGAAAGAGGTTTTTGGTTTTTTTTAAGTGGGATATTCGTGCGCGATACGAAATGTATTGAATACATCCACATCCAGCTACTTACGTCCCACACAGACACGCACCCCACAACACACCTCTATAAATCACATTCGCTCTGTCAAACATCCCAACAACCCAACGAAACAACCAGCAAGTCACTGCCCTCACACAAATCGTACAAATTATATCCATAAATAAAGTATTCCTTCACCCTCTCAGTCAATTTCTACCACTCTATACAAGTACACATACAGAACATACGTGCGACAAATGAAGCGTGCGCGCTGGCACAACGCGGTTTTGTTCGATTTTTGCCTGCTGCTCATTAAGACCGAAATTACTGGCATTCAGGGATTACACTAGCACACCACAGGGGAGAATCGGGAGCACCACAGTTAGGTTCCTGATCTGATAGGTCCAAGGTCGCGCGCGGTGACGCCCGGGAGCTCAAGGTCACCGATGAAACTGACAAGCAAGCGTAGGAGTGAATGTTCTGCCCGATGCTCGCCACACACACAAAAAAATTAAAACCTTTTTTTTTTTTTTTTTTTTGGGGGGGGGGGGGGGTGTTTTGGTGGTGGTTGCTACTGTTGTTGTTTTTCTTGTTTGTTTGGGGGGGGGGGGGTTGTGTTGGTTTTTTGTTTGTTTTGTTTTTGTTTGTTTTTTTGTTTGTTTGGTTTTTTTTTGGGGGGAGTGTTTGTGTTCGTTTGTTTTTTGTTTGTTTGGGTTTTTTGGTTGTTTGTTTTTTTGTTTTTTGCTGTTTTTGTTTTTTGTTTGTTTGGTTGTTTTTTTTGGGGGGGGGTGTTTGTGGTTGTTTTTTTTTTTTGTTTTGTTTTGTTTGTTGTTGTTTTTTTGTTGGTTTTTTTGGGGTGGGGGGAGGGGGTGTTTGTGTGTTTGTTTGTTTTTTTTTTTTTGGGGGGGGGGGTTTGTTTGTTTTGTTTTGTTTTTTTTTTTGGGGGGGGGGTTTCAGGGGGTCTAGGGTTTTTGGAAGGTTTTTTGGTTTGTTTTTTTTTTTTTTTTTTCCCCCTTAATCACATTACAAAGTCGCTCAAGCGGGCCTGTTTCAAAGAAGTGTTCTGAAAGAAGTTTCCACGAGGTTTTCTCTCCACTTTGGATCGCAGCACCCCCTATGGCTGCTGTCGCGAACTCGCAATAAAGGCGGGGGTCTTCTTACAGTATATGGTGGACTCCATTTACCGAAATGCGAAATCAATTTTTGGGGACGTCGGGTGTGCGCCTGACTTTTTTTATTATTATTCTGCAGGCTAGTCCCCCATTCCCTCACAAACCAGCGTATGTTCGTTCTACAAATAAGTATTTTACCGAGGACCACAGAGCTCCATAAGCCCAATGACTCCAGATCCACTGCTGCTAGAGTCCTTGATAAGGCTCTATGGCCTCATACCACTGCGGCGCATCTGCATCAAGACTTAGACCTTAGGCATGACACGCCGGATTAATATCGAATCGACACTTAATCGTCTCAGACTGTGAAATGAAATGAATGAAGACGGTCCAGAGGCGACGGCTTGACATTTTAACTCTTTGACGACGGAGCGCACTTTCTGACACACGATTTCCTATAGGATAGGAAATCGTGTGTCAGAAATTGCGCTCCGTCGTCAAAGAGTTAAATATCCAAAAAAAAAACAAAACAAAAAAAATCCCAAAGGTCTAATGCGTCGCTGGTCGTATGGGCGATGACGCCTTCGAAGGAGGCGGCTGGGCTGCTGACTTCGGTCGTGTTGGTTCGTGTTGCTACCCAAGACTCTAGATCCGATACGCTATACAATACAGTTCTCTGCTGTTACTACTGAACTGTAAATTTCCCGACCGCGGGACAATGAATGTCACCAGACTAGACCAGAGTCTCGTAGTCTGAGAGAGAGAGAGAGAGAGAGAGAGAGAGAGACAGACAGACAGACAGACAGACAGACAGACAGACAGACAGACAGACAGACAGACAGACAGACAGACAGACAGGCAGGCGGGCAGGCAGGCAGGCGGGCAGGCAGGCAGACAGACAGAGAAAGAGAGAAGGATGTGTGGGTGTTTGGGGGTTTCACGTCCTTTTCCACCACATACGGGTGATATCAAACAAGGGGCAACGATGAAAAAGCCCAGCACAAATATTTGGCCCCAGTCGGGATAACAGAGAGAGAGAGAGAGAGAGAGAGAGAGAGAGAAAACGCTTTCGTCCACTGGTGTCGTCAAAATGGAATATATTCAAAGGGCCCGTCCAAAAAAAATTCGGCCCAAAAAGTGTCCAGAAAGTGTTTGAAACGTGTCCCAGTGTGATACAGTCCACGCACGACCGCTACGGAGCAAATCTAGAATGGTTTAGCTGCATGTACCATACAATTTCATACCTACAAAAGATTCACGGAAGTCTGCATCTGTCCAAAAAGCATCCAAAACCTGATGGGATCTACACGCCAAATCTTTCTTAGAGACCAGGAAAAAGTGGAATTTTTTTAAACAGACGGCTGCCTTGCATCGGTGAAACAAGCGGGATCTACTCCCCAGCTCCATATACCCCGGGGCACTTCCCGCGTGAAAGCTGGATGTACTCCCTCTAGCCTAAACCAGAAAATTAATAGTCAAATAACGAGCCACACTTACTCCCAAGCTGGAAACACTCCATTAATTAAAAATAATAATAATAATAGGGTTTTTTTTAATTAAAAATAGACTAAAATTTGTGCAATTTTGGTGAATTCGAGTCAAATGCTTCAGAGGAGGAAACACTTCACTTCATTTTGGAAAGAAAAAAAAATTATAATTATCCTGAAATCTGTGCAGTTTGGTGTGTCTCAGAATGATTTTAAGCGCGTCATAGGAGGAAACACACTTTCTAAGGGGGGGGGGGGGGGGGGGGATGAAAATTTTTAGCCATAGGTGGAGATCCGCGAAAAGGTGGAAGAGTTTCATCCCTGCTTCTAACAAAACAAGGCTGGTCTTGAAATCGTTTCAGAGCCCGACACCAGGACCAACCACACCCTCGTTCCGTTTCCTCGTCACATTCACCCTCACACACTCATCAATCTCTTCCGTGGACCGTATCGAGATCCGGAGAATCTCTCCACGCTCCACTGATGCCGAGAGTCGTCAATGTCGTGGACGTGTTACTCACGTGATGTAGGGGGAGACTATCAAATGCAATATGACATTGGGGGTGGGGGGGGGGGAGATGGACTGGTCGATCGTTCAAGTTCCGTCAATCGCTCAGAGATTTATAGGTGGGGGGGGGGGGGGGGGGGGGCGGGGGGGGGAGAGAGGGGGAGGGCGATGCGGCGAGGGGTGGGGGTGGGGGGGGGTACGGGGGGTGGGGTAATGTGAGCTCAAGAGGGTGTAAAACGGGAGATCGGCAGAGTGTGAAGTTACGTGCGATCAAATAAACTGCTAGGTACTTCTGAATGAATGAATGAATGAAAATCAATAACAGAATTTACGTTCCGAAATGGTCATACAGACTAAATATTTTCCCCTCTAAATCAGCCCCTCCCCCCCCCCCCCCCAAAAAAAGAGAAAAAAAAAGTATTACTAAAAGGAAATCAGTCAAATGTCACAAACGACATTGTGACTGGACGTCAGGGTGGGCAGCACAGACAGACAGAAGAGCGGGGGTGGTTGGGGGTGGGGTGGGGGTGGGGGCTTGAGACACAAGCCCTTTCATGTGAGTTATGTATACATGTACATGTACCAAAAACATATGGTCACCTTACCCTACAAAACCCAATCAAAAGTAGTCTTAGAAAAGCCGCAGACAGAAACCGAGATCAAATCAATTAAAGGTCAACTCTCTCTCCAGCAAATATTTCTTCTCGCAATCTTGATTTATGATTGTTTTAATGCGCACATATCGGTTTGTTAGGGTTTTTTTTGTTGGGTTTTTTTAGCTCTTTTCGTGGGGTCTATCATCGAACCACTTAGACACCTGCACAGTGACAGCATCTCAAATGCTGGTACTGAGCCAACAGAAGCATATTCAGTGACGCGGTGAACACACTGAACAGAGTGTTGTACCAACAGCCGAAGAATATGAAGGTTCGACCGCTCGCGCAAAGTGTAAACAACACTGTGTCGCATCACGAGCTCTACTAATCATCAGGATAGAGTATTTCGAGCGTACAGGCGCCCTCACAAGCGAAACTGTTCCAAAACACAAGCAGGCTTAGTAAACATGGGTATAGTCCGTTCAAACTACCCCAAATACTCACTGGAACCTTGACCAAACCGACGACCAATTCTTATCTGCCTACCATCCTAACATCGCGAGACTAAAGGGCCATTCTTCCCCCCCCCCCTCTTCCCCCACCCCTTTCCTTCCCCCACCCACCCACCCCCTCCACATCCTTCCATCCGAACAACCTATCCCTTCATTAAATACAATTGCACGTAACTGCATTTTTCTGTCCTCAAAAGTGCGGGGAGCCAGGGTGGCCGAATGGTAGAGCGTTGGACTTCTAGTTATGAAGTCCGGGTCTTGAGTTCGTATCCCGGCTGGAGCCAAATATTTGTGCTGGCTTTTTCCTCGTTGCCCCGTCTTTGATGATATGTGGTGGAAAAGGACGTTAAGCCCCCTAACACCCACCCACCCTCAAAAGTGCACGAGCAAGGACCTCTTCAAGTCAACGACTCAAAGTCACCAACAATCACCCCGCCAAACCCTTACCACAACTTCACCGCCACAACTGGCATTCACACGCTCACGCGAGGTGCAGTTGTCCAGGTCATCAGAAGCAAATTATACGGCTGAGGGAGCCAAGGCTGTGGTCAGCAGCCCCCCGATCCGGCCAGTAAATGCCGGGGGAAGATGCTGCCCTGAATGAGGATCTTTGATCGCACTTACCGTGATCATCTCCGCCGCTTAGGGCAGCAGCCATTTGATTGTAGGGGCTCGAGAGACAAGAGAGAGAAAGCGGGAACATGGGAGTGAAGAGAGGGAGGAGTGTGAGCGACCTTGCTTGAGGCGGTCAAGACATTTGATTATCGGTGTACAGCACGATACTGTGTGGAGTGTACGGTGCGTCACCGCCCCCGCTCCCGCCCCCCTCTCCCCCACCCCTCTCACACACACACACACACACACACACACACACACACACACGACCAGCAAGATGATGATGTGGCAACAGTTATTGGTTGAAGGCTGTGAAGAGGTGGGTTTTCAGATTTGTTCTGAAAGATACTTTTGTGTCTGCATATCTGATCGAAACTGGGAGATCATTCCAACAAGTCGGACGCTGGTATGAATAACTACGCTGACCAAAGGTCTTTGTCTTGACATGAGGGACACGGAGTTTCCGGGTGTCAGCAGCAGAACGACACTAACAATTTATGCATTTCACATGCAAACACCCCTTCCCATCCACCCACCTAAAAATAAACAAAAAAACAATAACAAAATCGAGATAACAAGTCGATGTGGTCTTGAGAAAATTCAAATATTTGGCGGCTGCACGCTTCCTGACAGGTGACGTGCGTGAAATTGCCAAAATCATTTTTGTCCAATCAGTGACGCGTTTGGTGTCGAGAGAGTGTACAGTTCTGTATGTTTCCACTCTGTGTAGAAAGTACCAGCACTTGCCCTCTGAGGCCTCAAAAGGGATTTAACTGTTCGATAATGGAGAAAGTCGCTTACACTCAGTGTCCACGAACCTAATCAGATCAAGGCTGAGTTTTCCCCCCAGAAACAAAGAAGTATGGAAAGCCGTTAGTAGCAAAAGACGAAAAAAATATCCCAGATACTCCCAATAGCAAATGCCGCTGCAAATTACACATAATCCCTTCATAGATTATTCATTCTCATAATTTAGACCAGTAAACGACTCGATGTTAAACGAAGACTGTTGGGGTTAAGTGGAGCGGCTGCGTGCGTGCGTGCGTGCGTGCGTGCGTGCGTGCGCGTGTGTGTGTGTGTGTGTGTGTGTGTGTGTGTGTGTGTGTGTGTGTGTGTGTGTGTGTGTGTGTGTGAGAGAGAGAGAGAGAGAGAGAGAGAGAGAGGGTGGGTGGGTGGGTGTTTGAGTGTTTAACGTCCTTTTCCACCACATAGGGTGATATCAAAGACGGGGCAACGATGAAAAAGCCAGCACAAATATTTGGCCCCAGCCGGGATCGAACTCACGACCCGAGCATTAGAAGTCCAACGCTCTACCATTCGACCACCCCGGCTCCGAGAGAGAGAGAGAGAGAGAGAGAGAGAGAGAGAGAGACACACACACACACACACACACACACACACACACACACACAGAGACAGACAAACAGACAGGCACAGACACAGACCGACAGAAAGAGAGACACACAGACACAGAGATCACAGAGAGACAGACAGACAAACAGACAGAAACGCAGAGACAGAGAGAGTTGTGGGAAACTGCCGGCTGCAGTGAGACCTTTCTTTTTTTTTCCTACCAGACACTTCTTCAGGGTACCCGCAATTTTCTGTGTGAAATACTGAAAATCGAAGAACAGCCCCCCCCCCTCCCTCCCCCACCCTCTCTCTCTCTCTCTCTCTCTCTCTCTCTCTCTCTGCAGTGTGCGTCCGTGCGCGCGCGCGTATGTGTGTGAGAGAGAGCACAAATAAGAAAGAAACCATTCATGCCAATTTCTCCGCCATGCTTGTATGTAAACTGGCTTAGATACGCAGGCATATAAGTTTGTACTTGTTGTGTTCTCCTACAATCATGTAATGCTATTTACTGTTTGACGACGAATCTTCCATGAATAAAAAAAATGTTTAAACCTAAGAACACATTCCTCTAGCGTTCTATTTTAAACACACACACACACACACACACACACACACACACACACACACAATCAAATATTTGCGCGTTCTTATGCTGAATGTAAGAAAATCTCTTACACAAGAAACCGCTTCTGTTCAAAAGAAAGCCCTCCATTCAAACACCTGAAAAATCGATACCATTCGCTGGCAGAAAATTAGCTCAGCTCTAGCCTGGCAGCTGCGTCCGTCAGCGGACCTAAATTACTAAACGCAGAAAGTACAAATACGTTTAACCCAGGGGGAAAAAAAAGGCAAACTAAGCAGCTTCTATATTACTAGGACTCACAAAAGACATTTTGTGCGCCCTCACCCTGGTAACAGTCTACATGTATCTTGGAAATGTTCAGCCCACAAAATAAAAAAAAAATAAATATATGCAATTCTAAAATTCCCCAACTTAAATTGCTGAGCTGGCCCTTCGCACCAGGTGATTGTAATGTGTTCATGTCCAGTGTGTGAGAGAATGCGTGTGATTCACGTGAGCGTTGTTGTTCCGGCTTTAGCTCGCGGCGCTTTGAGCCAAATATCTGGGATAAAGCGCCTATATTAATGCGCTTATTATTATTATTATCAATAATCATTAAGGGAGTACAGACGCTACGAACAAAATACGTTCAACACAGGAAAAAAAGGCAAATTAAGCAGCTTCTACATATATATATTACTAGGACTCACAAAACACAACTTTGGCGCATGTACCATTTAGTAGCCTCTCCTGGAATCCACACGTGAAATACTGCCGTGATACTGACATGCAACAATTACAAAATGAAGCTAGAAAGTCCCATATGGCATTACTGTATGCATCTTGATACAATATGACTGTGTGAGCAACCTTTTTCCTCCTTCCTTTTCTTGGCTGAAACTTTGATTTATTTGGCTGAAAGGAGAGGAAATATGGCTGAAAATTGCCAAATGACTGAAAAATTCCCCAGCCTGACCAAGACAGACAGACAGACGGGGTGGGTGGGTGGGTGGGTGTTTGGAGGTTTAGCGTCCTTTTCCACCGCATACGGGTGATATCAAAGACGGAGAGGGACAGACAGACGGAACAATACTGGAACAGACAGACTGCTGACAAGCCGGGAGCACTTCCCATCATTTCCAGCAAACCCGGAAAAGGCCGTCACGCCCGGACCAACCCCCTAGCAGCCGGGAGTCAAGCAATAAATGGAATTTTCTCGGCTTCTGTCACCTCCGCCGGCCTGTCACTCTCCTTCTGTTGGCACCTCATCTTCTGACGTTCGCTCGGTTAATGCGTCTAGCGCCTGATGCGTGTGACGTCCGCGGTGGGTGACGGCAGTGTTGGCGTAGATCACAGTTCCAGCTATTTGGGGGAGGGCTATTCCAGCTGCTGAGGGCTGTTCCAGTTAATGGGGACTGTACAAGCTATTGCGGGCTGTTCCGGATACTGGGGGCTGCTCCAGCTATTTGGGGGTGGGGGGGGGGTATTCCAGCTGTTGAGGGCTGTTCTAGTTAATGGGGGCTGTACAAGCTATTGCGGGCTGTTCCGGATACTGGGGGCTGCTCCAGCTATTGGGGGCTGTTCCAGCTCCTGAGGGCTGTTTCAGTTAATGGGGGCTGTACAAGCTATTGCGGGCTGTTCCAGATACTGGAGGCTGCTCCAGCTATTGGGGGCTGTTCCAGCTATTCGGGGCTGCTCCAGCTATTGGGGGCTGCTCCAGATATTGGGGGCTGCTCCAGATATTGGGGGCTGCTCCAGATATTGGGGGCTGTTCCAGCTCCTGAGGGCTGTTCCAGCTAATGGGGACTGTACAAGCTATTGCGGGCTGTTCCAGATATCGAGAGCTGTTCCAGCTATTGGAGGCTGTTCCGGCTATAATAGTTGGGGGCTGTTCCAGCTATTGCGGGCCGTTCCAGATACTGGGGGCTGTTCCAGCATTGAGGGCTGTTCCAGTTAATGGGGACTGTACACGCTATTGCGGGCTGTTCCAGATATTGGGGGACTGTTCCAGCTGCTGGGGGCTGTTCCGGCTATTGGGGGCTGTTCCAGCTGCTGAGGGCTGTTCCAGCTAATGGGGACTGTACAAGCTATTGCGGGCTGTTCCAGATATTGAGAGCTGTTCCAGCAATTGTGGGCTGTTCCAGCTACTGGGGGCTATTCCAGCTGTGTGGGGTTGAATAAGTTCTCTGTGTATGGTGCGCGAAGTTAAAGTATTTATTTCACAGACAAATGCATTTCATACACCCATCCCTTCCTACCCACCCACCTTTAAAAAAAATTTTATTTTTTTTTAAACTGAAGCAAAATCGACACAACCAGTCCACGTCGTCTTGAAAATTTAAGTATGGCGGCAAGATTCCTGGCTGGTGATGTGCGTGAAATTGCGAACAAGATTTTGTCCAACCAGTGACGCGTTTGGTGGCATCGTGGCTGTGCAGTTTTCTCACTTGTTTCGACATAACATGCGAGGTATGCAACTGGAAACAAGAACTGGAAAGTGAAGTAAACAATAGCTAAATAACATGCGTCCTGATTATTCCTTTTTTCACTAGGATGTGTGTATGTGTGTGGGGGGGGGGGGGGGGGCGCAATTTTAACCAAACACTCTTCCCTCACTCCATTCTCTGCGCGGAGTATGTCTGTAAGATCCTCGTTCGCTCAGTTGACATAAACACACACCAACCATTCATCCAGAAAGTGCCAACGAGAAACGACGCTGGCACCCAGATTTTGTTGTTGTTGTTGTTGTTGTTTTCCCAGGGGCCCACTAACGGGTCTTGAACCGAGCCCGAGGCAAAACGATGCGGTCAATTTCTTGAAATATTCATCTTGATTTAGCCCTTGGCTCGAACGCGCACGGCGAGACATACCCGCTGAGCGACTGGGGCACGCTAAGAAAGATCGGGGGAACTCGGTCCCGGAACGAGACGCCGACACGGAATGAGTGCATTAAATCCAAATCACTGTCTTTTAAGGCTTAAGAGAGTCTCTCTCTCTCTCTCTCTCTCTCTCTCTCTCTCTCTCTCTCTCTCTCTCTCTCTTCGAAAATAATTGGTTTGTCGGACAACATCTTTTCACCGTTGCAAACACCAGGATTTATCTGTTCTTTTACGTGCGTGCGCGCATGTGTGTATGAGTGAAAAAAAAGAGCAGAAGGTCAAACCAGAAAGCTATGCTGCAAAAAGGAAAAACTGTGCCTTTGTGATTATTTCTCATGTTGGTTTTTTTAAAAACAAAATGTAAAGAATAGTCTACTTCCGAACAGTTTGTTTCTTAAATGTCTGGCTGGTCGGTGGTGTTTACTTCTGTTTGGTTTGTGAAGGTGGTTGCTGTTGTTGTTTTTCGACGCTGCTGTTGTTGTTGCTGCTGTTGTTGTTGTTGTTGTTGTTGAGGTTGTTATTGTTGGTGGTGGTGATGATATTACTGTTGTTGTTATTGCCGTTGCTGTTGTTGTTTGCTTGAGCATGCACGTGTACACTTTTACATGTATCCATGTGTGTTCGCATGAGTCTCTGTGTGTGCGTGTGTCGGGGAGAGGGGAGGGCGTAGAGGCAGTAAGAAGACTCACGTGCTGACAACGCGCAAAAGCCTCGCCAAACAAAATGCAAACCAAACTTTGCTTCCCTTAATGACTCACAGTCACGCCCCACACAATACAAGCAATCGAACCGCCAAACAAGCGCAATCAATCGCCCATAACAACTATAAATGGCTACCTTTGTTCACCCTACTGCAGCCACTTCGCAGTCAAATCACTGGTCGTCAAACTCACGGAGCTTAAACACAGGCGGTAAAGTCCACAACTGATTCCACCCGCCTCCCTATATTGATTTTTTTTAACTCCCTCTGTGCTGCGACTTTTTTTTTTCCTGATGGTTGCTTTCCTTTGACTGGTAGAAACCCGTTTCGCTAGCGGTGTATTTAGTTCCGCACTTGATGATGTCATGATAAAAAAAAAAAAACAGAAAGTAGGCGATCCTATAAATAGGACCTCTGCAGGCAAACGTTGTCAACGTGAGGTCTCACAAGTTAGTTAGTTAGTTAGTTTAGTTAGTTAGTTAGGGCTTAACGCCGCGCAATCAACAAAGACTAATTCAAGGCTAACAAAGGTCCCTTCCTGCCAAGTCCCAGGGTTGGACATTTTCCACAGCTTCTATAGGACAAAGTGTCCTGGAGACAGCAAAGTGATAGGACACAGTGTCCTGGCCACTTAGTGGCAATAAAAATTTTAATAGGACAAATGTCTGCTTGAAATGGGAAAAATAGGACATTTGAAATTTTTATAGGTCAGTGTCCTGCGACCGACTTAAATGTGCAACCCTGATTAGTCCTATAAAAAAAAAAATGAGAATTTCCGAGTAAAAACAAGGTGTAAACTAGAGAGGCAGAAGCCTCCATGGCTCCCTTGTAACACAGGTCAAGGTCATTCACAAGAGTATGTTTGTAAAGCTCTTATCACTATCCAGTATCATGCCAAGTAAAGTGTCTCTGGCGCTCTGAGTTATTATATTATATTACAATTTTCTCCGAAACAGTTTGTATGGCCTCCAATGGCCTTGAAAATGACAATGTTAAAGTTTTCAGTGCACACACACACACACACACACACACACACACACACACACACACACACACAGACGACGGAGGGTAAAATACTAAATACATACACTCCAATTGTTACATAAGGGAGCCAAAAATCTATAGAGATTAAATGAGAAAAATCCTTCAAGACTTAAAAACTGGACAACGAAAGGCTGATTTTCAAAGGTCTATATTTTATATTAAACAAACTCTTCAAGAAAGCTGAAGACGCTGTCAGGGGGAACATCCATGAACAACACCTGTGAGGAGGGCCCACAAAATGGAGACTTAGGCGTAGAGAGAGTTAAACGCTGCGTCCGAAGCAAATCCGGGTGTTACTGTTCTTGCATGGATTCTGCACAAGCGCAGTGATTCTATAAAATCTATACCAATGGTTTATATTTCAAATGTATAGATCGTCTACGTGTTCTAATATGTAGGAAGTGAACAGCTGGTTTGAATTAGCTCACAGACACAGACACAGACACACACACACACACACACACACACACACACAGTACTCTCTCTCTCTCTCTCTCTCTCTCTCTCTCTCTCCCTCCCCCCCTCACACACACACACACACACACACACACACACACACACACAACCTCACGTCCACAGCAACACCAACATCAAAGCATACTCTGGCACCGACTCCCTCCCACCTGACACCACCCCCACCCACATCACGTACAACCACCACCACCATGCCTCCATCCTCCAACACTTGTTCTCAGCTCTCGTGGGATTAATCGGAATATTGGCGAGCAATATTCGGAATCGGAGGCAAGTGGCATCAACAAATTGGTGTTAGTGTCGGCAGCGACGCTATGTCAACACGACATTAGTGTTTAGCAATCAGCCCCCTCGACCTTTGGCAAACAGTCCCGGGATTCAGGGATTTCGGCACCTTGTGAGTGTCGTGTGTGTGTGTGTGTGTGTGTGTGTGTGTGTGTGTGTGTGTGTGTGTGTGTGTGTCTGTTCTTAGTTCCAGGAAAAAGCATGCTCATGCTTGTTGATATTACTGTGTGCTGTTTGATGCAGTTGATTAGTGTGTGTTTGTTTGTTTGTTATTGTTGGGCTTTTTTGTTTTGTTTTTTTTGTTGTTTTTTTGTTTGTTTGTTTGTTTGTTTTTGGGGGGGGCTCCTTTGTTTGCTTGTTTAGGGTTTGTGTTTTGGGGTGGGGGGGGGGGGTGTTGGTTTTTGTTTATATCATCGGGTTGGTTTTTAGCTGTTGTTGATGTTGTTTTTGTTTGATTTATTTTTGTATTTTGTTTGTTGTTGTTTTGTATGTGCTTTTGGTTTTTGTTTGTTTTTTTGTTCTTTCTTGGAGGGGGGGGGGCTTGGTTGTTGGTTGTTTTTTGTTTGTTTAATATTGTTGTGTCTTGGGGTGTTTTCTTTTGGGTTTGTCTGTTTTGTTTTTGTGTTGGGATTGGGGGTTATTTTGGTGGTGGTGTGTGTTTGTTTTGATTGTTTTGTTGTTTGGGAAGGGGGGAGGGGGGTCCAGAAAAGGAGGACGGGGTGGGGGGGCGAATTAATTAATTAGACAGGGCTCTGTACATGCCATGTACGTGAACTAACCGTAACGACAACACAATCTTCAGGAAACCAATTCACCGAGACGTTTCCACATCGCACTAGCAGCGCAGCCGAGCCCAAGTCGCCTCAGAGAGCCGCAGTCCAAGGGAAGCAACTATTCTGGAGACGCGCAAACCCACGACCATTGTCTCCCTTTATTTCTCTTCCCACCTTCCAGTTAATGCGACGACGCTTGCAAGGACTAATTCACATGCACTGCTGGGTAGGTACTTTTGATCTTTTTACCGATCAACTGTGAGCAATCGCTATCATCAATTTCAAAATACAAACTGGAATCAGAGCACACATTTCAATTTATTTGTACACCATGACATGACGTGCACACACACAATGAGACATTGACTGTGTAAGAACATTTTATAGCAATGATTTTTTTTTTAATTCAAAACTATGGGACAAATGGTTTTGCGCAAAGTCTACCTTGCATGCAAAAACTGCACAGAAACAGAAACTCAGAATGAAACACCAGCAGCCCCAAAAGATGATTTAAAACTATGATGGAATGGAGTTCATTATTGTCAGTGGTAACTGTACAGAAATTGTATGACTAAAAATAAATTTTATGTTGAAAATGTTGATATATGGAAAACTATGATGGAATGGTGTTCTGTCTTGTCAGTGGTAACTGTACAGAAACTGAAATTGAAACTAAAAATAAAGACAGTGATATCTGCTTGTAAAGTGTCAGCAGTTTCATCTGATGACTCAGTCACAGACAGACAGACAGACAGAGGGAGAGATGAGCCAGCCAGCGTTACTCCAATCAACACCAGAACTAAAACCGCCCTTGCAAAAATACATGTACCATATCTTCTGAGATGCAGCTTACAACATCACGCCCTCAATCGATATCCCAGACATGTTTCAACTGTTTCCATTCATCCCCTCATGTTCACTCGCCCCCTCATACCACCACCACCACCACTGCTCATTTCCACTGCCAACCTATAATTTGTAAGACCTTACCAGCTGTAAGGTAGGGTCTCCTCCGCTGGCGGCCAAACAAATTTGCCTCTAGAGCAGCCTGAATTTATCCTGGATGTAGGATGCGCCTCAGAAGAGGGTAGCCCCTGTTCCCTAGGGCAAACAAACCTTGTCCAAACACCATGACATGTGGTTACAGTAACGGCCCGGCATGGAAGCTGTGCGCGGAAGTATCTTTGAGGAGGGGAAGGTGTCAGTGTGTGTGTGTGTGTGTGTGTGTGTGTGTGTGTGTGTGTGTGTGTGTGTGTGTGTGTGTGACACGAATTAACCAAATAATAGAATTCCACATGAAACAACTTGTCTGTGTGTCTGTCTGTGGTGTGTGTGTGTGTGTGTGTGTGTGTGTGTGTGTGTGTGTGTGATGGAGGGGGCAGGGGGGAGGGGGGAGAGGAGTGGTAATGTCTGTCATGGGAGAAAAGCCAACCAGTTTTTTGTTGGGAAGATAAAATCAGCCAAACACCGCCAGCCTTTTCACACACACACACACACACACACACACACACACACACACACGCACGCACACACACACACGCACGCCTGCACGCACGTACGCGCGCGCGCACACACCCACACACACACACACCCACACACAAATGATCTGCTATCTTGTCCTTCAAACAGAGATTTTATCAGCACATGATAAATGATTGCATTGCACAGCACACAGAGCGGGCCATCGGGCTAAACGATATCTTCCTCTTTTTTTTTTTCCTCTCTCTCTCTCTCTAACAGATTTGAACAACGCTGAAGGTGGTGACAAGAAGTCAAGATAGGACTTAGTTGCGCAAGCCACTTGTACCCAAACCGCAGATCTCGTGGCCGTCTGGGATGCATCCTGACCGGAAACATTTCTCCGTGACATAGAGTACCTGTACATGTTCAAGTGTTTTTATGCATGGTCTATCTGGTTGGTTTTTTTTTTAAATAAATAGCGTGAGGCAAGAGCAGTCGTCCAGCAGGTGTGAGGTATTCTGTCAGAGCTAAAACAGCTTAGTTTATCTTATCAGCACTCAGTTCTTATCACCAACTTGTTCTTGCTGATGTGTGGTGTGTGTGTGTGTGTGTGTGTGTGTGTGTGTGTGTGTGTGTGTGTGTGTGTGTGTGTGTGTGTGTGTGTGTGTGTGCGCGCATGCGTGTGTATGACAGAGCATATGAGAGAGGTTAGATATATATATATAATTTATAATTATCTTAAGTCATGCAAAGTCAATTTTCTGCTCTTTATTCTCAAGTCTTCCCATGTCTTGTTGGTTTTTTGTTTTTTATGTCATATTTCTTATGCGATGTTGTGTATTCTGGGCAAAAGCAATTTCCCTTTTAGGGATGAATAAAGTATAATTCAATTCCATTCAATTCAACTGGCAGCCCCTACACCATGTCATAAAACTGCTTTGGAAATGGAAATGTTCAGCCTAGATACAATTAAAAAAATATATATGTATGCAATTCTCAATTCTGAGACATAAACGTGTGTGTTAGGTTCTATCCGCGGCACTTTGAGCCAATTCAAGAAATTGGGTAAAGTGCCTACACAAATACATAGTTGTTATTACTGCTATTATCATCATCGTTCAGGCCAGGTCTACTGTCATACAGTAAAACGGCCTAAGTGCTTCTCAAATCCATGACACAGAAACCCTTTTACTAAATGACAGATGCAGAGCAGATGGTACTTAAGCTGCACAGGAGATCTATACTGGCATATACTTGTGGTATATAATGTACTGTGACCACCTCACACATGCCTGTGAACAGTACTCCAGACCAAGCTGTTGTTTGACAGAAGTGAGAGCACAATAAACTAAAAGAGTTTCTAACACCTTGCACAAGTTGAGTTAGTCCCATCACACTGCAGCAAGAGTGAAGTACATGTTGATACATCTATGTATTTAAATACTGCATCAGAGCATGAAGACTTACCAAAATTCCACGTAACCTTTTCCGTTTCTTTTTAAATTTGGTTTTTCCTTACTCATTTGGTTGTATAATTTGTTTAGTTTTTCAAAACAGTCTCAACTTCCACGTTGTCAAACGACCACTTACGTTCCAACACACACCTGTACAGCTCTGCCAAGAAAAAGCACTGCAGAAAATCAGACAGTGGCTGCCGTATGTCACACGCATGTTCTACAGTATAAGTTTAGTTAGGTACTCTTGTTTGTTAAGCTACTCTTGACAACAGCTGGTGCAGCTTTCCCCCTTCAGTGTCAGCTCTCCCTAATGTGTGCAACAGATTTCATTACCAGATACACACACACCACTTGACTGCAGGTTAGCTGCTGTATAATACGGATAATACTGTACTGCATACAAATTTTATACACAGCTCTGTACTGGTCTTCAGCAGTTCCGTTCTGCGCACGAAGGTGTTACTAGTACTGGTTTTTTGTTTTGTTTTTTTAATTATTATTGTTGTTTGTGTGTTGTCATTGCTGGTGGTTGTGATGGGGGTGGTGGTTGTGATGGGGGTGGTGGTCCCAATGGTGCCATTTTTAATACTTATATATATATATGATATTGGAGGGGGGGGGGAGGGGGGACTGTTTCAATTCAGGTCTTTATTTTGCTTTCTTTTATATTATCAACCTGAAAGTTCACCCAGATACATGTACTACCATCTTGCGACCTAGCCTTCTCCACGTACACAGCCAAAAGTTTCCATCCCCAGCCTTATGCAGACCTAAACCTGTGTGGTTCCCATTCACCAAATGTTAAAGATCTCGAACCACTGGCAGCGCCCATGATCAATAAGCTGTCGCAGTTCTAGAAGAGAGAGACGCTCTCTCTATGCAAAGCTGGTTTCCCCCAAAATCACACACCCCATCTCGTGCGTGGGGACTCCAAAACTGACACTCAGGACATAGGGAGCAAATTATCCTACAAATTTGGTTTTCGTTTCCCTCCTCCGCTGGTTTGATGGCCAATGCCAACTTTGCTTTGGGGCTGTGGGTGTCCGCCGCCACAGCACATCTGACATGGCTTCATGACACGTACAGCAGAACCTTTTTTGAGCGACCACCTTTTTCTAGGTGACCACCTGCCTTTAAAGGACAGCATTAACCCACAAATTACAGAAATTTTGGTAAAGTTTTCAAAATCTGCTATGTTGCACCAATGACAGCCAACTAAGACACCACTGGAATTTTTCTTTTTCCATTAAGATGACAGTGTGCTCTATGTGCTCACTGTAAGACTTAGAGGCGTCTCCTGGACAAACACCTCTCTTTTAAGACCACTTTCATTTGCCCAAAGGAGTGATGGCCCAAAAGATGTTTTACTATTTAAAAAAGAAGACACATTTCAGTGGCTGAACTACAGTGTTGCAGGGAAAAAGTGAACCCTTTTTTCTACATTTGTGCTGTATTCCACCTCCGCCCCCCCCCCCCCCCCCCCTTCTATTTCTGAGGAGGAGTAATTAAGTGTTCTATTTCTGAGGAAGGGTGAGAAAGGGTCGCTGTAAATAAATAATCACATCTTCTACATTGTATTACAGTATATATATTATATATCTGAGGAAGGACACAATAACCATGGGTGCACCCTAAATACAAAATAGCCACTACTTTCGTTGACCGCTTTCACTGTTCTTCCTGAACATATTACACACACACACTTACACACACACACACACACACACACACACACACACACACACACACACACGTGTGCGTGCGCACACATGTATACACAAATGGACAGCATCGTCTGACTGACTAACTCTGAGAAACACAAGTACATGTATTCATTATTCACATGAACTGTTGTCTGTTCTTGGGTATGCGCCAAGGAAAAGGCCACACTGGCAACTCTCTCTCTCTCTCTAACTCCTCTGTGTGTGCGTGTGTGTGTGTGTGTGTGTGTGTGTGTGTGTGTGTGTACACTGACGGAAGCAGCTGACAAACATGATGCATGTATTGTAGTGTCTGAGGTTAAATCCTGTCCCCCCCCCCCCCCCCCCCAATAACAGTGACATACCTCTCCATGGCTTGTGGAGCTCTATGCCCTGGGGAAACACCATAAACAACTGCCCAGCGCTTTTGCATCAAAAGCCTGCTTACTGAACCGTGAATACTCTTTCTGTTGTCTCAAAGGGGCACTAATTTTCCAAAGAGGCGACGACACTACATCACAAAAAGTCACAGCCTCACATACACCCTCACACATCCTTGGACTTGAAGGCAATTACTTACAATAATGTCAATTGTCTCACACACACACACACACACACACACACACTGAATGTATTGGAGATATCTTCCAATATTCAGGCTGTGGCCCCTGGAAAGCGCATCACCATTTGTACGGCGCAAAACATTTTTATTTTCTTTTTCTTGCATGCAAATACCGTTTCCATGGTCCCTCCAAGACTGAATGGGATCTTTTACACACATGTGCACAAACACACATGTGCACAAACACAAACACACACGCACACGCACACACACACACGTATGTAAATTAAGGTAAAACAGGCAGCAGAAACAAATCAGCGAGCGAATTTGACTCCAAGTGGTGAGGAAAATCCCCATCAAAATTCTTGCCCACCAGGGGACTTGAACCCTGCACCTCAGGATTCGCCTGGCAGACACCTTGCCCCCTACGCCAAATCCCCATGCATGCATGTTTGTTTTGCTCTCTCTCTCTCTCTCTCTCTCTCTATCTTTTCTGCCTTGCCTGATAACTCTCCAGCAGTCCTTTTTTTCACAAATCAATGTGACTGCAGCACAGGACATGAATTTTGCTTGTATAACCGGCCATGCCAGGGAATCTGAAGCAGTCAAGGCAATAATGTGGGGTGTCTGGGGTGCAGCTCAATTTGCTTGTCTAGATCTGTCTCAGCGCCTGACTGCGGTTCTACAAGCGTTCCTATGCTTACAGATGACACACTGATCCTAGAAGTTCCTGTTTCTCAACGCACAGACTGACATGTATCCAGAAACTTCCTTCATGTCTCATACTTCGTGTAATCATACAGTCAATCATTAACACGACCATATAATGAACGTGTACCCTACTTATCGAGTCTGAACACACGAAGTCAAATGACTGACCACTATGAAGTGTCCACAAAGATAACCACTACTTGCCGCAAGTAGTGTAAGATAAAAGATGCATACACGTAGCGATATAGATTGGATGAGAAGGCTCAAGTACTAACAATCAGGACAAATACATACATTACGCTGAGATGCAGCCGATATTTTAAACTTTAAAGTGAAAATGCAGATGATATTCCCCATGTGTGTGTGTGTGTGTGTGTGTGTGTGTGTGTGTGTGTGTAAAGGTGGGTGGTAGATGGCTGTGGTGGGGGGATGGCGGGGCAGTGTTGGGACGGGGTAGCCGTGGGTTTGGGGTTGCTACCCTTTGAAGAGCTTTAAAAATGAATGGATACAATTACAAAGATTACTGAACACAAGCACGCACAGAAAAAAAAAGAAAAAAGATCACTTACTTGCCAATGACCTCGAACAGCTCGTACACGTTGTCAAAAAGTATCTCCTCTCCCTGGTCATCAAGATCCACAGTTTCTTCCGCCATCATGGATACACTTCAGTGATCACCCTTTAAGTGATTTATCTCCCCTGCTGCCTCTTGAGTTTTTGGAAGGGCTCACAGTACTGACATCAACTGGCACAGTTTCAATCTGTAAAAGGAAGAGATGCCTGATTATGAAGCTTTGACCCATCTAGTTTCAATGTGTGAAAAAACAAACGACCGCACTTAGATCTCATAGTTCAGAACTACTCTACGGACAGTGCTCACTCTTGTGCGAACACACAAATCAAAATCAAAGTCTGACATTTTTTCTTGACTTTTGCTGTTGCTTTGTTTGTTATCAATCGAAAAGCCATGAAGAAATTCTGCTTTTTCAATGATACACCGTTGATTACTGGGGGCAACGGGGCACTAACATACATATAGCTGCCCCACATAATTTGCAAGCCTTGCAGTGTTACAGTACAGTGACTCATTGATTCACTGTTGGATAAACCTCATCCCCGTCTGACATTTCATGATCGCACCACAGGTTTCCTGCAAGCGCATTATTTATCAACTGCTGGCACCTACTCTAGATATCCACTGTATACAGGACACAGTGCAAATGACACCTCATACGTAATACCATCCAAAAACAGACACCACAAGGATGACACCAGCAGTTGCCTGTGTGAACTGACAAAATCTTTAAAAATCATTACACACTCAGTGTTTCCGATAGCTTTCACACCAAAGAGTCCCAGGGCCGCTCTTCCAGAATGTCACGGGGTCTATTTCTTCTTTCTTCCTCTGTATTGTATAGGCGCTTAACCCAATTTCATGAATCGGCTAAAAGCGCCATAAAGTGAACCCAACACGCACGCTCACGTGAATCACACATTGGACATAAACACATTACAATCACTTGGTGTGAAGGGTCAGCTCACCTATTTAAGTTTCGAATTTAGAAAATTTTGCATTTATTTTTCAAATTTTGTGCGCTGAACATTTCCAAAGCAGATGGGGAGGAAGCCAAAGTACCCGGAGAGAACCCCCGACGATCGGCCCGAATGATCGGTGCCACATATGAGAAGGAAAAATTCTTTGCCCCGAGTGGGACTCGAACCCCTGACCTCTCGCATTGGTGACAAGTCTCTTAACCACTAGACCACTGACCGCCCCTATACATATGTAGCTATTGCAATTTCTAAGAGTCCCTTTGTAATACTTTTGTTCATTTTCTTTTCTGACCCCTCTAGCGCACTGCTGCTGTCTCTGGCGGTGTCTTCACGTCATACGTCACAATTTGACTTGCCAGTCTCCTCGCCTGGCTGGTCTTTGAACTTCAAGTCGAATGATCACTAGTCATTATACTCCTCCCACAGCTATTCTGTCATCAGCTTTGAGCAAAGATCGTTTGACTGGGCAGGGCAGTAACAGAAAAAGTGTGCATCACTGGAACGCAGTGACTTGTCTGCATCATTTTCAGATTACAGTGCATATTTTACTCACTATAGCGCATAATCGGAAACACTGACTCTGAACACAGGAATTTATAAATAATCTAAGAAAAAATATTAAACAATTACTGAACACAATAATGGGTCACAAGACGGTATTTAAGTGCAAAGAGAATGCTCTTCTAAAGTTTATGATCACCTTTCTGTAAAATACATGTGGGCATGTATGAGAATTCAAATGTTAATTCCTGCCATGTACGTGTCAGTTCTGTCCGTGAGTGTGTCATGGGCAAATCAATATGGGGGCTTCTCTGAAATTTCTTATCTCTGTGTATACACTATAATACAGTATACATGTGTGTCTATCTGTATGTGTTTGCCTGTGTGTATCAAACTGTCACATTGTGTCATGTGGGTGTATGTCACATTCTCTGTGTGTGTCACATGCACATCAACTTCCTTTTGGTAAACACCGCAGTGCCACGAATGATTCAACATATGTATGTCAGAGCGTGCAGTAAAACCAAGAAGAATTAAAACAAGGACAAACATTATACCATCTGTTGCCTGTCCCCATAGCTACGACACAGAAAGTCTGTATAGGAGTGCATGAAAAATGAACATAAACACACACACACACACACACACACAGTGCTCCAATAGAAACACCTGTACGCAACATCAGCTCGAGCAGTACGTCAATCACTAGTATCGCTTTCCGCAACAAACTCTGCCCTGCACGACTCTCATCACACCAAAACATGCCTAACCCTCAGAATCTGAATCCTGGTTACTGGCACCACATCACATCACCAGCGTGGTCAATAAAAAGCCTCCAGGGACCGGCTACGTGCTGTTCCAGTCAGAAATGTGGAATGGGCGAAATTGACGAGGTGGGGGTACTTTCCTAAGTTGTGTTCCCCCTCGGCGGCATCAGCACAGCCGTATGTAGAGCGCATTAGGTGATCAGACGAAAGGTACTGGTGCAAGAGAAGTGCTGGGCATTACCTTATCAGTACATAATCCGTAGGAAGACCTCGATCCAGCATGCGACAGTAAGTTGTCAAAGTACTCCACGGGTCAGAACATAGAAAGTTCACAGGTCACCGATCGGTTTCCGCCTGTGCCTCAAGTTCCGGTCTGTGCGCCGTGGATTCTGGTCAGGTCAACTCGGCCCACTACAAAGTCGGCCTTTGAATACTCGGCTCCGGTCACATTTACGTCGTCCTTATACTAAAGTCGGCTTTAATCCAATGCCGGTCCAGTCTTGCTTTCTTTTTGCTAAGTGCATTCAAAACTGATCGTGCTCCCGGCTTCTTCTTCAAGAAAACAAATTTTAAAATGTTCCGTATGTGTTTCGGCGGCCCGGTCCGTCAAAACAGTGTGCACTGAAGATATAGTAATGTGGCCGGACCGAAGCCCGAACTGAGACCGGCGGAGCCGGGTTAGTACTAACTTGAACGAGGTCATAGTCAGTCAGTACTGATAGGGTCGGAAACCGGCATCCAAAAGCACTGAAAAAAAATTTAACTTGAAACAGAAGACGTGTCAAGTTATTAGTATTAGTAATAAGTGTGCTCCTTTTCATAACTTGAATCGATTTATCGTGAAATAATTAGCCGCGCCTGGCGCCTGACGGCGTCGCTAATTATTTCACGATAATGAGGCCACTGAGGGGTGCAGCGGCTTAACTTAGTCTCGTGCGAAATGGCCGGGCCCAAACCAGCAGCGCGGCAGGCAGATTTTGCTCAAGTAGCACTCTAACCGAAGTTCCTCCCAGATCATGGGTGGAACCCACGGAGGACTCAGAAGCTGGGACAATTTTTATTATGCATGATGATGGAGATGAGGATGATAGTAAGATGAATTGATGCTATGGAGGTCCATGTGGTTTGGGACTGCGGGACAGGGCCGCATTCCACGCTTCCTGTCATAAATATCCCGGTATTAACCAGGCCCGGGAACTACGGCACCTGCGGTGCCGGCCGTGTAATCATCCACATCATAAGACGTGTCATACTAAGGGAAGCACCCCCAAAGTCGCACCCGTGAAGTGGGTGAAACTCGACTGTGTGGCAACAGCCTCCCCATCGGGCCCATAGCACACCCGCTCTGGGTAGGAGCCGACCTAGGTAGGAAAAATCCCGCTTGCCTCGGCTGGGATTCGAACCCGGGTCTCCCGGTCCATGATCCGAAGTGCTAACCACTACACTACGGGGGCCGGTTGTTGTGTTTTTTTACTTCGGTTTTAGATTGTAAGGCGCCTAGAGCCTATCCCCCCGGGGATAGGCGCCCTATTATTATTATTATTGTATGTGAACGGCATGCTGCTTATCATCGTTATTTTCAAGTTGTGGCTTGAGACCACGCCGCACCATTTGCTCACACATAATTCATCAGTTTCTCGGACGTACAGAGGGTTGTAGCTATGAAAGACGTTTTCCGAACTCATCATTGTTGACAAAGAACCTGCCCACTACTTCAAGAGTCACCAGTTGAGAAGGAAACAAAATTAATACAAAACAAACATGCTCAGACGTTGTCCTTGATGTCTGATAGCATCTCTGGGTGCAAGCGGCTGTCTTATATTAAATAAAACTATAAAGTACGGCAGACAGCGTAGGTTCAACACCCGCCAAATATCCTCTAACCGACAGCATATACGCGGACCGGTCCGTCCAAATGGTGCGAGCTGCGCCGTGCGAGGACGTGCGAGGACGATTTCAAACATAACAAATAACTGAAATAATGAAACAGAAGATGCGTTTATTGTATATATGTAGGTCAAAATGAGAAAACCATGACTTAGTGAACAACCTTAGTGAACAACATCATAAGAAACACAGGCACGCGTCGCACCGCTTACTGGCGCCTTTCGGGGTGGGGTGAGGTTGTTTGCTGATTAGCTAATCTGTTTACGACGATTGATCCATGGCGAGGCGCTACCGGTAATCAGTGCCGAGGGCCACAGCAAGTCTTCACACCTTTAGCGACTAGCGCGGCCCACGGGGAGTTAACGGGATCATCAGTTTCAATCATCAGGCGGCCTTGATCGTCAGTCAGTGGAGGGCTCCTGGCCGGCTAATCCTTCAGTGTTTTGTGAAGCCTTTCCACTGGAGAGAGAGAGAGAGAGAGAGAAAGAGAGAGAGAGAGTTTGCGTTTTCATTATATACAATACAGACTGAAAACGAACTTACACACACACACACACACACACACACACACACACACACACACACACACACACACACACACATACGCACACACACACACACACACACACACACACACACACACACACACACACACACACACACACAAGCGCGCGCCAAAACTGACTGAACAACGCTCGCACCGCACACACGCATCGCGCGGTAAGATTCGATAATTAGCTGTTCCAGCAAAGACATCCACCCCTATTTTCTCATTTTGACATACAAGTACCACAAACACGTCGTTTGTTTCATAATTTCAGTTATTTGTTATGTTTGAAATCGTCCTCGCACGTCCGCCCACCGTCCTCACACGTCCTCGCACCATTTGGACGCACCCTATACGACCACCCGAGACGAGCGATGTCCAATATTACAAATACCAAAAATGCCGGTTCCGTTTCATTATCAGCTTCGGTGATGTGGGATCAGTTTTCAGTATAATTCTTCCTCGCGCCTCAGTCCTCGCTCTCCTTGCACCACTTCCTCGCACCGTCCATTTGGACGGAACCTTTATTGAAAGTTTGTTGTCACGAGTTGTGCTAGCTCTTCTCTCTCTCTCTCTCTCTCTACTTTTCACTGAGTACTGTACCCTCTTCTACCGGCATCGAGTATTTCTTGTCAAAACAGAAAATTGTTCCGCGATGTGTTTTCGTAGATTACGTCTGTGATTGCACCTTCTCAGTCAATAATGGCAAAATCTTGTTAACTATGGGGGAAAAAAAAACAAAAACAGGCAGGTAAAATGACAGATCTACATACGTGTATGTATGTCGAGTCTATGGTGAATTATTATTTGTTCAGTTTCCGAAACATTTACAGTAGGGCGAAACTGATCTTGAGTTTTGGTCCTTGGGGATGCTCACTGAGATTTTGTTCACAGTTCAATGGGAGTCAGACAGGGAGACTGATAAGTTACCCCGTTATTATTTCCACTGTTTCTTAATAACTTAATAATAAGAATGGTTATCTTAATTAATTTCACTACGAGTCGTAGTATCTTCAAGTGTAGATAATTCAGAATGAAAATAATAATAATAACAGGGTATTGTATAGGCGCTTTACACAGTTTCTTGAATCGGCTCAAAGCGTCGCGAACTCAGTGAACCCCGGCAACACGCACGCTCACGTGAAGCACATTTCAACAGCCCAAAGCTCTTCTAGTTATCCATGTGACAAGTTTCGGAATGTAGAATTGCGGCATTTATTTTAAAATTTGGTGGGCTGAACATATCCAAAGCAGACTGAGGGGGAGGAAGCCGGAGTACCCGGAGAAAACCCCCGACGAATAAAATTGCATGAATTTTCGATTTTTCTGAAAATTTACAAAGCAATAAATTTTCACAGTGTTAATGTCATCTCCCCATCCGGCAGTCCAGCTATCGGCTATCATCACAGTCGGACGGAGACCGCCGGGCCGCGACCGTGACCTAGTAGTCATTAACAGTGAGGTCACTGTGACGCGGCCTCAGCGACTAACGTATGAGAGAGAGTGAAAAGCAGATGCACGGTGGTCGTAGATACAGACTGGTGTCTTTTACACCAACATCGCATCAACTGTGTCGTTTCAAGTGTATGGACACAGTAGAACTGGGGCGACCTGGCTATAGTTTTGGGGTGACCTGGCTATGGGTAGGCCGAGTTGGTGGGCCGAGTAAAAAATGGGCCGAGTTGACCTGCTACCGAAAGCGCAAGTACGATTCGTTCGCTGTTCGGTGCCGGTTGCCCTAACTTGGACGGTAAGTGTATTTCTATATCGTTAGTGTCCTTGCTAAACCTCGTAAACTTTATGCAGAAATAACCACATCAGTCGACAGTCAGTGTAAAATTTGTGCGGTCTTTGCACAGAGAGACAAGGGTCGGTAATGTGGTCTCTCTGCTTTGCATGACAACTTAGATTCCTGTTCGGTTCGTTGCAGGGAACAAGATGGCACAGGACATCGTAGCAGACGCAGTCCCTGATGAGGAGCCTCTTGATCTAGCGATCGTTGCTGTGAAAATTGACAACGAACTACATGCCGAAGACCTGACAAGTCTGAAGTTCCTTTGCCAAGAACTGGTAATTGGCAGCAAACTGCAACAAGCTGATTCAGCTGTTGAACTGATACATCTGCTCGAAAGTGCCAGTATCGTTACAAGCAGCGATTTCTTTGTGTTAGCAGATCTGCTGCAGTACATCGGTAGAGTGGACATCTTAGAAGCAGTTGGTTTTACTGAGAAAGGAGTCCTTCAACGCAGGCGTCGTGAGGGCTCAGTCATTAAACCTCTCTACGTTCTTCTCTTGAAGATTTCTGATGACCTGACAGAAAAAGATGTCAAAAAGATGGCAAGTTTGTGCCCGCAGGTTCCTCAGTCAAAGAAACTGTCTTGTGGAACGGATCTGTTTACTGTTATGTGCCAGCATCGAACAATTTCTCATGGGAATGTGCAGCCCCTTGTGAAAATATTACAGACGTTGGAAAGGACTGCCTTGGTTGATCGTGTCACACGTTACGTAGGTAAGTTCCCATGCTGTAGCCAATGCATGCGTAATTATCAGGTGTGCAGTAAATGTTCATCTGTAACTTTGATTAAATACACTTTCCATATTAACTTTTGTGATGATGTCTGTTGTCTTCCACCTCTCCCAAGGGCTGGATCCAAGGGGGGGTACTTTGGTACTACAGCCCCCCCCCCCCCCCCTCGGCAGTAGCATCAAACTGTAAATAATTGTTTAAAACTGTTGCAACGCTTGTGTTATAGTGCCGTATGTAACAGAAACTCAAAAACGTCGTTTGTTGTGTTTGGCCTTTTACAAGACCCGGGCAGTAAGCACCAAAAAAAAAAAAAAAAAAAATCAGCACCCCTCCCTGAAAACTAATTGATCCGGCCCTGCTCCCTAACCATGTCTTGTAGTTGTCTGGTATAATCAGTACAGTGTGTCTTGTGTGTGTGTGTGTGTGTGTGTGTGTGTGTGTGTGTGTGTGTGTGTGTATTTTACAGATTCTCAAGACTCAGTGATGCGAGATTTGGAGCAGAAATTTGTACGAATGATGAAGTTGAGAGGTCATAATGTCTCAGGCATGTTTCCTGCTCCAGCTCCGATAGAGGTTTGATGGTTTGTTTGTTGTTCGGTTTTGTTGTATTGTGTGTTTGTCGTTATTTTGTTTGGTTTTTTTTGTAGTTGTTTTTTGGTTGTTGTTTTGGTCTTGTTTGATTTGTTTGTTTTTTGTTGTTGTTTTTGTTGTTTTGTTTTGGTTTTTTGTTTGTTTTTTTCTTGGGGGGGTGGGGGGGGGGTGGAGGTTGTAGTTTAATTTGTTTCTTTGTTGTTGTTGTTGTTGTTGATTTTTGTTTCATATTGTGTATGCATATATGGTTGATCAGCTGTGAGAATTATTGTCAGCTCTGATCAGAACCTTTGACTTTTCAGATGTACAGTGTAGCTCCTTTTCTGCAGTGTATCTTAATTAGACTTAGTTTTGTCAAGTGTATATTTATGTATAAGATTTCCAGTGGAAAGAAAATAGTGCCAAACAGTCATAGCTCGATTTCATGTGGATATTCATATGTAGGACTATAGCTGAATAGGAAGACTGTGCCATGTGCCTTCAGTTATTTTGTTGGGATGCATGTAACTAGATTTAATTTCAGGCAAAATCAGCATTGTTATGTGGTCGCACTGGAGAAAAAAATCCTACCAGTTCTTTCAAGACAGTGTGATGCAGAAACTGTTCAATTTCTTTTGGTGTGCAGATGCCCGACAGACTGGATGCACTAAAACGTGAGTATGATAAACATGTATGACAATCCTGAAAAGCAACCAAGTCTCCAAAATGCACAAAACCTGTTAATGAACAAGTATAGCGGTTGGAGGCCAGTACGTGCAGCATGTTTGTATGTTTTGGGTGTTGTCTGTGTTCCCATTCATTCATGAAGGAAGCGGGTATGATCAAACAAAACAAGATTTTAGCATGTCCATGGCACCCTAGCTGGCTAAAGAAATAAATAAATCAATAAATAAATTAACTTGTTTAATATTCCTTTAATGTGGTCAAAGTTTTGATTTACTGTATGGAGATGGAGGGGGGGGGGACTTTAATTTTGTGTGTGTCGGGGGGTGGGGGTGGGGATTTCATTTTGCAACAAGTACTGGTACACAACTTTGGTTTTAAAATTCCATGCCATGCATTGGAATATTCATTTCCACCTCACTGCTGATCGCTTTTTAATTTTTTGCAAGATAAAAAAGACACAACAGGACTGGTTGGGGTATTCTATATTAAACTTCTTTGATGGTGGAGGGTAACTAAATCGAGCTATCCAGAAAATGTGCATACCGTGTACATGTAGTTGAGAATTAAAAGAAACAGAAACAGTTAATTTGTACTGTTGGTGAAAGCATTTAACGAGGTGTGTGGTTGCCATTACTTCAGAGTTGTGGTGGCTGTCATCTGCTGTCAACTTTGCTTACTTTTGTCTCTTTCAGAGTCTGACAAAGATCCTCGTGATGTGAAAGTTGTGCCAGTGGACAAACACACCGACAGTGAAATGTATGAAATCTTTCTGCAGATGTTTAGCAAGACCCCAGATCAGGTGAGGACAGCAATAGCATTTTTTTTCACTTCTGGGCGTTACAAATACAATCATGCTAAGTGACTCCAAAACAAGGCCTTTAGTGCATGTGCCGTGCTCTCCACTTGCCTGCGGCCATCCAGGGTCCGCACAAGCCCCAGCTTCAAGGCCTACATGCAAAAGGGCTTGGTTGTTTTTTAGCCTGTCAACTGCCCTGAAATTTGTCTAATTTTTTGTTTTGTCTTTTTTTCTTCTTTTTTTTTGTGTAGGATGTTTACCCTATGGTGAACGACATACATGGGATATTTCTGCTTATCACCAATGCTTCATTCAAAAAAGCACGGGAGGCTCGAGGTGGTGGCAGATTCCCAGAGGACAGAACTGGCAGTGGCAGTAACCTGGACGTTATCTGTTTGAAAAAACTGTTTGAGCAGCTCCACTTCGAAGTTGTGATAAAAGAAGACTGTACAGCTGCGGTAGGTAAAGATAAAGGTGAAAATTTGTGTGAAGTAGTGGTATTTTGTCTGAAACATTTCATTGTTTAAAAAAAAAACAAAAAACACCCTAATGAGTAGCAGAGTGGAGAGTATACTGATGATAAGAAAGAGAAGGAAAAGATTTTTTTTTCAGCAACTAACCCCAAATGATCCTGCCATTCACCCACTCACCTGTTTGAAATCAGTTATGTACTTAATACCATGTAGCAGTCAAGTGCTTTCATTAGTTTTGTTTTGTTTTGTATTGTTTTGTTTGGGTGTGTTGCCTAATGTGACAAAATGTTGATTGAAAAAATCCTTTTTGTTCCAGGATATGAAAAAGAAGATTAGGAAGCAATGCAGGCGTGACTTCAAGAAATATGACTGCTTTGCATGTGCAATACTGTCCCACGGCACAGAGAAGGGCATCATGGGGGTGGACGGTGAAATTATGCCGCTTCGTTGCTTATACACCATTTTCAGTGATTTTCCTGACCTTGCAGAAAAACCGAAACTGTTCATAGTACAAGCCTGCCAAGGCGGTGAGTTCGTTTCACCAGTTTCTGTTGTGTGTTTTACTTACGAGGCATGTACATGCGGAAATAGCTACGAAGAAAAATGGATTAGACCACTTCTGAAACTTTCATAGTGTATATACATGTAGATAAGGAGACGCTGCATTTTGACACTGGAAGCTTTTTTAAAAACTTTGTATCCTCTGATATTGAAGACATCAGTCAGTTTTAGGGCAATCTGCCTTATTTTGGGGGTGGGGGGGGGGAGGGCAAATCTACACACAGGCTATATATAGAAAAAGCACTTGCCTGCAGCTTATGAGGCCACTTCGGACCTAGGTTCAGGTCTTGGGTGTCAGTTCATCAAACTGGTGTGCAAACAAAAATTCCGCACACTTGGTAACTCTGCTGCCAGAATGTGGTACATCTACCCATCCCTTACTACGGAGGTGATAAACCTGTCAGCTATTTTGTCTAGTTTCTGACATCCTGTTTTGTGATTTTGGTTGTGACACAGTTCTGGACAACAAAGGCTTTGGTGGAGAGAAAGCAGGAGAAGGTGCCAAAGGACCAGTGCTGAAGGATGGTGTGAGTAGAATCCATAAGCTGCTCTATGCTGTGTTTGTTGGTTTGTTTTTGTTGTAGTTTTGAGGGTTTTTGTTGTTGTTGTTTTTTGTTATTGTTGGTTTGTTTTATTTACAGGAATATTAAACAAGGAACAGCATTGGATGTCTATGAAAATTGCTATGCCATATAGACAGAAATATACAGCGGATTGGGCATGAGAACACCCACAGCTTATAACGTACGTGGTTGGATCCTGTAGGAAAAAATAGAAGCTGGTATAAATTTGCAAGCACCCACGGTTTACTGAACACGGAATTCACTGCAACATACTGTACTGGAAGATCTCATGGCACACTTTTCTCTAAGCTTTCTGAAATGTCACAAGACCACCTCCAACCCCCACCTACCCCCACCCCTCCCCTTCCACTGTGTAAAACAAATTTGTATCTCACAAGTTCCTGATTTTGGGGGGGGGGGGGGATCATTAAACATACACTGTACAAGTATTTGTTTTTCTTACACCACATTTAGGGAGATGATGATGATGACATGCAACTGAAGCTGTTGGAAAGCATTCCAGGTGTGCCGAAAGATGAGCCTGGCCCTGCTGGTAGTCCTGAGGGGGGCCATGTCTTCCTATTTCTGTCAACAGTCCCAGGTACGCATCTCTGTGGTTGTCAGTAAATTACACATTTCCAGCATCATGAACCACCGTGTTTAACTATGACGGTCATCCTGAAAACCAGTAGTATCTCAGAGTTGTTATATTTTTCCATATACGTATATGTTGAAGTTTGTGAAAATTGTGCCCAGATAACATTGATGTTCATGCAAGATTTCACTAAATGCATGTGCACGCGCACGCACACACACACACACACACACACACACACACACACACACACACACACACACACACACACACAAAACAAGGCATATGCCTGATCTGGTTGTTGCATGGTGTAGTTTTTGAAGCAAATATTCTCCCACACACATTATAGCATGTCTTTTTAGGATCGAACTGCACAGCTGAGCTCTGAAAATCTTCCATCTCACTCATGGGTATTAGCATTGTTGTATGCTCTTCTTATGCTTTTCCAGTTTATTCCTGTTCATCTGTGTTTGTATTTGTTGACTGTAATGAAGTGTACATGTCAGGTGCTGCCTGCTACCTGTAATTTGATTTTTTTTTTTTTTTTTTTTTGCTGCCCCAACTCTTTGCCAGCTCCAGTGGTGTTCCTTCCAGGTCATGGGTGGAACCCACGGAGGACTCGGGAGCTGGGACAATTTTTATTCTGCATGATGATGGAGATGAGGATGATAGTAAGATGATGCTATGGAGGTCCGTGTGGTTTGGGACTGCGGGACAGGGCCGCATTCCACGCTTCCTGTCATAAATATCCCGGCATTAACCAGAACCGGGAACTACGGCACCTGTGGTGCCGGCCGTGTAATCATCCACATCATAAGACGTGTCATACTAAGAGAAGCACCCCCAAAGTCGCACCCGTGAAGTGGGTGAAACTCGGCTGTGTGGCAACAGCCTCCCCATCGGGCCCATAGCACACCCGCTCTGGGTAGGAGCCGACCTAGGTAGGAAAAATCCCCGCTTGCCTCGGCTGGGGTTCGAACCCGGGTCTCCCGGTCCATGATCCGAAGTGCTAACCACTACACTACGGGGACTGGTTGTAATTTGATGTTTAGTCAGTTGACTTGCACGAAACTTCAGTTGGTGTTGATTGGTGCAGGTGTTACGCTGCTTGGTGCTGATAGTGAACCAGTGAATGTTGTGTTGCATGTCTGGTGCATTTTGTTGGGTCATATTGCAGCCTTTTGGTATGGTGCAGCCATTCAGAAGTCATGCACTTTTCAGGCCAAATATATTCTGTGCTAATGCAGAGCTAAATTAAGGGGCTTTGAGATCGCATGAGCCTGATTTGCCTTGTTCATGTGAAGGTTGTAATGGGTAATATATGGGTAATGGGTATAACCTGTTTCTAGGGGGTGGGGGGGGGGGGCTCTTACATTTCCTGTATTGTACTGATTTCCTGTGGCTCCATTTAAAATAATGTTTGTATATGTGTATTGCAGACATGATGTGTAGAAGATGTAATTTACATTATTTATATATCAGGTTACAGGTCCTACAGAGATGAGACAGGGTCCAGCTCCTGGTTTATACAGGCAGTGGTGTCAGAATTTTCAAGGCATGCTCACAGTATGGAACTCACAGACCTTGCTAGACAGGTAAGTTAAATGAAAGTAATTAATTTGCCGTCAGATTTTGAAATTCAGAATTTTGCGCCTACTAGAACTTTAAATTGAAACGGGTTAATTCCAACTTTGCTAAGCCAGCTTATGTTTTGGAACAGTTTCGCTCGTGAGTGCACGTACCTGTACTCTTCGAAAACTCTATCTTCATGATTAGTATAGCTCTTAATGCGATACAATGTTGTTAACGCTCTGTGTAAGCTGTCGAAACTTCAAATTCTACGACTGTTCTTTACTGGAGCGCTTGAGTGGTCACCGCATCATTGAGTACACCTGCTGGCTTAGTGCCAGCATTACAGATATTGTCACTATCCAGGTGTCTCAGTGGCACATATACCAGAAAAACAGCTCAGAACGATCAGTGAGAGCACAAAAAATGGTAGCATTAGCCCCTTTAAATACTAAATTACTCTGACCCTTTACTAAACCAAGAATGTCCAATTACTTTTTAGTTAACGTGTATGAAGAATTATATGTAAAATCAGTGATTTGGTTATCAAGGCATTTAGCAGTTCAAGTCTAAAAGTTTTGTAACTTACAATATTACTGGATGTGCTTTCTCTTTATAGCTCTGTTTATGTATGTCTCTGCTAATGTAGGTCTAGTAGACACATGTTTTTGCATTTCACAAAAATGGCTATAGTTTTGCACGTGTTTTAATAGCAGATCAGTCTGTGAGCGTGGGAAAGTTGACCTAGTTGAGTGGTGTGTGTGTGTGTGTGTGTGTGTGTGTGTGTAAGGTTAAGAAAGAGGTGACAGCAATGGTCATCAGAGAAAAGTTGAAAGAGCAATCAGAAGCGGAGAAGGGGGAAAGCCAGGTCTACAGACAGCAGCCTGACTTCCGCACATCAAGTCACATGAAGTTTTACTTCTTTCCAGGCTTGTATGCGCCACGCACAGACGTATAGATCTAGACGCACCGCGGTGCCGGAAAAGTGTGGCCGCCGCGCGCCATGTTGCTAATACCTGGAAGTGCCAGCTGTTTATATATCGCGCATAGCATTGGCCAGACGCTATCAGCTGTTTACATAGCGCGCATAGCATTGGTCCACTTTATCTTACGTCACATTTCTGATGACGTCTTTCTAAAGAACTTTGTATTTCGAACGAGGCGTTCTATACACAGAGCCTCTGAGTGGTATCAGCAAGATGGCCAACGCGTAGCGACACTCGCAAGCAGCGGTGGCAGCGTGCGGCGGTGCGTCTATCTCTATACGTCTGTGGCGCCACGTCCATGATGAAAAATATGATTGCAGTTGTTGTTTTTGTTGTTTTGGGATGGTTGGTTTGTTTTTTGTGTCTATGCTTCACTTCTGTCAGAACTAGCCCAAAGTCGTATTTTTAGCACTTATTTTAATGTGCATGCATGGTTGTGATGGTGCATGGAATGGAATTTACGGTAATTGTAAAGAATAGTATACGAAAATAATTGGAGCTAATTGCACGCACTTTGACGGGTGTTTTCGGTTCTGCTCGATGCAAAGACACGTAAGACACCCTTACCTACTCACTTTGACCAAGGCACTTCCCCACAAACATGCACAACATATCCCTGAATGACTGGCGACCACAGCCCGAGCAGTCATCTGCACGCCATTTTGGTTGGTGATCACATGGGTGAAAACAGATGACAGCTCGGGCCGTGGTTGCCAGTCATTCAGGGATATTTTGTGCATGTTTGTGGGGAAGGAGTGGTCAAAGTGAGTAGGTAAGGGTGTCTTACGGTGCCACATACAAGAAGGAAAAAATTCTTTGCCCCGAGTGGGACTCGAACCCTTGACCTCTCGCACTGGTGACAAGTCTCTTAACCACTAGACCACCGACCGCCCCTATTTTTTTTTTTTTTTCATTAACACAGTAAATGTGTGCCTTTTGTTTTCTTTGAAAGTGCCTATGTAAAGTGAGTGTCCAGCCACTGGTTCTCTCGGTACATGTATTTCAAATGCTGATTGATCATTTATCTGCCAGTGAAAGAAGCACAATGTGATATGCGTACATTTTCTTGGTTGGTGATTACGTTTCTTTCATTGCATGTACTGTGCAATTGCAACTTTGCGCAGTATTTCTTACAATTCACAGTTGTTTTGTTTTTCTTATTATTATGACTTTTTCTAATCCTGTAATGTTTGTACAAGTAGATCTGCTGAGATGCAAAATGAAATAAGTGTGTACACAAGGTAGACTCGAATTGGAGGCAAAATGGCATATTGAGTATCACTAGAGTGCATTTTCAGTGTTCCCAATGACGCACAGGTTTGCCTATTTGTACGAACAAAACTCATAAATTGACGCACAAATTTAAGAACAGCGCGTCACAGGGGACGTACGTATTTCGTCTCACCGTGACAGTGTTTTTTACAACACTCTCCCGGAAACTCGATGTACAAAAAGCGATCTGTTGCGGGTTCCTTGCCTTGCCAGTTCGCTGTGGCTGACACAATACAATTCACGTACGCTCTCCTACTTGACTATGATACTTTTGTGAACAACAACAACAAATAGTATCGACTTTCAGACTTTCAATTCAAAAGACCAAGGACCCTCAAAATTTACAAACGGACCCGCAAACATATATGGAGAGAGGGTTCCAATGACCCTTGTATTTCCAAATCACAGGGAACACTGATTTTTAGGGGTAGGCATGTCTGCACCATGTACAAGGATCAACAAGAACAGTTGTTTGCCCAGTACATGTTCATTCATTGTTTGTATGATTTTTTTTGTTTTTTTAAAAGAGGGATTTATATATACATGTATATATAACTTATTCTGACCACTGTGATACCATAGTTGTTCATTGTTCCCTAAAAGATATTGACACCTGTATATATCCATCTGGGTAAATTAGAATGGACAATCCTTTGAAGTTTTTCCTGGAAGCAAGATATATAAAATACATTTGAAACTTTCTTCAGAATTCTTTGTTCTTTTTTCTTCTGGAGGGACGTGAGAGAGTGCTTTGAATGTATTTATTGATGTTAAAGCTAGGGTGACACCAGTTCAGATCCCAAAACTGCTGTTACAGTGTGTGGATAATGTGTCCCTGATGTCATTCAAATATTTTTAAAACTCTAAAAATTCACTGCAGCTGTTAACATCAGTTGACAGGTTTTTTTGCGCCAAGCACAAACACGCTTCACAAACAGCATGGGCTATAGTGTGTGTACCATGTACAAGGATCAACAAGAACAGTTGTTTGCCAGGTACATGTTCATTCATTGTTTGTATGATTTTTGTTGTTGTTTTTTTAAAAGAGGGATTTATATATATACATGTACTTACTTACTTACTTAGGCCCTTGGCTCCACGTGGAGCATAGGCCATCGACAACCCTTCGCCATCGCACTCTGTTCTGGGCTAGTCTTGCCACTCCAGTCCAGTTGGTCCCCTGCTTACATAGCTCTGCCTCAGTGTCCCGCCTCCAGCTGTTGCGAGGCCGGCCTCTCTTCCTTTTCCCCTGCGGGTTCCATGTCAGGGCTTGGCGTGTGGTGCTGGATGCTGGCTTCCTGAGGGTGTGTCCAATCCAGCCCCACTTCCTCCGCAGGATCTGCTTGGCCACTGGTTCCTGCCCCGCTCGCTCCCACAGCTCTTCATTCCGGATCTTCTCTGGCCATCGGATGTTGAAGATGCGCCTCAGACAGGTGTTGAGAAATGTCTGGATCTTCTGCTGCATCGTCTTCGTTGTCCTCCATGTTTCGCATCCGTAGAGCAGAACTGACTTCACGTTGGAGTTGAAGATGCGAAGTTTGGTTCTTATGCTGACAACTTTGGATGCCCAGACGTTCTTCAGCATGACCATTGCTGCCCTTGCCTTGCCGATTCTGGCTGTGACGTCTCGGTCTGTGCCTCCCTGTCCATCAACCACACTCCCCAGGTAGGCAAAAGACTCCACCTCCCTGATGGGCTCTCCACCGACTGTGACTGGTGTGTTGGCAGTGGTGTTGATCTTCATCAGCTCGGTTTTCTTCCTGTTGATCTTGAGCCCTGTTCCGGCTGATGTGGCTTCCAGGCACGTAGTCTTGTCCTGCATCTGGCTGTGGCTGTGAGACAGGAGCGCCAGGTCGTCCGCGAAGTCGAGGTCATCCAGCTGCGTCCAGAGTGTCCACTGTATCCCGTTTTTCCTGCCTGCTGTAGTGGTCTTCATGATCCAGTCGATGACCAGGAGGAAGAGAAACGGGGACAACAGGCATCCCTGGCGGACTCCGGTCTTCACCTCGAAGCTTTCTGACAACTGGCCGGCATGGGCAATCCTGCAGCTCATGTCTTGGTAGGTGCACTGGATCAGGGAGATGATCTTCCCGGGAACTCCATAGTGCCTTAGCAGCTTCCACAGCGCCTCTCTGTCTACACTGTCGAAGGCCTTCTCATAGTCTATGAAGTTGATGTAGAGGGGGGAGTTCCACTCCAGTGACTGCTCCACAATGATGCGTAGGCTGGCAATCTGGTCAGCGCAGGACCTGTTCCTGCGAAAGCCCGCCTGCTGGTCTCGGAGCATGGGGTCGACTGCCTCTCTCATCCTCTCCAGTAGAATTCTGTTGAGAACCTTGCCTGGCACTGACAGGAGCATGATCCCTCGGTAGTTGCTGCAGTCCCTGAGGTCCCCTTTCTTTGGCAGCTTGATGACGATCCCTTCTTTCCACTGGGCTGGCACCTCTTCCTTCTCCCAGATCTTGCTGAACAGGCTGTGCAGCATGTTGACGGCTGTCTCTGTGTCTGCTTTAATGGCTTCTGCTGGTATCTCGTCCGGCCCTGCAGCTTTCCCATTTCTCAGTGTCATGATGGCTTTCCTGATCTCCGCCTTAGAGGGCTTGTCGCAGTTGATGGGTAGTTCTGTCTCAGCTGGTGGGATGTCTGGTGGTGTTTCAGGGATGGGGCGATTTAACAGCTCCCTGAAGTGTTCTGCCCATCGCTTCAGCTGTTCCTCAGTTGTTGTCAGTGGGTGCCCGTTCTTGTCCTTCACTGGTTTGTCTGTCTGCTGAAATTTGCCCGCGAGCTTCTTGGTCACCTGGTACAGGTCTTTTAGATTCCCTTGTCGGGCTGCTTCCTCTGCTTGACTGGCCAGGTTGTCGATGTAGTCCCTCTTGTCCTTCCTGGTGCTCCTCTTCACTTCTCTGTCAGCTGCTGTGTATTCCTCTTGTGCCTTTGCCTTAGCTCTTCTTGTTCGGCTCGTGTTCAGTGCAGTTTTCTTCTCTTTCCTAACTTCCAGTTTCTGGATGGTATCAGCAGAGATCCATTCCTTATGTTGGGTCTTTCTCTTGCCAAGGACCTCTTCGCATGTGTCGTGCCAGAGTTTCTTGCTGTGTTCCCACTGTGTCTCGATGTCCATTTCACTGTCTTCTATCAGGTCTTGCAGTGGCTGGAACCTGTTGGAAAGGCTGATCCGGAATGCTGCTTGTGTGTCTGTGTTCCTGAGAAGTCCAACGTTGTACCTGGTCCGTGTGCTGTTGGCGTTGGTGTGCCTCTTAAGCCGAAGTCTCAATGCTGTTGCAAGAAGGTGGTGGTCTGATGATACATCGGCACCCCTCATCACGCGCACATCCCGCCACGATCTCCTGAACTTCCGGCTGATGCAGATGTGATCAATCTGGTTCTCCGTGACATGGTCCGGCGATCTCCATGTGGCCTTGTGGATGCGCTTGTGTGGGAAGATGCTGCCTCCTATCACTAGCTGGTTCAGGGCACAAAAGTCTGCAAAGCGCTCGCCATTTTCGTTCATCTGTCCCAGTCCGTGTGTTCCCATGGTGTCCTCATAGCCTGTGTTGTCTGATCCAATCTTGGCGTTGAAGTCTCCCATCAGTATGGTCATGTCCTTGGCTCCTCCTCTATCTATCACTGTCTGCAGTTGTTGGTAGAAGTCATCTTTTTTCTCCTCTTCCGCATCATTGGTGGGAGCGTAGCACTGGATGATGTTCAGCTTGATGTCTTTTTTCTTGGTGATGAATTTGGCTGTGATGATGCGGGAGTTGACAGGTTCCCAGCCGATGAGTGCCCGCTGTGCCTCCGGTGCCAACATCAGGGCCACGCCCTCAGTGTGGGGGGCTCCATCCTCTGTGTGTCCAGAGTACAGCAATTGCTCTCCCGATGAAAATCTCAGCTGTCCTGTCTGTAGCCACCTTGTCTCACTCAGTCCCAGTACTCCTATCTTGTAGTTCTTCATCTCTCTTGCTACTTGTATGGTCCTTCCTACTTCATACATTGTCCTGATGTTCCATGTGGCTACTCTCGTTGTTGTCCTGGGTGTTAGAAGGGGGGTCGGCCTTGCAGCTTCCTTTCGGCTTTCACTGCAATGCGTCATAGGTCTCCGGGATGGAGACCCTTCCTCGCCCAGGTGAATGTCTCGGTTTGTTGCTGTCGATGCTTCAGTAACTTAGTTTTTTTTACAGGTAGGGCTGTTAACCCTACGCAAACCCGTTTAGCCTCATGGAGAGGTGGTCCACATTCGTCTGACCTCTACCCTTCGACCTGTCCAGCTTGGGTGACCCTGCCAGGAGCATGTGCTCCTGCTGGCATAGTTCTCTGGGTCATTGAGGTACACAAGCCACTACCCCACGACAAGGGTTGGACCATGTAGGGATATATACATGTATATATAACTTATTCTGACCACTGTGATACCATAGTTGTTCATTGTTCCCTAAAAGATATTGACACCTGTATATCCATCTGGGTAAATTAGAATGGACAATCCTTTGAAGTTTTTCCTGGAAGCAAGATATCTAAAATACATTTGAAACTTTCTTCAGAATTCTTTGTTCTTTTTTCTTCTGGAGGGACGTGAGAGAGTGCTTTGAATGTATTTATTGATGTTAAAGCTAGGGTGACACCAGTTCAGATCCCAAAACTGCTGTTACAGTGTGTGGATAATGTGTCCCTGATGTCATTCAAATATTTTTAAAACTCTAAAAATTCACTGCAGCTGTTAACATCAGTTGACAGGTTTTTTTGCGCCAAGCACAAACACGCTTCACAAACAGCATGGGCTATAGTGTGTGTACTTATGCACAGGATAAGTGTCATACTGCTGACATCATATTTCATTCCATAATGCTGACGTTTCTTGGGGATGTCTCACCGTTGTTTTCTGAATTTGTCTATTTGGAGACATCGAAAGCACAAATTTTACGGATGTAAATGTACTAGGTTTTGTACTTCCCACAGACGTCAAACAGTACGATAGAGTGTGGTTGCAGATAAGGATTCTTTTCTTCTCCTTGATTTCAATGGCTGCTCCCATGACAACTTTTTGGGTTCCTCTACACCAAAGAGTATAATAATAATAATATTGCTTTGATACAGGCGCTTTTTCCCAAATATTTGGATCAAAGAGCCGTGAGCTATACCCAACACACATGTTCACATGAATCACACGCATTTTCTTTTTTTTTTTTTTTTTTGCTGCCCCAACTCTTTTTTCCAGCTCCAGTGGTGTTCCTCCCAGGTCATGGGTGGAATCCACGGAGGGCTCGAAGGCTGGGGCAATTTTTATTATGCATGATGATGGAGATGAGGATGATGGTAAGATGATGCTATGGAGGTCCATGTGGTTTGGGACTGCGGGACAGGGCCGCATTCCACGCTTCCTGTCATAAATATCCCGGCGTTCACCAGGCCCGGGAACTACGGCACCTGCGGTGCCGGCCGTGTAATCATCCACATCATAAGACGTGTCATACCAAGGGAAGCACCCCCAAAGTCGCACCCGTGAAGTGGGTGAAGCTCGGCTGTGTGGCAACAGCCTCCCCATTGGGCCCATAGCACACCCACTCTGGGTAGGAGCCGACCTAGGTAGGAAAAATCCCGCTTGTCTCGGCTGGGATTCGAACCCGGGTCTCCCAGTCCATGGTCCGAAGTGCTAACCACTACACTACGGGGGCCGGTCACACGCATTTTCTGTGACACTGGATACTGAAGACACTGAACACATAACAATCACGTGTTGCGAAGGGCCAGCTCAGCAATTTAAGTTTCGAAATTGTAGAATTGTATATATATTTTCGAATTATTATTGTCAACAAGGACTGATGCAGGTAATTTGTTCAAAATAAAATATGATGTTCTGAACAGCATCGGAGAATATGAATGCTGTTTTTTTTATCGTGTAGGGGGAAAGCAACGGTGGGATTCCAACACAGTATATTTGGATTACATACATCCCAATCAGAACCTTGTGAGGTTCTGTGTGGTGCTGAACTTCCTTACAACTTAAGTATGATTGCCTTTTTGGCCTGGGCTTGAAGGGGTGTGGACCGCGCTGTAAACTGCGGAACTCATCGCTACCGTCCATCAGTAGTGATGGTAACGATCAGGCTCACTGGTTGCATTTAAAGTACGTCCTTTGCCTCAGCACAGGAGCGATGTATGGACCTTCACTGAAAAGGTGTGTTCAAATGCAAAAGTATCCAATGGCCAGCATGGGATTTTCCACACATTACTGTCATGTATTTACAGATAGAATGCAGCCACATTTCACCAGCATACACACATAAGTTAATCACAAATGAAAAATGATCACACTGCTTGCCCTCCGATCAGTTTCGTGGGGAGGGGAGCCTCATCATGATCTACTTCAGTCCCAGAAACACTGCAAACAGATGGCAATCACCGTGAACACATGGCAATCAGAAATGCCAACAATGTGATAAGAACACAAATGACACTGAGACAGATTACTGATAACCCCTGATTTACCTTTTTCAATATAGTTTAAAGTTGTGATTTTCTACCTGCATAAAAATAAACAAAAAATGACATCCTACACTGACCTCTTATGCTTTGTAGCCTCTAATCTTCGTCACTTGCAATCAAACACTAAACCTCATTTTCCCTACGTTACTACACATACAAAGTCTCAGTGACTATTTGCGACCCTACATCAGACTGCTACTAATACATGTATAAGGGGCTCCAAACAGTTTTTAGTCTCCTCCATCAAGGAAAACGCTAAATTTTCCTGTTGAACAAAATGCTGTACACAGCACTCTGCAAATCCATAAAAATTCATCAAGAAATTTCCAGACACACAGACCAACCGTAGAGTTAAGTATGACTTCAAACCGGCCCCCGTAGTGTAGTGGTTGGCACTTTGGACCATGGACTGGGAGACCCGGGTTCGAGTCCCAGCCGAGGCAAGCGGGATTTTTCTACCTAGGTCGGCTCCTATCCAGAGTGCCTGTGCTATGGGCCCAATGGGGAGGCTGTTGCCACACAGCCGAGATCCACCCACTTCACGGGTGCGACTTTGGGGGTGCTTCCCTCGGTATGACACCTCTTATGATCCCTGTGGATGATTATATGGCCAGCACTGCAGGTGCTGTAGTTTCCGGGCCTGGTTAATGCCGGGATATTTATGACAGGAAGCGTGGAATATGCGGCCCTGTCCCGCAGTCCCAAACCACACAGACCTCCATAGCATCATCTTACCATCATCCTCATCTCCATCATCATGCATTATAAAAATTGCCCCAGCTTCCGAGCCCTCTGTGGATTCCACCCATTACCAGGGAGGAACAAAGATTTGCGGCAAAAAGAAAAGAAAAAAAAAGTATGACTTCAAAGAGATTCCAGTGCAAGTTCTTTGCAATCACTGTGGCGACCCCCCCTCGCTCCGCTGTCGCCTGTTAGGCGACGGACCCGGAGCAGGCCGCGTGCACTTTTGTACTAAAGGCCAGGCCAAAATTCATGCCCATGTCTATTGTTTTCAGACTGACCTGGCATGGATTTTACTCACAAAACGAACACCTGAAAAAGGACGTTTTTTTGTTTTTTTTTGTTTTTGTTTTTAAGTTGTTATAGAGAAACAACTTTATGAGACGGGGCAGAATTTTGCCAACAAGCAGCAAGTTTCAGTGATACAAAACAAGACTGTGACGTTTCTCCACACAATACTTACTTTCACGCACACAGTGGTACTGGAGCGTTGGACTTTCAATCCTGGGCCGAGAGTTCGAATCCTGGCCGCTGGGGCCAAATATTTGTGCTGGCCTTTTTCTCGTTGCCCCGTCTTTGATATCACCATTATGTGGGGGAAAAGGACGTTAAACTCCTAAACACCCACCCACCCTCTCTCTCTCTCCCTCCCTTCTTCCCCCCCCCCGCCCCACCCCCACCCACGGTCACGTGGCTAATCGGTCGAGGTCGTAGGGGATCTAGTGTCATTGGTAGAACTTGGAGAGGGGAGAACCGGCAACAATAACTACAAAGACAAAATAAAATGAAGTTTGGAGAAACAACTTTGTAGGACGGGGCCGTTCCTCCTTTTTCAGTTTTTTTGCAACGCCGTAAACTGGAAGAACTGAGAGCAACATTTTCGTGATATTATTTCCGGGTAAAGCAGGACTATGATATATTCGGCCGAGTTTATCCCTCGGCCCATTTCCGGCCATCATACATTACGACACACGAGGTACACGTCTCGATCTCAAAAGTGGCGGTGACGTTTCCAACATAAAGTCAAGTGTTTGTTCACATGGGCATCGCAGCGAGAGGTAGCCCTGCATCCAAAGAACTGGAAAGCTGAGAAATCGCGCGACTTGCCGTCTTCACCGTGATCGTCTTCTGTTGAGATGGGTTTTCCCACAGCCACTAATTTTAGACTCGAGTAAGTTGTATGTGGAACGCATCTATCTCCAACCTGTTGTTTGTGGACGCGAAACGCTGCCGGCCACGACCGGAACTCATCGGTAGTTGTAGCAGTGGTTAGTCCTGTCGGCAAGTTGCTAGTGACTAAACAACCATCGAAACCATCGACTTGTATCTGTCAGGGCCGTTTTAGCTGGCATGCAATACTGACGGGGAGACGCGTGCAGCGAAACTTGTGACAACTTTTTGCATCTTTTCTAAAGAAATTGGAAGTACTAGGAATAGGATGAATGAAAATTCACCATCAAGACGAATGAAACGTTTACATGATTTCAGCCGGTGTGTGTGGAAACTATGATTCAGGTTTAAAAAAGCGTATTAGTCAGTGTGCCCGGGCCCGCGGCTTGATTAGACCAACCATCCAAATTACAATACACATATATCGCTATTCATTGTTGTATTTGGCTCTGTTATCTTTCAGCAGAGACACTGTTAATTGAGTGTAAGCAGAACTTGTGACTCAACAGATTTCCAGAGTTGTAACTTGACATTCCAGATTCCATAAAATTATTACACTCCTTACTTTGGCTCAGTATAGTTCGCACCCTTGGGTTGTATCAGGCGAGCTGTACCAATGCAGCCAGGCTCATTTAGTATACACTTCAGCTGCTTAGTTTAATTGGTTAAGATTTAGGGTTTTGGTTACAAAGACAATGATGCATTTTGTAGTTGTCAGGATATGTTAATGTAATGCTGATCCCACAGAAACTTTCCAAATTATGTAGCTAACAAGTGTATGTATGGCTTTTCCACAGAATACCTAGCTATGGCTGAGGGAGGCGTTCCTGATTTGGAGACTGACGCTGACCTTGATTCAGATCAGGGATATCAGGAGTCTGGCTTTGGTAAGAGGATTTATAGTGATATTAACTCAGATCAGTGAATGATACAACTTTGGCTTGTGATCTGATAGATAGGTTTAATGCTATATGCTGTATTCATTACAAGTCGTTGAGCATTCTTTTCCCTACATGCTGTCAGGTTTCATTCATGAAAAAAAAAAGTGTTAATTGTTACTTGTACATGTACATTGTCACCTCATAATTTCACATGTTTGTTTCTAGTTCTTACTTAGGATCTTTATGTCTCAGTGCTCATTTTATGCAGCTACCGCGAAAACAATATTCAAGATTTCCATGAAATGAATGTTTCTCCCTCATCACATGACTTTCAGGGTCTGTCCAGAGCAGTGCAAGTTCTGTGAGGCACTCATTTTTGGAGATCACTGATGATGACATCAAGGAATACAAGCACACATTTCCAGAGGATCTCAAGCCAGAGTATCAAGATGCAGTGATTCTCTACACAGAAGCTGATAGGAAGAGGGTTCTACAGTTCATAGCAAATGTCAGCCAGTTACAGTTGCAAGTTGGACCAAATCGCACGGAAAAACTTGTGGTCAGTTTGTATGATGAGGTTTTGACTGCGCAGACCCGCATTGGGGAACTTGAAAAAGTCTTGAAGTACTGCACATTTGTACTTCTTTTTTGTACAGAAGACTTCTTCAAAGATTCCTGGACTGAATTTTCAGGCCAGGCGTGTTTGCTGAATGCAATTGAGGAGAGAGTGTGGTCAGTTGTGCCGATATGGACACTTCCAAAGAGAACATTTAAATCCCCTATGTTGACGGCTTTAAAGGGTGTCAGTTATCACGATGAGCAAAATCCTGACTTTTCTTCCATAAAAACGTTGTTTGAAGGCAGGATTCAGGAGCGACTGAAAAAAGCAGAGGCTCAGACGCACAGGAGAATATTGCATATCATACGGGTGAAGGCAGAAGAGGTTAGGAGAAATGAGAGGAGAGAAAGGGATGTTCAGCTTGAGTTGAAAATCAGCAGAGCAGAGAAGGAAAGACAGGCAGTGGAGATGAGGATCAGAGAAATTGAAACAATGCAATCCCTGGAAAAACAGCGAAAAGAGTTGCACGTTAGAGAGTCGGAGGCAGGTCAGGCCTTGGAAGGATGGAGCAGAGCACAGATGCAGCAGGAAATGAGATCAGACATGAGTAATCCATATGCTGTGCCACAAGGAAGACAACATCAAGGAGATTCAAATGCAACAAGCTGCCAAACAGCTCCTCCATCTGTTGAGGTAAAATATTTTGTGTAACATATCTCACACTTTTGTGAGGTTACAGACAGAACAGTTGTAGTGAAATTCACACCCAAGAAGCAATTTGTGAAGATTTAATTAGATAATATTTCTTATGTAAAATATCTGTTGATTTGGCATTTTTCCAAGCTACAAGGTGGGAAACATTTTCTCAGGTTTTGACCCCCCCCCCCCCCCCCCCAAAAAAAAGAAGAAAAAGCAAAACTTCAGCTTTGAAAAGGGTGTGTCTGTGTCTGTGCATGTGTCTGTGTTTGTGAACTCTACTGGTTAATCTTAATCATCTTGTGTCAGTGGAGGGGACGGTGCCTGGAAGTTCCTCACATTCTTCCCCGTCATCATGCACTTTGCAATTAAAACAGGAGCTCAGGGGTGATGACAATGAGTCTCTTAATTCTGAAGTTCAGGGGTTGCTCAGCAGATCAAGACAACTTGGTGTCACCAGTGAGGTCATGTTTTAACAGCTTCGTCGTCCAGTTGGGACAACATGCAGTGTATTTTGTGTCTTTTGAGCATTTGAATGTGACGGGATGTATGTGGATAGCATACACCCAAAATCTGTTGACAGTTCAGTCATGTTCACATATGTCTGTACTTCACTGTTATATTCCATGCAAAGTTTGCATAAACTTTTAATTGCGTCAGCGTCCTTTTTTTCTATTCTGTAGGAACTCTGCAGCAGATTGTCTGCAGTCACAGCCAGTGAGTACACACACACACACACACACACACACACACACAGTGACACTCGCACGTGCGCGCGCACGCACACACACACACACACACACACACACACACACACACACACACACACACACAGTGACACATGCGCATGCACGCACACACACTTCTTTTTTTTTCAGTGGAATTATTTTGATCTAATGGCACTAATCTGGGCTTTCCCACACTATTACATCATGTTAAACTTTGACAGGACGGTACCATTTGCAAAAGATTTGTTGAAAAATGTTCCGTGTGTAGAATACCAACTTGTATTACATATACATGTATTTCCTTTTTAGCAGCTGACCCTCGGAAAGTCACAGTCAGAGAAGTTGAGGAGGGCACAGGAATGCACGGGCTTTTCCAGGTCATATGTGGCAAAAATCCTCCTGTGGTAAGCAGAACAACTATTGCAACTGTTACTGATAACGCCAATAATAATTTAAAAATTTTTTTTTTTAAATCAGAACTGTGCAACTCTTCCCCAGCTCCAGTGGTATTCCTCCTGTGTTGTGGGCGGAATTCACGGTTGGCTTGGAAGCTGTGCAGTTTTTATTATGCATGATAATGCTGTGGATGTCCATGTGGTTTGAGACATTCCACGCTTCCTGCCATGAATATCCCGGCATTAACTAGGCCCGGGAACTACAGCATCTGCAATGCTGGCTGTGTAATCATCCACGTCGTGAGATGTTTCATTAACAAGGGAAGCAGCCTCAAAGTCGCACGTATGGAGCGTGCAAGTCTCGGCTGTGTCACGACAGCTTTCCTATTGGGCCCATAGTACACCTGTTTGAGGTAGGAAAAACCCCACTTGCCTCAGCTGGGATTCAAACCCGAGTCAGCTGTTCCATGGCCCAAAGTGCTAACCTCTACGCTGTGGGGGGGGGGGGGGGGGGGGGGCCGTTAACGTGTTTGGTCTCACTTGTCAGGTACTGTGCACTCTAGGTTTGAATCTGTATGTGACAAACATGGTACAAAAAACATTTAGTCATCTTACATCCAATTTAATTCTGTGGGCAGTTTCCAAACGTGTTGCTAAAACGTCTTGCTGGGAAGGGAGACTGGCAATATTTCCTAGCTGTTAATGTTCAAGGGGTGAGCGGTGGTTTAATAGGTAGCGCATCTGAACGGCCGTCACCAATGTCATGGCGATGAAGCGTGGGTTCGAGCCCGGGTCGAGCTTGTAATATGTGATACTGTTTTTTCCTGGCTACTGGGCTGCTCATCAGGGGTTTCTGTCCGGGTCATCCGGCTTTCCTCCCCCAGCAAAATTGTTTTTAAAATTTTTTTTAAAAAGGATAGGTATTGGGTGGTGCTGCACCGCGGCGACGCGCTTCCCCCAGGGGAAGCAGCCCGAATTTCCCGAAAGGGATAATAAAGTAGTAAAAAAATATATTAAAAAAAGACACTGAGGTTGCTAAAAGATAAATAAATCAATGGTTGTTTTGTACCAGCATTTGTTTTTTAACATGCGTATCTAAGTAGAGAAAATCCAAAATTGGTTAGTTTTGCTTTTCCCTTACAATTGCTGATGCAGATGCTGTTTGGTTTTAAGTCGGGTGATTTCTTTTCTCACAACAGGACATCTATCCCATGGTTCACGACATGCGAGGGGTGTTTCTGCTCATCAGTAATGAAAATTTTGCACGGGCACGACAGGGTGAGGCTGGTGGTCCAGAAGATCGGACTGGAAGTGGAGCAAAAGTTGACGTCATTAGTTTGAAAAAACTATTTGACGGGCTTCATTTTGAAGTCGTTTTAAAGAAGGACTTGACAGCAGAGGTATGTACCATCCCAGTGCTTTATATCCGCATCGGACACCCATCATAGACTGATTCATTTTCAAAATGTTGAATTGCTTTATTTGTGCTACAGTGGCAGTGATGTCACTGGTGCCCGGACACAGGACTATGACCGATAGACTTGGCCAAATGTCCGATGAAAAAACTGTCCAGAAGGACAGATGTCCGTTTGTTTATTTCAAGAGGGGGTCATATGTCCGATTGCGTTTCTGTTGATCACGGACAAACTAGTGACATTTTTCCAAGTGAGGGCTGCCGCCTTCAGCTACTCGGGGAGCTTGCTCGATTGCGCAGAGAATATTTTTAGTTGCACGCATGTAAAGCAAGTAACGTGTGGTATTCCCTAAAAGAAGCCCTCTGATTGGCAAAGAGTTTAACCCTGACCTGTGTTTATGTGGTTCCTGTTTTACAATGCTTTATTGTTGCGCGCCAGAATGTCCTATTGTTTCATTCCAATTCAGGACGAATGTCCTGTTCATCTGCCACCTTCCAGGACATTTGTCCTATAGGGTTTCAAGCTCCAGTGACATCCCTGCAGTGGACAATATTTGGGACAAATGTCCTATATGTTTTTGGTCAGCCAGGATATTTGTCCTATTGTAGTTCCCACAAATGTGAAACCTTGCCATCTCAAAGCAAGTAGGGGGCGCCGGGGTGGTCGAATGGTAGAGCGTTGGACTTCTAATGCTCGGGTCGTGAGTTCGATCCCGGCTGGGGCCAAATATTTGTGCTGGCTTTTTTATCGTTACCCCGTCTTTGATATCACCCTATGTGGTGGAAAAGGACGTTAAACCCCCAAACACGCACCCACCCTCAAAGCAAGTAGAGACAGTTAACAGTGTAAAACGCTTATTGTGTTACTCAGGACGAAATAAAAACAACCAAATAAACTGAGTTTTCTTTATTAAGGGTCACAAGAAGAAGTGTACATACAAAAATATTATGTACTGTATATTATATACCGGAGTTGAGACAGCACTAGAAGAACATGTATCAAGGAAGCTTTGATTTCTACACTGTTGTCAATGTTTCTTCTTTTTTCTTTTTGGGAAGGGGGGGGGGGGGGGGCTGTGGGTTACTTGAAAGCATTTAAAGCATCACTACTATGCGATTACACGTATGTACTTGCTGTGCATTTTCACTTTTTAGGTTTTTTTTACATATGAATACTGCAATACTAAATACAGTGGAATCCGGATGTATTAAAGGCCCTCGGGACCAAAAAATTTTATTAATACATCCGGATTATCATTACATCCATAATCCGGTTATAGTAATATTTTTGTAGGCTTTATTAATACATCCGGCACATCGGTTGTAGTAATATTTTCAAAGGTTTTATTACTACATCTGGCACATCGGTTGTAGTAATATTTTCAAAGGTTTTATTGCTACATCCGGCGCATTGGGTAAACTAGCCCGATGACAAGGCCGACTAACCAGACGATGACGTCGCTAAATCGTGGTGTAACCCAGGAAACACGAATTAAAATAATTTTGTTTTCAAAATGTTCTTTCCCCTCTCTTCATTTATGCTTTCAGATCAAAAGACTAGGTGGCATATGCTTGCTTATTTATTGATTCGTTTGATGTCAATGTTACCATGCTTACGTTGGGGTGGATTTCGATCTCAGATATAATTGTTGCTGACAAAACTGTTGTTGGCCCTTGCCTTTTTGAACCAGCTCAACAGCGCACTGTCTACTTTCGGTTCTCAGTACTGGTAATCTCTCACGCTTCCTCTGTGCATTCGTGCCACCATAGAATTGTTTCTTCAACGTTTCTGCGTTTTTCACAGTCAGGCTGACAGTACCCTGACAAACCTTGAACTTACGCGCAGCATCCGCCTGTTTCATCTTCTTGGTCTCTATTTCTTTTAGGAGCTCAATTTTTCGTTTCAATGGAAGAACATTTCGTTTGGTCGCCATCTTGGAAAAGGGAGATTACTCTAGAACAATATTAATACAACCGGAGTCCAGCTTCCCCCGGGACTTGAATATAACTTTACTACATGCGGATTATTACTACATCCGGAGTCTAAAATATTACTACAACCGGCGGAAATTAGTAGAGAACATGAACAGCTGGGACCGGGACCCAAAAATTCCTTTACTACAGCCGGATTATTACTACATCAGGCCTTTAATACATCTGGATTCCACTGTAATATTACTGAGATTAGAATTGCCAGATTGATCAGCATTGAAACATGCTGATTTTTCACACTTTTATTTTTCAGGAGATCAAGACAGAAGTGCAGGAACAGTGCAGAAGAATGGACCTTGAGATGAACTGTTTTGTTTGCGCCATACTTTCACATGGCAGAGAGCACAGTATATTGTGTGTGGATGGCAGTTTACTGCCAGTTGCGTCTTTGTATACGATATGCAGTGCTGTCCCACCTGTTCAAAATAAGCCTAAAGTCTTCATTGTGCAGGCATGTCAGGGGGGTAAGTTTTACGGTAATATTTTACTTACTCATGTTGCTTGTCAATTTTGATTATTTCTCAGCAGATTCACAGATTAGCAGATCATGCTTGCTACAGTATCCCCCTAGGATGATGAGGAAATGGTGCATTCTAGATCAATGACATCTGTAAACATTTTACCAGAGAAGATCTACATGGGTAATTAAATCTTACCAGAGCACAGCATCCTCATCCCACCAGTGTGGCTGTCACCAGGACTTTTTTCTTTTATGCCCGTGGTTAGAGGCGTCAGCAGTTTACTGAATCTCAGTGAATTAAAAAGTACTTTACCCTAGTATTTATTTTTCTATTGCTCCTTCACAGTGCAAGAAAGTGTCTCCCACAGTGTGCATACAGATGCTGAAGTGAATCAGGGGCAGCCGCAGCATGACTTTGTAAGTGTGTTCTCAGTTTTAAGTCTGTGCCATATTTGTTGCTGAAAGATGGAGAAGAACAATATATCAACTGCGTATTTATCGATATGCGTTTTGTGTTCATGTGCGAACTGTACCACCCACTTTATCCTGCCTCCACCCAACCCCCATCCTGTTTAAAATCAGATAACTATGTCCAACAAGTAGAAAATACAAAAGATTGCGTTTTAGTGTTGGTACTTGTAGATAGCTTTGTTGCTTTGCTCCAATTTCAATTCTGTTTGGCAAATTTCAGCAGCCTCTTTCAGAGCTGGGTCCATGATTAAAAATAAAGACTTCCTCCCTAAATTCTTGTGAGATGATGTATTTGCCACAGGGTGATGGACTGCCTGATTTACCAGACCCGCCGGATGACCAGTTGGACCTGGAGGTTGACAGCTGTCCAGAAGGTTCTGACGTCTTCCTGCTCCTGTCCAGCATTCCAGGTAGACCACAGCAGTAGCCTTTACCAGTCACTCATTCTTGTTAAGCATTCAGCAAAATGTCACTGTTAATTGAATCAAATGTGATTCACGGTGCTGACACTTAGATCTGAAAGCATTCTGAAACACAGTGCAAAGAGCACTGCAAAAATCAGACACGATTAACAGTTCTTTGAAGGTTCTTACTTCAGCAAACATGAGCATGTTCAAAGTGCAACACTCCCACTAAGCCAAATTTAAATCCAACTGATGATTTTTTTTTAAGTGAGGCCACTGGTGCACAACCCCAAACTTACCTGGATTGAGTTAATAATAATAATAATAATAATACATAGCTCTTATAGAGCGCCGTTCTCCAACTTCAAGGACTCGCTACGCGTTAAAGCACACACACACACACACACACACACACGCTATTTACATCCCCTCAGCGTACATACAATTGGCAGTGCAACGAACTCATGATGTGCACAGACAGACTTAACAGAGGTTTAGTTATCGACGGCTTGGCGGAAGAGGTAGGTCTTCAGATGCGATTTAAACAGAGGCAGTGAGGTCTGAAGGCGGAGTTCAATTGGCAAGGAGTTAGACAGTCGGGGCTAAAAAGCTGAGAGAGCGCTCTCCGGCAGTTTTCATGTTACGCTTCGGAATTTTGAGAAGTTTTTCACTAGCGGAACGCAGGGTGCACGACGGTTGATACTTACAGAGTAAGGCCGACAGGTAGGGAGGAAGAGAACCTTTGAAGAAACGGAATGCGAAAGTGGCGATTTAGAGCTTGTATATCATTTATGATTAAGACAGGCAATTTCCAGCATCGAGTGCAACTGTTCTAAATCAAACGTCGTCTTCTGTGATGCGTAGCTAGTCACCTAAATATACAAATACATACTGCCTGTCTGTTTCAGGCTTCAAGTCTCTCAGAGGCGTTTTGGGTTCCTGGTTCATCCAGTGCTTGGTGGAAGTTTTCTCAGAGCATGCCCATGAAATGGATCTCAACGGTCTTGCTGATAAGGTGAGATTCTAGTTTGGCTCTGTCTTTGCCAAATGTATATTTTGTTGGGGGGGTGAGGGGGGGGGGGGTCACATCTTATGGGCTGTCACTGAAATTTCAGCAAGTTGTTGACATTGCATTGGGCTAAAGTACATGTATGTGTAAAAGAAAACATTTGGGATATCCTGACCAGCCCTAACCATAACGCATGACTATAAACCTTTTCTCTGGCAGCAAAGAAGGAATTATGCTGTCGTGGATGGCAAATCTTAAAAATCTGGAAGCAATATTCTGTGGAAAAATGAAATAGCATTTCTGAGTTTTGCATGCAAAATTATCATAAAAAGCATACCGTTTACTTAGTCTTAGCACATCGTAAGACAGTTCTAGAAAAGAGTGTCTTCTGACATGTCCTCTTCACACCTGACGTGTCGTATGTATTTGGCCTTATGTCAGATCAGGAGCGTATGGTCATGGAAGCAATATTCTTCTGGGGAAAACTGAAACAGCATTTCTCAGTTCTGCATGCATAAGTATCATAAAAAGCATACAGTTTACTTATTGTGTCTTAGCACATCTTAAGACATTTCTAGAAAAGAGTGTCTTCTGACATGTCCTCTTCACACCTGCCACATGTATTTGGCCTTATGTCAGATCAGGAGCGTATAGTCGCAGAAGTCTCACCATACTTTGTGTCGCCAGCATTGAAAACCCTGAACACTGAAGCAGTTATGCAGGATGCTGACCTGGATCATCATCAACAAGTGTAAAGCTTTGCATAAGCATGAACTGGTTCATTTTTCCAGTTGATTTTGTTTGTGTTGGTTCGCCCTTCATCACGGTTTGCCAGTTATCCCACTCAAAATATTGGTCTAAAAAATTGTCAACATCCTAACCTGAACACCATTGCTAGAGTTTCACTTGACATCACTTGACAACACAAAGCACTCAAAATACCTTTTACTCTCATTTAATTCAAGCGATCAGACCCTTTTTTAGTCAAGGGGTCTTACTCTTACTCTGCATGTGCAACCCTGTTTTTGTTTACACTACTTTCCTAATTTACTAGCTCTTGGGTGTGTTTGTTGTTTTACTGAAACAGTATAATCGGATGACATTTTGTACTAACGCTATTATATGGTGTCGGCCTCAGTGGTCTGTTATGAAAAGTTAATTTCCACATATTTTTCTTTTAAGTCCAGCCATTTTGGAGTTACTGGAGGGTTTGGTTTAATGGATGTGTACAGCATAATGCTTTGTGTGCAAATTTGCTATAGCCGACGCTTTACAGAGATCTGCATTCCCCCCCCCCCCCCCCCCCCCAAAAAAAAAGGTTGTCAGAGCTACAACTGCAATTTTACCAGTCCTTGTGTGCTTCAACAGATCCATATTTGTGTGGAAACAATCTGCCAAGCTAAAAATGTACTAGAGTGTTACTGTTTGTGTGCCTCTGTAGCCCATAGTACAGAATCTTTGAGGAGGTACTTTAGGCATTGTGCACCTGCTTCATTTCAAGAAGTCAGTCAACTTCATCCACATAGTGTTTGACACGCCACTTACAAGTCAGTACCTAGCGTAATCAGTGTCACCCTGTAAATCTCTCACATGCAGATTTGGTTTATTTTGCAGCTTCATGAGAAGATACGAGGTAGAGGTTTTGTGGGCGAGACCGGGGAGTTGAAGCAGCAACCGGAATTTCGAAGAACCACCAGTAAAAAGCTGTACTTCTTTCCAGGACTGTACAAGCCTCTTGAACATTGACTCACACTCCCCCATCCAACGACCAGATGCCACAGCTCCAGCGTTATGAACAGACCACCATCTTCAGACTACGAACTGGACACTGCAGACTGCGTGCCCACCTGTGCCGCCTTGGGCTGTCACACTCACCAGACTGTCCGTGCGGAACAGCCCCTCAAACCCCGGAACACATTCTGCAGTCCTGCCCCCTCTTCAAAGAAGCAAGGACACAACACTGGCTGAACGGAGCCACACTGGCAGAGAAACTCTGGGGCAGCAAAACAGACCTCTTGAAGACCACTGCTTATATAAAGACCACAAACCTAATCATCTGAGGCGGAGTCCAGAACAGGGAACGCAGAAGAAGAATTGACTCACACCTGTATGCGTGTATAATTTTAAAGAAGAGAGACAAGTGTGAAACAACAGCCATCTAACTTGCGTTGCACGTGGCCAAAAGGTGTGTGCTGTGACATGCCAGACTGTGTCTGATATTTGACCAGGTCAAAATTGGCACAGACATTTTTCCGCTGCTGCTGTCACCGTTGACATCACCTTTGTGGTGGATAGAGGACACTGTTACACACACGCATGCCTGTGTGACGGTGGAAATGGTTTTTTGGTTTTCGTGGTTTTTTGGTTGTTGTTTTTTTGTTTTTTGTTGTTGTTTTTTTTGGGGGGGGGGGGGGGTAGTGTTTTTTTTGTTTGTTTGTTTGGGTTTTTTGGGGGGGGGGGGGGGGAGGAGGTATCTGAAATTATCATGTAGTTATTTCACTTGAGTGTCGCTTTCTTCTTCTTCTTCTGCGTTCCCTGAAGTGTCGCTTTCAATTTTGCTTTTTTGGTACTTTAGGCCAGCTAGTCTTTGGTTGTTTTACATGTAGCTTTAATTTCTGTGAAACAGATAGCATAGCTTTTTTTAAGAGATCACATCCTTTTGCACTACTGTTTAGTTGGTATACCTCACCCATTCCTAGGTGTTATGATTGTCCAAGCATTTGTACTGTACTGCAGCAGAACCTGTCACAAGCAGGGGAGCCGGGATAGCCGGATGGTAGAGCGTTGGACTTTCAGTGCTTGGGTCTAGAGTTCAAATCTCAGCTGAGAGCCAAATATTTGTGGGGAAACATAGACATGCTCCCAACTTGTGTTGATTAGAGTACAGCAGTCAGTGGAAATTGTTGCTGTAAACTTTCTGTCAAGCAGTTTCCAAAAGTAGATGTATGTTAAGTTAACTCACTGATATTATGATACTGCTGGTCTTTGTTGCTTGAGCGGCGTGAGGCCACAAATGCTAACACCAGTAATTTTCTGTCTAACTAGTCAGTTTCACCAGTGTGTGTTTCGTTCATCATTGTATAATGTGCATGAGCGTGAGTGAGTGAAGGCGCATTGAGTTTTATTTAAAGAAATGCGCCCTACAAATAACATTTATTATTATTATTATTATTATTCATGACGTATTATGTCACCTGTATATGCCAAGGCATCCTTGTACAACAGCGGCATGCAAACATTGGTTGAGATTAGGCTGTAGACATAAAAACAGGCAAGAAGAGGTTAGTTAATTATTTATGGCTTAAAGCCGCGCACAGGCAAGAAGAGGAAAGAAGAGGAAAATATGAAAATTAGATATGGTTTGCTGGTACATGTGTATGTTAACTTTACCAGTTGGGAAGTAAGGGGTACTAACTCCGTGTTGGTTTTATGGTTAGATTGTCAGTTTGCTCATATGTTAGATTGTCAGTTTGCTCATATGTTAGATTGTCAGTTTGCTCATATGTTAGATTGTCAGTTTGCTCATATGTTAGATTGTCAGTTTGCTCATATGTTAGATTGTCAGTTTGCTCATATGTTGATATGCATAAAGTTCAGATTGACTGTTATACTACATGTACTGGAATACCTGCCTCACATAAGGCTTTGTTGACTGGCTAAAACAGTAAGGCTGCAGCAAAATGTTATTGTTGTTTTTAATTTGTTAATGGGTTCAACTCTTCCGGCAGAGAAGGGCCAGAAATCAGGTTTCGACAATTTTCTGAAGCTGGAAATTCTAGTTTTTGAAAATTGTGCAGAGAAGGTTTTGTGTGTGACTTTTCAAACCAAGTCTGAATTTCCAATCCATTTTTTATAGCTCAGGACCCAATTCCAGTTTTCTGCAGCCATTTTGAATCCACAGTATAATTGCCAATCGGTGATTCACGCATTTTGGCAGCAAAGAAGACAATTGTTCAAAATTGAAGAGGATCGAAAGTATGGTAAAGCTTAAATACATGGCATCGGAAATGGCTGAATGAAAAATACAAGGATGGACAATCACACTGTACTTGATGCAGGAAGTGCGAATTGGCAACTGAGATAAGTCCTCCAAAGGCTGCTCGTGGCTGACGTGGCAGGGTACTTAATACCATAGTCCTCTCATTCACGGTGATGACCCTTTTGGTTCAGCCCAGGAACTCAATCAAAAACGCTGAATATATCAGCTCTTGTGAATCATGCTTGCACTTGAAGTTTTGCTGTAAACCTGTGGATGGGTACATGTGTATTTTTCACAAAATTCTGTTGGTGTACGTATGTGTAATCTCCAGTTCCATGGAATGAAATTTTGGATGCCTGAACAAAAGTGTTTTCTTAGAGGCAGCACGATGATATTGCACATACACAAAAGGTGTTTACTGTGCTATGTTATTCGTTAGATTATATAAAAGCAGTTGGTGAAACTCAGTTGTCCTGTTGAATGTCTGCATGTACATCACAGTGTTTAGGAAGTTGTGTACAATCAGACAGTGTGTGCATATTTTGTTACTGTTTATAAAACAAGAATAATGTGCCACATCGCTGGTAACTAGTGTGCACAGAATATATAGCCTGTGTATCTTTTGTGAGTTGATATTCTCCATGTAGAGACTTTCAGTGCTGCTCCACGAACAGCATACATGTAGTCAGTGTGGAGAAATAGCCTATATATGCATATCAGGAGCATACTTAGCATAACCTATTCAATGCACACTGGGGAGCCAGGGTGGCCGAATGGTAGAGCGTTGGACTTCCAATGCTCGGGTCCTGAGTTTGATCCCGGCTGGGGCCAAATATTTGTGCTGGCTTTTTCATCGTTGCCCCGTCTTTGATATCACCCTATGTGGTGGAAAAGGACGTTAAACCCCCAAATACCCACCCCACCCTCAATGCACACTGGTTACCTGTACATAATTTAATACCTTTTTTGCTAGTCTTGTCATTGACTTGTGTTCAAATTAGGCCAGAGATGCGTCAGAGATTTTTTTTTTCTACAGCATGTCCAGTACAAATAAAGTGACTGAAAGGAGTATACTTTGTACTTACCTTGAATGGCTGAGTTCCTTAACTCACAAGTGCAATCAACAGAAATTCATTCATTTTCATTCATCCTTGCATTTCAAGGTAAACAAAATGCACCCTGTGTGTATTACGGTTCTAGAAGTACACGCAGGCTGCACTAATGGTTGTGTCCTTTATGAATGCACAAAGGCTGTAGTTATGCATCCAGAAATGCACCATAAAATGAACAGATTTCTGTTACGTGCACTTGAACCGTTCAGCAATTCTTATTGATCTCCACACTTTGTAATGAATGCATTTAGAGAGCATGGAGTGTGCAGGTTGGTCTCTGGTTTTATTTTTTATATATATTTTTAATTATTGTTTCCCGTTTATTGTAAAGAGTATTAAGAGTTTCATGCAGTTCCTCCAGTGTGCATTGTCTTTACTTATACATGTATAGTATGTGTATATAAGTATTAACAGAAAGAAAGATATGTACAGCGCATCATTGCCACTGTGATCCAAATGTATAACTACATGTATTAATTTTTCTATAGAAGGCTCTTTGTGATTGATGCTGTTGGTAGTGTGAACACACTTTCCTACATGATGAAAGCTTTTTGTAGCTACATGTACAGTGTATCATGAAATTCATGAACTGTATTCTACACAATACAGAAGTCCTGCAAGGGGCTGATGGACTTGACTGGTGAAAAATGTTAAACAAATTTTCTGTTTGTTTCTGTCGTTTTTGATGGTGCATATCCATTGCAAGTGCTGCATTAATAATTAGCATTGGTTTTACATATGCCCAAGATTGCCTGCCTTCATTCCCAGTGCCTTTTTCAATATTTATTTTTCAATATTTATATGCAGCGCAGTTTACTGCCGTTTTTAAATACAGGCCTTTCCAAGCATAATGCACATAATAAGTAATAAGTATAAGTGATTTGGATTATCAGTCTTGTGCAGTCAGGCTTTGTGTTTCCCAAATAAGATTCTATTCCAGAACATGTCCACTTGTCCCCAGTTTTGAATATTCCTACACAAATAATATCCTTGCAAGGCTCATTCCAGAATGCATGCAAAGTAATGGATGGATGCTTTCAAGCATCTCTGCAACAGATTGAATATTGTGTTTTCTTGTCAAAGCTTGCTTTAACGTGCAAGATTTGGCAAACACATGTTCAACATGCAGCCTTACGTGTTTTGGTCACCTCTGTGTGTTTGGTACACAAAGGTGCTTGCGTATGTACACCAATTAAAACAAATATTAATCCTTTCGCTGCCAAACGCTTTTTACGGCCGCCCACAGATTACATCCCTTCAGATCACGGATGGCATAAAACAGGACTCAAAACAGGGCCTGCATCTTAGAGATCAACATCTCGAACGACTTGATCAGTTTTGAAAAAAAAAAATGACGAAGGAGCTACAGGTACGAAACATGACATCCAGCGACAATGGCAGTGAAAGGGTTAAAAGTGGAGACAAAAGGACATACCCTCTGGAAACTGATCCAGTGATTGTGAGTCTGTATTTTGATTTGTTGAATAAACAACAACCCTTGGAGAAGGTGTTGAGTGTGTTTCTTTTTGGACGATTATTTGGTCAACATTTTCCCTGGCATGCAAACACAGCCACTTGTATGATACAAAATGGTACAGACATGATTCACTGTATACTGTTTAAACAGCCATCCCACAACTTACAATACAATACAATACATCTTTATTATCCCCTTAGGGGGAAATTATGGTGTGGGGATCATAAAAACAGAAGATAGTACATTAAAGTCACTCAAACAAATATACAGCTTAAAATATCGCATCATATCCTAAATATCACATCATTGCTATGCCATCACAGCTTTAAAACACACACACGCCCCCCCCCCCCCACCCCACCCCCACCAACCTGATCAGCTGACAGCTGCAGGCATGGCACCCTTGGATTTTCTATTTAGAATTAGAATTGAGGATGCTGACAGTTGACGGTATAAAACTAAGCTGATATCTTTTTGTGCGGCACTTCGGTGCGCGCAGTCGTCTACCTGAAGGAAGGGTTTCAAAGAATGTATTTAAAATGTGGGTATTGTCGTTTCGAATGTTGGTGGCCTTGCCCGCGGCTCTCGCTGTGAAGAGGTCAGTGAGAGTTTGCTGTTTTGTTCCCACAATCTTACTACACACATTCACAATGCCATTCAATCTGTTTTTCTCTTTCACACCCAGACAACCAAACCAGCAAACAAACGAAAACGTAAGAACTGACTCTATAAAAGCTTTGTAACATGTTTCCAGAACACGGGAACTGACGAGATGGGCACACGTAACTGATATAACATATACATAAATGAAATATTAACAGAACAAGTGAAGTTTTAGAAAGATATCTACAGTAAAAAAGCCTCTTTCAACGAAGATCGCGCAGTGGAGTTTCTACACAACATTCAAGTTCCAGTAATATCAGATGATCAGAAAAAGACTTTAGATACAGATATATCTGATGGAGATATTACAAAAGCACTAAGTACGATGAAAAATGATTCTGCTCCCGGACCAGACGGGATCACAACGTCTTTCTTGAAATTTTTCTGGCCTAAAATTCGTGGCATTGTTCTCGATTCGTTTAATGCCGCCTACGGGAAGGCCGAACTGTCTTATACACAAAAACAAGCAATCATCACATTGATACACAAAGGGAAAGACTTGCCCCGAAATGACTTAAGCAACTGGCGACCAATATCTCTAACAAACACCGACTACAAAATCTTGGCCAAGTGTTTGGCATTACGCCTGTCTAGTGTTTTAACAGATATTATCCATGAAGATCAAGCGGGATTTGTGAAAGGCAGGAAAGCTAGCACGGTAATTCGTCTAATTGATGACACAACTGAACACATGAACAACTCAAATAAGCCAGGAATATTACTAGCGTTGGATTATCAGCGTGCGTACGATTCAATATCTAAAGAATTTGTCATTTGGGCCTTTAAGCGGTTTGGCTTTGGGCAAAAATTCACTCAGTGGATACAAGTATTAATGGCTAACAGTAAGTAGTATTAACTACATTGGATGGATATCTGAAGAATTTCCGGTAGAATGTGGAATTAGGCAAGGGAGTCCCTTTTCGTCACTGGCCTTTATAACTGCTCTACAGTTACTAGCGATTAAAAATCGAAGTGACTCTGATATTAAAGGTATCAAATTACCAACAGCGCATGGCGCAGTTTCAGTTGCCACGCTGTTAAACACGCTGCTTGCAATGTTTGCAGATGATATAAGTCTGTTTTTACAGGATGGGAATGATCTACAAAACGTGCTTAATACTGTAAATGAATTTTCCAAATTTTCAAACTTAGTGTTAAATAAAAACAAAACTGAAGCCATGTGGCTAGGCGCAAAAAAGAACAGCACTGAACAGTCTCATGGAATCAGATGGAAAACAACTATCAAGATACTTGGTATATATTTCAGTAACCAAAAGCCTGCGTCCTGCCTAGAAGAAAACTGGACAAAGCGCCTACAGAAAATTCAAGAAATAATTGCCCAGTGGACTCGTAGAAACCGGCTTAGTATTAGCGGTAAATTGTGCATAATTAAGTCGTTCCTGATATCTCAATTTGTCTATGTAATGCAGTCACTTATCATACCAAAGGAAATACTTGATAAACTCAATACAATACTGTTCCGGTTTCTATGGAAGAAAAAATACACGAACACACGAGCATTCGAAAAAGTTAAGCGGTCAGTAGTGTGCAGCTCCATTGAAAATGGTGGTCTAAACATGATTAATGCTCATGACATGCAAATATCGTTTAACTTAAGCTGGGCTTTACACCTCCAGCAATCGGAAAATAAAAAATGGAAGGTAATCCCCATGTACAGTCTCTCACGGCTAGGAGCAAGCCTCGTATGCTTTGCCTCCGATGCCGACTCTAAACTATTTAATGGATTTAGCCACGTAAAGTCATACTTCTGGAAACATGTTTTGAGTCAATGGTTGGATCATAAACAAGATATTGTTGGTAAAGCTAGTATACCACTGCACGATCAAATTATTTGGAACAATCCTCGTATTGTATTTAAAGGTAGAGCTCTATTTTTCAAAGATTGGATTGATGCGCACGTCTACTATGTTCATGATGTAATGGATGCTGACAGTTTCATTTCTTTTGATGAGGTTTGCACGAAAGTGGGGCACAAGGCCACCAGGCTGTTTGAACATAACGCTCTGTGCAGCGCACTCAAAGCACGTGCAGTCAATGTTGTGGCCCAAACAAACGTCGAACACACGCGGATCACTGCTGTTTGTAAACCCCTTTCGACTAGGGACATACGCCTACGCATGGCTCAAATGAAAACAGTTAACCCTTGTTCTGTTCAGTTTTGGCAGCATAAATACGGTATCTCTTTGAACAACACACATTGGTCGCTCGGTGCCCAGAGCACGAAAGAAGAAAGATTGAAATTGCTTCACTGGAAGATTTTGCACAATATTTATCCCACCAACATCTTGTTAAGTAAAATGGAATTAAGACAGTCGAACAAATGCATGTATTGTGATGAAACTGATTTCATTGAACATTTTTTTCTGGAAATGCAAGAAAGTTAGGCCCCTGTGGGAAATTTTTTTAAAATACATATATAGAAAAACTGAGCAGAACATTGTCTTGTCTGAATCGAATGTGTTATTTGGGTATCAGCCGGAGAAGATTAGAAACAGAGATGTGCAAATTATAAACCACTTAATACTCATAGCCAAAATGGTAATAAGCAAGTTTAAATATGGCAATACTGTAAACATTTGTGCCTTGTTTGAATATGAGGTTGAACTTAGAAAAATTTGATTCGTACTTGTGAAATTGCCAACACGTACTGTTGCAAAATGAGCTGTCATTTAAATACATGTACATGCAAACTTACACCCACAAAAACAAACGCACACATACATGAACAGACACCATAATTTTAAATACTGGAAAAAGATTGTACATCCTTTAATGAACTGTCCATTACAAAAAAACACAGTCAACACAATTTTGTACGATGCATATCGGTGATTAAAAAAAAAAGAAAAAAAAAGATATAACATATACATCCTCTGCCTGCACTTGGTATACACACATCAGGGGCGCCGGAACCGGGGGGGGGGGGGCAGCTGCCCCCCCTGTACCCAAGCAGGGGGGGGCAAGAGTGTCTTTTTGCCCCCCCCCCCCTGGAAAATCAGGTGACTATGGCAAGAGGGGGGGCAAAGCCATGCTCTTGCCCCCCCCCCCTTTCCCCTACCTCTCCCCTACCTCTCCCCTACCCCTCTTCCTGCTCTCTCCCTCATCCCACCCAACAGAGAACTGTTTTTGCAGACCGAAGGCTGTCCGCTCCTCTGATTGCCCCCCCCCCCCCTCCCCATCTTTTCACTTTTTTCGGGCAATGTCCTTCTTTTCAGTGGCTCCCTGGTTCGTAAAGTTTTTTTTTTGTCTGCGCAGCATCTGATCGCCCCCCCCCCCCCCCCCGCTGTTCACTTTCTTCGGGCAACGTTCCCCCCTCCGAGATTCTGCCCCCCCTCCCCCCAACATCTTCCGGCGCCCCTGCACATTCAACATGGTCATGAAAGTTCAACTTCTCGTCTACAACAGTGCCCAGGTACTTGTATTTACTCACTCTTTCAACGGTTTCGCCATCTATTGTCAGCGGAGGTATATCAGACTGGTTTCTCTTAAAATCAACAACCATTTCTTTAGTTTTGGTCACATTCATCTGCAGGTAATTATCTGAACACCAGCTTACAAATGCTGTCACCTCCTCTTCAAAAGATGAAGGTGAATCTGACAGATCAATTAATGCTGTGTCATCAGAAAATTTGATGAGGTGTGATTTGTCACCTACAGGCTGGCAGTCATTGGTATACAGGGTGAAGATAAATGGTGAGATCACTGTGCCCTGGGGCGTTCCAGTACTTATGTGTCTAATGTCAGACAAGCCAAAAGCAGTAGAATGTTCAGTCTGAGGAGAGTACGTAGAGACAGAGGGGGGAGAGACAGAGGAGTGAGAAGAGGAGACTGCAGCAGAAGAAGAAGAGGAAGAAGAAGCAATGGTAGAACTGTGACTGTCAGTCTTATACTTACTTGACAGCTTGTGTGCGATTTGTAAAAAAGTCACAGATCCATAGTGTGAGATGAGGATTGACATGCATGTCATGTAGTTTCTTGGCCAGTAAGTGCGTCTGTACCGTATTAAAGGCCGAAGAAAAATCCACGTACAGAATTCTGCATGTAATCTAGAATCATTTTCCCAAAGAAAGAAATATTCTACTACAGTGCCTGGCACGTGCCAACTGTGAGCATAGTATGTTTGCCTCAGCACAAAAGGTTCAAGTGAAAACCGACACATATACGACAATACAATAGTGGATAACAGGTCATGGAGTGTGGATATCAAGTAGGCACTGGAATTCTCTTTTCAAAGGAAAACAAAAAGGGAACTGGCCCAACGTAATGCCTTGAGAAGCTTTGCTGCAGAACATGTACACTGTCGGATTCACAACGGTGGGTGGGTGGGTGTTTGGGGGTTTAACGTCCTTTTCCACCACATACGGGTCGGGTGATATCAAAGACGGGGCAACAATGAAAAAGCCAGCACAAATATTTGGCCCCACCCGGGATACGAACTCAGGACCCGAGCATTAGAAGTCAAGCGCTCTACCGTTCGGCCACCCCGGCTCCCTGGTGGAGCAGAAAGAAACGCATGATATACATGTATGTGTGAAGCAAAAACGGACCTTTCCTCAAGCAGACCTTTCTTGAAACTATATGCAAGGAACGAGGAACAATGCCAACGCAGGGTAACGTTCGTCTGATGACTATATGTACACTGAGAGGCAAAAGAAAGTATCCACCGCAATCAAACTTGAATTATTCGAAGGTGACATATCTAGAAAATTTCTTTTTCTTGTCAAGTGTGTCCGATTATAATAATAATGATAATAATCGCATCAGTATAGCCACTTTATCCCAAATATTTGCCTCACAAGCTAAACCCAACACACGCTGACGTGAATCACACGCATTCTCTCACTGAGAAGCTGGCTATAAGTATTAAGAAATTTTGCATTTTCAGACACCCCCAGACACAAAGACACGCACTGGCAGACGCACAAGACACGCTTTCGCAGACACACAGACACCATCATCATTAGCTTGCTTTACGTCCTATGGCTTTTGGCCCTTAAGGACAAGTTGTTCCTGGCGTGTGTCTTTGGCTGCTTGGCTGGGCGAGTGTCTTTGGGGTGTGTGAGGGCTGTTTTGCTTAGCTTTGGGCAACGTCAGAGGATCTCTGCTTGGCTTTCAGATGCCTGGTCTGGTTTTGTTTTTCAGTGCCTCAGTCTGTTCTGTCATCCGTACTTTTACCTTTTTGATTATCATTGGGGTGTCCCCTCGCTTTTTGGTTTCAGAACCATTTTGTCAGATCTGATCTGACGATCGCGTCGGCCAGGGTTCTCATTGGCCTATCACCAAGGGCTTGGTGTGGCCTGAGGAAGTCTACCGTCTTCAGTGAGTATCTGTCTCTCAGGTCCCAGACCGGCTGGAGGCTGGCGGGCAGGCCATCACAACCGTTTACAATGTGGCGGACGTCTGGGGGCTGCCCACACTGGCAGAGGTCGTTACTCCATGTGTGTGCGCAGCACAGTGTGCGTATTCTGCAGATGATTGCAGAGTGCCTGCGCGGGAAAAGTGGCACGTGGTTTTGGCCACCCGGGAGGTGGACCCAGCCATTTTCTTCACACAATGCACGGAGTTTCCTCTCTGAGAGTGTGGGCTGCTCTTTGTATCTTACTTTTCACTTCACTGAGTGTCTGGGGTAGTTTTGCTTCCATGCCATCGCCGATGGCGCCCTGGGCGGCGCGATCGGCCAGCTCATTTCCTCTGATCCCGCTGTTGAGCGTTTGCATGGGGGCCGGGTGGGGGGGGGGGGCTATATTTAGTTTCCAGTAGCTACCACTATGAATTTGTCTTTGTTTTTAATACTGTAAAAAGTAGGATGATCCCAGCAAAAAGGAAACAGTGCATCCTCATGTGAGTGCAGTCCGTGTTGAGAGTGGGTTTTTTTTCTGTGCAAAATCTGATTGCATTGCGATTAACTGTTGACGTGAGCGCGCGCGCGCACACACACACACACACACACACGGTAGTCCAGTTAGCTCAAACTCAGTGACGTATGCAGGGCTCGTTAATATTCTCTGTATCATTACGGCGTGCTGACTCATTTGTTAGTACAGCATTGGCAACTTCGAAAGCACGAAAATTTAAGTCTGACCATTACCTGTTATCGAGTGAGTGAGTGAGTTTTTAGGGCTTAAAGCCGCGCAAGCCACAAAGACTAATTCGCGGCTGAGTGTGCCTGCACTACATGAAAAAAAAAAAAATGTAACGTTGGACAAAGGGTGCAAACTGGTCTACGGGGCTATATAAACCTAGGACATGCAGGAGACGCTGCACCTTCATGCTAATTTCTCGAACCCCCGGTTACAAAAAAGCGTAGAAAACAAATGACAATTACAACGAGGTAAAACAAAGATAAATACTAAGCGCATATACAGCAAATATTGCAACTTATCATCTCCTAGGCGCAATAAACCAATTCGCAGCATATGCCCAACATCACTTATTCCTAACCACTGGTAGTGCAGACGTAAGTGAGGGGTTAAAAAGAAGAAATATAGATGAAAGGGCCGAACTCAGAAATCAGCTGAGAGAAGAGAGGAAGGACAGAGCGGCTAAATTCGGGAGGTTTTAAAGAGAAAGATACAGGTGAATGGGCTGGTGAGGGATAGACAGAGATTACCTGTTATCGCCAAGTGGTTTTCAGTGTGCAACTCTTCTCATTTGTGAATATGAATATGATGAAACCAATGTCTCGTTTTAGCGGTTGTGAATTACTCCAGACCTCCGCCGACCTGGTGGGCCAAATGATGTTCCATGGGGAAAAGAAGACAGAGATGGAAAGCCATGGAAGGGCCTAATCAACGAGAACATGTTGATGGCACACCTAGAACAGGTGTATGCGGCTGCGTTAGGCCAGGACTCTACAGCCTCACACCATTCAACGGTGCCAGCACAGGAAGCACAGGACTGAACAGGACACAACAGTGCCACCCATGGAGGAGACGAGACGCCAGCAATTACCAAGAGACCAGTGCCGGCCAAGAGAAAGCGCACGGACGAATCATCTGTGACGAGTGATTTATTTGATATTTCCGTGAGTAATATACATTTCCTATTTTGTGTGGAAAAGGACGTTATTCTCTATCAATTTTGAGTGAAATTGTCACGGTCCCCACAAAGTTTCCATACCTAGCTTACTCATCCAATCACCCAGCTTGCGCGCAGTGGCAGTCGGCATACCAGTCGTTCATTTTCTTATAGAAACAGAATTAGCAGGGATTCCAAGTGCTTCCACTACACTGAGTTTCTGTGTTTTAGTAGGGAATCTCCCAATATCAAACTTCTACAAATTACCACATATAATTATGTAATTGCCTGTAACAACGTCCCCAGATACTCCACCCCCATCACCACCAACTTATATTATGTATGTAATTGGAAAGCTTATTGTCTCTACTTCTAAATCGTCTCATCGTGGTCGTTTCCATGGCAGCTGAGTTAGTTATTTAGGGCTTAACGCCGCGCAAGCAACAAAGACTATTTCGCGGCTAGCACAGTCCCATCCTGCCAGGTCCTTTAAAACATAAAAGGGCTAGCTTACCATGGCAGCTGAGCGTTAAAGCAAAACCAGGAGATATACTTCATCCTCAGTAACATCTTCATCATTAGGCGACATGTGTGTTATTCTCTGTTGTAATTATTGATCTACAGTGGACGCCGGATATAAGCAACTCGGATATAAGAAAACTCGGTTATTGCCAACGATTTTTTTCCCCCCGGCCAAACTCTTCTTTATTATGTATTACAAAAACTCGGATACAAGAAACTCGCTTATAAGAAAACTCGGTTTTAGGAAAGCAAATTTCTTGTCCCGCTTGATACAAAAACTCGGATATAAGAAACCGAAAGTACATTTCCAAGAAAATTTCACTCATTGTAAGAAACCGAAAGTACATTTCCAAGAAAATTTCACTCATTCTAAGAAAACAGGTCAGGTCTGACGTCACTTAGGACAGGCACATGATGGCGCATGATTTTCTTTTCTTGAATTGGTTCTTTACCATTGTGTTCCGTGCAAAATTGAATGTTGGCAAAGAAAAAATATGATGCATTTTTGTTGTTCTATTGTTATATGTTGTTTTTATTATTATTTTGTTTTTTTGCCTGATTGGGAGCTCAGTCTCTCTCTCTCTCTCTCTCTCTCTGTATGTCTGTCTCTGTCTACAGGGCTCGCGTTAAGGAGAATAAAACTATCAGTATTAGACTAACTGTTGATCAATTCCTTTCTTTGACAATATACGTGGTCCATCTTTCCTCCATCCCCCTTCCCCCTCCCAACAGAAAAAAAAGCTAATTTGCAGCTTTTTTCAGCCAAATTAGACACGGAAAGCATCGCATATCATACTCTAATGGGACGAGTGTTTTATAGATCAAAAGTTGATACATAATGCACTTTTAATATATCCTATAAATAGAAGGGAATTCTCTCTCTCTCTCTCTCTCCCCTTAGTTCTTTTTTGTTTGTTTGTTTGGTTGGTTGGTTGGTTGGTTTGGTTGTTTTTGTTTTTTTCTTTTTGTTTTTTTTTTTCTTACCACATGACCGCCAGCGCTACAGTTGGGAAGCAAAAACAGTATTTTCATGTTCAAACAAAAAAATCTGACATTGAAGGACACAAGCGCACTGGTGTATATTAACCCTACATATATATATTCTGTGCAGGTCTTTAAGAGAAACCAGATATTTCTTAATTTAATGCAAAACATACACGAACTGAGAAAAAAGAAATGTTTTAAACCTTTTTTTCACTGAACTCGGTTATAAGAAATATTTTTCAAAATACTTTCTTATATCCGACTTTCAGATATAAGAAAACTCGGATATAAGAAACCAAAAAATTCACCCCCCTCGAGTTTCTTATAACCGGCGTATACTGTATTTCATTCCAGAGCACTCTGACAAACCGGACCCAGAACCTGACCAACTATGCCAGATGATGTCAGATTTTCAGCCTTACTCCAACCCTCGTATGGAACAGTACAAAACCTGTCTGAAAGTAGAAAATTCAATCTGGTTTGTTGACGACGGAATATTCGTTATTCCAAATGTGACCTTGAAAGGCAAGTTGTCCTTCACCAACTTCTGTATCATCAAGACTGTTGTCATCCCCTGCTTCGATTCCAGTCTGCAGATGTCCTCCGCGTGTTGACCTACTCCTGTAAAGAAGGCCAGCCTGCCACTGAATATTTCACAGGTCTGAAACAGTTTGGACAAACAACACTCCGTGAACAAGTAGCTATGTTCCACAGACTGGCATGTGTACACATGAATGCAGTTTGTGAGCTCCTTGCTCATGAACTTACGGGACCTCCCACACTCCAAACCATCAACACGTGGCGATGTGTTGGTGCTGGCGACTGCACCTAAGTATGTGCTATGCATCGAAAGTGAGTGTGGCATCGGAGTTGTGAAAGCTACTGCCCACAATTTCAAATGCACAACGTATCACTCAAGAGCTCCAGCTTGTTGCCCCCACGCAGCCATTGCAAGACAGACGAATGAGCTCAAAGGTGGACGAAACGATTTGCCATCTGCGACTGCTGCAACACTTGGTGCCTCCAGAGCGGCAAAATCTACTCGAAGGATTGCTCGCCCTCTGAAGGCTGAGGTCAAGGAATTAATGGCGTCCCACTCAATGGGAAAATGCTACCCAACTTTGCCGTGTCCACCGGATCTTGGTACGTGCTGTGATCATGGGGGACTGTACACCGGCGCTGAGTTACGTGGATGGATATGTACACAACTTATTTGTCAGTGTGCATGTTCGCGTCGGAGAGTACCGGGCAGATTGTGCACACAATTGTACTGTATCGTACGATGGACTGGAGGATGCACTCTTCAATTTGGACAATAAGGATGTATGCATACACATTGATGGAACATGCCTACAAAAATATCGTAACCGATACAATCACATAATATTATGAGCTCCACAAAGAGATGGAAGGTAAGTTGTGGTTATACATATAGTATGAATGTAAGACACAGTGTCTGTGTCTGTGATACTATGAATATGAGTATGTCAGTAGTATCCCTTTGTGTAACACCGCATTTCCAGATGCGCACAGTAAGCATAGGTGGCCGCCCCAAAGTACGACTGTCATCCTGATTACATAGGCCGAGAAGCGAGTGAGTGAGTTTTGGGGGCTTAAAGCCGCGCAAGCCACAGAGACTAATTCGCGGCTGAGTGTGCCTGCACTACATGAAAAAAAAACAAAATGTAACGTTGGACAAAGGATGCAAACTGGTCTATGTGGCAATATAAACCTAGGACATGTTTATATGGTACTTTTGATGATTTTCCCCGATTCAATACAATCAGACATGAATACATTTAGTTGAATTATGGAGTCTCTTGTGAATCTTTTGTTCAGATTACAGGACTGCGTGCTTTACGCCACTTATCTGTGAGAGACTGGTGACATTTTATTTTTCTTTGTTCCCTCCCCCTCTCCCCCCAGCAGTCTGTCAGCCCAGCCAAGCCGGAAGACCTGTGCAAGGCGGGAGCCACGGAGGAAGGGAGGGAGGCACAATCCACCAGGAGGGACCATCACCTTTGAATCTGCAAGTTCCTGCTCCAGCAGCACCAAGCCAAAGTGCATGCTCCGTGCTGTCAGCTGAGCTTTGCCGCCAAACAGCTTGAGGAAGAGGAATAGCAGTACCAGCACAAGCTCGAGCAGCAGTGTACTGTCCTGAACAATGGCCGGGCGATGAATGACATCAGATGGGGTGAGTGTGTGTGCTAGTGACGCCATCATACAGCACAGTGATGGCGATTGCTTTTGTTTTTGGAGTAGAGAATTCAATTTTCCTTTTTACGGGGATAATACTTTGAATCCTTCTACTGAATTCTGTGCGCTTTTTCTGGTAGAATGTGAGGAGAAGAAGAAGAGATAGGGCTTTACGCCGCGCAAGCAACAAAGACTATTTCGCGGCTGAACAAAGTCATTCTCTGCCAGGGTACTCAATAAAACATTTACATATGTACTCAAAATCCGGTTTGAGTAGAATGTGAGGAGTGCGTTGAATATACGTAGTATTGTTAAATAAAGGACAAGAAAAAGATGAATGCCTTTTTATTAATTTTCATGTAACATTTTTCTATTGTTGATGTGCACACAGCTTTTTCCACAAAAAAATATATCCTAGCTCCTGAATAAAATATTTTGCGAACCTATAGGATATATTACGTTAAGGGAAAATCTTCCACAGGACACGTTCTGTCAGCTTGGCAAGCAGAAAAAACTGACGACCTCGTGATGCAGTAGGAGAAAAATGTAAGAACAGTGAACCGAGTACTCGGAAATAATCACAGAACACGCCCTGTGAACGTCCTTTTCCACAACATATGGGTGATATCAAAGACGGGGCAACTAGAAACTGCCAGCACAAATATTTGGCCCCAGCCGGGATTCGAACTCACGACCCGAGCATTGAAAGTCCAACGCTCTACCATTCGGCTACACCGGCTCCCCCCCCCCCCCCCCAACAATGCGGGTGAAACGCGCACATATACAAACACACTGAAAATAGCCAGCTAATGCCGTTTCTCAACACAAAACTCGGGTCATTTTTTTTCTCAAAGCCTTCTGCTGTTAAAACTATGTGCAATGGTAGCACAAGTGCCTTCCATGTACTTTTTTTTTTTTAATTTAATTTTTTTTTTTAATGAATTTTTTTTTCTTTTGCCTTTGTCCATGACCCTCCTCAGTTAAGTTTACATAGTATGCCTCTGTGTGTGTGTGTGTGTGTGTGTGTGTGTGTGTGTGTGTGTGTGTGTGTGTGTCCTTTTGTCCACCTTTTTGCTTTTGTTTGTTGCTGTCTTCTTTTTTTTATTTCTCTATGAAATGTGTATATGTCAAAAAAGAAAATTTAAAAAAAAAAACAAAAAAACTATGTGCAATGCAATCCTAAAAGTACAAAAGAAACATGATGATGAAAGTAATAATAATAATAATAATAATAATAAACAATGGTATTTCTATAATAATAATAATAATAATAATAGGTATTTCTAACAAGTGCAAGCTTTTTACCCTCCCTGACAAAAAGAAGAAAGTCACATTTCAGAGTCTGGCATTTTTGCAAACGCCCTTTGTGACCTAAAGAAGTCATAAACTTCAAAAGATCTTTTCTTTTTATCGATCTCAATGATTGACAAGTGCAGTGGATGTGATTACATCCAACAATTACAACAGTTACGTGGCAAGAGCGGGATAATATTGCAGCGTCGTGTCAGAATCTAACGTTTTTGTAATAATCACACTTTCTGCAGGAGATGATGTGCCATTCCTTCAGTCGGAGGCAAACAATGGATTGCGAAGGAATGGGAATAGAATGCTCCGCGGAACAAAATGTGACTGCACCGAGAGAACCTGCCTGTGACAGGGGGGTGAGTGAGTTTTTAGGGCTTAAAGCCGCGCAAGTCACAAAGACTAATTCGCGGCTGAGTGTGCCTGCACTACAGGAATAAAAACAAAAATGTAACGTTGGACAAAGGATGCAGTTAGTTAGTTAGTTATTTAGGGCTTAACGCCGCGCAACCCTACATGGTCCAACCCTTGTCGTGGGGTAGTGGCTTGTGTACCTCAATGACCCAGAGAACTATGCCAGCAGGAGCACATGCTCCTGGCAGGGTCACCCAAGCTGGACAGGTCGAAGGGTAGAGGTCAGACGAATGTGGACCACCTCTCCAAGAGGCTAAACGGGTTTGCGTAGGGTTAACAGCCCTACCTGTAAAAAAAACATAACGTTACAGAAGCATCGACAGCAACAAACCAAAACATTCACCTGGGCGAGGAAGGGTCTCCATCCCGGAGACCTATGACGCATTGCAGTGAAAGCCGAAAGGAAGCTGCAAGGCCGACCCCCCTTCTAACACCCAGGACAACAACGAGAGTAGCCACATGGAACATCAGGACAATGTATGAAGTAGGAAGGACCATACAAGTAGCAAGAGAGATGAAGAACTACAAGATAGGAGTACTGGGACTGAGTGAGACAAGGTGGCTACAGACAGGACAGCTGAGATTTTCATCGGGAGAGCAATTGCTGTACTCTGGACACACAGAGGATGGAGCCCCCCACACTGAGGGCGTGGCCCTGATGCTGGCACCGGAGGCACAGCGGGCACTCATCGGCTGGGAACCTGTCAACTCCCGCATCATCACAGCCAAATTCATCACCAAGAAAAAAGACATCAAGCTGAACATCATCCAGTGCTACGCTCCCACCAATGATGCGGAAGAGGAGAAAAAAGATGACTTCTACCAACAACTGCAGACAGTGATAGATAGAGGAGGAGCCAAGGACATGACCATACTGATGGGAGACTTCAACGCCAAGATTGGATCAGACAACACAGGCTATGAGGACACCATGGGAACACACGGACTGGGACAGATGAACGAAAATGGCGAGCGCTTTGCAGACTTTTGTGCCCTGAACCAGCTAGTGATAGGAGGCAGCATCTTCCCACACAAGCGCATCCACAAGGCCACATGGAGATCGCCGGACCATGTCACGGAGAACCAGATTGATCACATCTGCATCAGCCGGAAGTTCAGGAGATCGTGGCGGGATGTGCGTGTGATGAGGGGTGCCGATGTATCATCAGACCACCACCTTCTTGCAACAACATTGAGACTTCGGCTTAAGAGGCACACCAACGCCAACAGCACACGGACCAGGTACAACGTTGGACTTCTCAGGAACACAGACACACAAGCAGCATTCCGGATCAGCCTTTCCAACAGGTTCCAGCCACTGCAAGACCTGATAGAAGACAGTGAAATGGACATCGAGACACAGTGGGAACACAGCAAGAAACTCTGGCACGACACATGCGAAGAGGTCCTTGGCAAGAGAAAGACCCAACATAAGGAATGGATATCTGCTGATACCATCCAGAAGCTGGAAGTTAGGAAAGAGAAGAAAACTGCACTGAACACGAGCCGAACAAGAAGAGCTAAGGCAAAGGCACAAGAGGAATACACAGCAGCTGACAGAGAAGTGAAGAGGAGCACCAGGAAGGACAAGAGGGACTACATCGACAACCTGGCCAGTCAAGCAGAGGAAGCAGCCCGACAAGGGAATCTAAAAGACCTGTACCAGGTGACCAAGAAGCTCGCGGGCAAATTTCAGCAGACAGACAAACCAGTGAAGGACAAGAACGGGCACCCACTGACAACAACTGAGGAACAGCTGAAGCGATGGGCAGAACACTTCAGGGAGCTGTTAAATCGCCCCATCCCTGAAACACCACCAGACATCCCACCAGCTGAGACAGAACTACCCATCAACTGCGACAAGCCCTCTAAGGCGGAGATCAGGAAAGCCATCATGACACTGAGAAATGGGAAAGCTGCAGGGCCGGACGAGATACCAGCAGAAGCCATTAAAGCAGACACAGAGACAGCCGTCAACATGCTGCACAGCCTGTTCAGCAAGATCTGGGAGAAGGAAGAAGTGCCAGCCCAGTGGAAAGAAGGGATCGTCATCAAGCTGCCAAAGAAAGGGGACCTCAGGGACTGCAGCAACTACCGAGGGATCATGCTCCTGTCAGTGCCAGGCAAGGTTCTCAACAGAATTCTACTGGAGAGGATGAGAGAGGCAGTCGACCCCATGCTCCGAGACCAGCAGGCAGGCTTTCGCAGGAACAGGTCCTGCGCTGACCAGATTGCCAGCCTACGCATCATTGTGGAGCAGTCACTGGAGTGGAACTCCCCCCTCTACATCAACTTCATAGACTATGAGAAGGCCTTCGACAGTGTAGACAGAGAGGCGCTGTGGAAGCTGCTAAGGCACTATGGAGTTCCCGGGAAGATCATCTCCCTGATCCAGTGCACCTACCAAGACATGAGCTGCAGGATTGCCCATGCCGGCCAGTTGTCAGAAAGCTTCGAGGTGAAGACCGGAGTCCGCCAGGGATGCCTGTTGTCCCCGTTTCTCTTCCTCCTGGTCATCGACTGGATCATGAAGACCACTACAGCAGGCAGGAAAAACGGGATACAGTGGACACTCTGGACGCAGCTGGATGACCTCGACTTCGCGGACGACCTGGCGCTCCTGTCTCACAGCCACAGCCAGATGCAGGACAAGACTACGTGCCTGGAAGCCACATCAGCCGGAACAGGGCTCAAGATCAACAGGAAGAAAACCGAGCTGATGAAGATCAACACCACTGCCAACACACCAGTCACAGTCGGTGGAGAGCCCATCAGGGAGGTGGAGTCTTTTGTCTACCTGGGGAGTGTGGTTGATGGACAGGGAGGCACAGACCGAGACGTCACAGCCAGAATCGGCAAGGCAAGGGCAGCAATGGTCATGCTGAAGAACGTCTGGGCATCCAAAGTTGTCAGCATAAGAACCAAACTTCGCATCTTCAACTCCAACGTGAAGTCAGTTCTGCTCTACGGATGCGAAACATGGAGGACAACGAAGACGATGCAGCAGAAGATCCAGACATTTCTCAACACCTGTCTGAGGCGCATCTTCAACATCCGATGGCCAGAGAAGATCCGGAATGAAGAGCTGTGGGAGCGAGCGGGGCAGGAACCAGTGGCCAAGCAGATCCTGCGGAGGAAGTGGGGCTGGATTGGACACACCCTCAGGAAGCCAGCATCCAGCACCACACGCCAAGCCCTGACATGGAACCCGCAGGGGAAAAGGAAGAGAGGCCGGCCTCGCAACAGCTGGAGGCGGGACACTGAGGCAGAGCTATGTAAGCAGGGTACCAACTGGACTGGAGTGGCAAGACTAGCCCAGAACAGAGTGCGATGGCGAAGGGTTGTCGATGGCCTATGCTCCACGTGGAGCCAAGGGCCTAAGTAAGTAAGTAACGCCGCGCAAGCAACAAAGACTATTTCGCGGCTAGCACAGTCCCATCCTGCCAGGTCCTTTAAAACATAAAAGGGCTAGCTTAAAACATGATGTAAATATATTATTAAAAATTTGTGAGACTTAAATGAGATCCTGTACAAGACTGTATTCTTCCAGACTAAAAACAATATCACAGATTATGTTAGGCTGAAAGACTATATTTTATAAAAGAGGTTGACTTCAAGAAATTGAAGATGTTGTCAGGGGGGACATCCCTGAACAACATCTTCAATGAGTCAACAGAATAAAACTTGTCACGAGTCTCGGCGAGATCCACGCACGAGATCAGAAAGTGCTGAACGGTAAAAGGCTCATCACACGGGATACACCAGGACAAAGGATGCAAACTGGTCACCTGCCTGTGACAACGTTGCACAGGATGTACATGTATCTCTAGAACTGGCCGGTGCTTCGCAAACACATTTGGAGAGGGAAGAATCAGGCGCAAGCAGCATATATACTTCAGTTAGTTATTTAGGGCTGAACGCCGCGCAAGCAACGAAGGCTAAGCAAAGTCTGCCTCTGCCACGTCGTTAAAAAAAGATAAAAGGCTATTCCGTTTTGAATGCCATCTTTGCTGAACACCTGATGCTGGAGCGAGCGAAGGAGTGGCGACATAATGTCCGTTTCCCGCAGAAACTTCAGTGGAGGGTATAGGATACCCGTCATGTTTTTCACAACCCGAGTATGTTCCTGAAACGTTCACAAACTTGTTTCAAGTCTTTCTGGTGACTGTCATCACCTGTGAGTGACTTGGAGTGAGAGTGAATTTTGCCGCGCAAGCAACGAAGACTATTTCACGGCTATGCAGAGTCCCTTACTGCCAGACCCTTTAAAACGTAAGGGGTGGGTGAGTGTTAGGGAGTTTAACGTCCTTTACCACCACACACGGGTGATACCAAAGAGGGGACAACGAGAAAAGGTACAAATATAATTAGGCCCCAGCCGGGATTCGAACTCACGACCCGAGGATTTAGAGTCCTACGCTCTACCAATCGGCTATCCCGGCTCCCCATTCAAAACACAAAAGCCCAGCATAAAACATGCAAATAAATATTAAAAATTTGCTCACAAGTATTGCGCGGGTCCGCTATTGCGCGACCTACGAACATAATTATAGAAAGAAGCCGAATAGTTGCCAAGGTAACGGGGCCTACCGTGCACCCCCCCCCCCCCACCAAGGAATGTACTACGATGGTGCCAAATGTGTTCCTAGGATGTCCTGATTGTACAGTGAAGTCCGGCTGTAGTGATAGACCCATGTAGTGATAGTCCGGCTGTAGTAATAGAATTTCTTGGTCCCGGTCCCAGTTGTTCATGTACTTTGTTAACTTAGTCCGGTTGTAGTGATATTTTTCAGGCCGGATATAGTGATAGTCCGCTTGTAGTGATACTATTTTCAAGTCCCGGGGAAGCTAAAGTCCGGCTGTAGTGATAATGTTCGAGAGTAATCTCCCTTTACCAAAATGGCGAGCAAACGCCAGCAACGCAATGTGCTTAGCCCTTGGGACCAAATTTTTTTATCACTACATCCGGACTATTACTACATCCGGATGTCCGGTTATAGTGATATTTTTGTAGGTTTTATCACTACATCCGGACGTCCGGTTATAGTGATATTTTTGTAGGTTTTATCACTACATCCGGCCAATCGCTTGTAGTTGTAGTGATATCTTCAAAGCTGATTAAAGACTAAATTTCATTCCTAAAAAATCTGACGATTTTTCATTTAACCCGTATTTCTAAGTGGCCCTTCTCTCTCTCTCTCTCTCTAAAACACGCACACGCACACACACACACACACACACACACACCGGCTGTTGAACTGCTAGGACGGGGGTAGGTTAACACAGGACATTTGCAAGCCTGACAAAGACGACAGAAGACTGAAACGTCACAAAACGAAATCAATAGTGGTTCCAAAATCACCTTATTACTGTCTTGAGGCTAGTTTACCAAATGTGCCGCCGCATGTGGCAATAAAAGCTTTGAAGATATCACTACAACTACAAGCGATTGGCCGGATGTACTGATAAAACCTACAAAAATATCACTATAACCGGACGTCCGGATGTAGTGATAAAACCTACAAAAATATCACTATAACCGGACGTCCGGATGTAGTAATAGTCCGGATGTAGTGATAAAAAAATTTGGTCCCGAGGGCTATCACTACATCCGGACTTCACTGTATTTCAAAAATGTTCCCAAGAATCCATGGGGATGCACCAGAGTTATAGCCCTTAACTTAAAGGCGCGCTTTCACGCTTCGACGTCTTACGTGATATTAACAAACAGCTGGTCTAAATCATAAACAGATTCTTGTACTACTTAAATCAATTATTATAATTTTCAAAGCATATTCTGGTAGCCAGTCTGTTGCCAGTAATGACAACATTCCGAGTTTAAATGTGGTGACAGTGTTGATTTCATTACACTCAACCATAAATTTTGTAATTACTCTATTGATACGCAACTTATTCATGTAACAAGCACATGCACATGTGAAGGGAAGTCTCGAAAATTAGAATATTCAATACTGATAACAAAGTGCGCCAAAATAACCATAAGTTTCAAAGCATATTCTGGAGACACCCACCGTTCATGTGCCAACCACACGGCGTTTCTCTGGGTGCAGCCAACCACGCGCCAATGACCCCGAGCAGCCGTTCCGTGGGGGTGTTACTGATTTCTTGGAAAATCTTTCTGTTGTACTTGCACTTTCTCATTGGAGAGTAGGGTGGGTGTTTGGGGGTTTAACGTCCTTTTCCACAACATAGGGTGATATCAGGGTGAGTGAGTGAGTATTTTAAGGCTTAACGCCGCGTCAGCGACAAAGACTAATTCGCGGCAGCCACAAGTTTGAAGGCCCCTTCGTTAAAAGGTAAAAAGCTGGATTAAATTTAGTAAATATAGGCTAAAAATTTATAGGTTAAATGAGATGGGTGATATCAAAGACGGGGCAACGATGAAAAAGCCAGCACAAATATTTGGCCCCAGCCGGGATCGAACTCACGACCCAAGCATTAGAAGTCCAACGCTCTACCATTCGACCACCCCGGCTCCCCTCATTGGAGAGTAAGCTATGGAACAATGACTTATTTTCATATAGCACATTTACAAAGGTAAAAGCAGTCTAGAAACGCAGATACACACCATTTACACGGACTTACAAACAATCATGTGAATTTCTTGTGATGTGACATGGGAATTTCTAATCACCTGACTTACACCTTTCCTGCCAACTTCCGAGGCAACATGGCAGCACGTTTGATCGCGGGCAGACGCAAAAGAGGCAAAGTCCTTGTTCTCGATGAGTATAAATATCATCATAAAAAGAAAAACACAGCACGCGCGTTTAACTGGAGGTTCTGGCGGTATCCGGCCTGCACAGCCTCCGTCAGCACAAACCAGTTCAATCTTCAAGCGGCTCAGCCAAACATCCATGTCAGAGCGCAGGTGGGTGTGCACACCCACCCGCCCGATGAAAACGAAATTGCGAAAAGTACGGTCGGATTGACGCAATACGTCTGAGTTCAAGAAAACAGGCGCTTCAGACACTGCTGCTCTGTTCCTGCATAAAAAGCGACTGATCAATCTTTACACCAATATACTTGGCGGATTTCAGGAATGGTATGTCGCGACCAATGGAGACAGTCGCTGTTCACCAGACCGAGGCGTGAAGGGGCACCTAGAAGCTTTACTTCTGTCTTATCACTATTTAACATGTCAGTACTGAATATGAGCTTTCTTCTATCCATTCATGTCCGTCAGAACAGCGCTGATACAGGACTGAATACTCGTCTGGGCAGACTGACTAAAGTCTGATGCTTGTGCACTGTCACATCTCGGTATCTGCATGTCTGTGAAACACTAATGGGACAACAACACGTCTGATAAAGGTTGAGAGTACATAGTGAACAAGACCAGGCCCAAAACGGAACCCTGCGGGACCCCAAAACGATGGGTCTGAGAGCTGAAGACATGCCATCAATGACGACACTGAGACTGAGATCGGTTGTATACATAACAGGAGAACCAGTCAAGTACAATGCCCCTGATGCCGAAGGTAACTTCCAACTTTCGAATGATCCAGCGTGTCGAATGCTGCGCTGAGGTCCAACAAGGCAACCATACGAACAAGTCTCTCGTCTGCTAGACACATAGGGGGCGGCATCGTGATGTTTGAAGGACTTCTTACAAACACTGAACGCCGCATCCAGATCTTCCCATACGTCAAGACAGGCGCTTACAGCCCTAGGGCCCTTGGAAGCTAGAGGCAGACAATTTCTTTGGAGCCTTTCAAAACCTGGACCCAAGTGACTCAGCGGGGATGCTGCGACTAAATGACGTCTCCACAGCCTAGCCTCGGCCTGTGAACTCGCTGGTCGGCACAAGACTTGACAAAGACCGGTATGAAACGCCTTTAAAAAAAAAAGAAAAAAAAAGGAGACACTGATATATTTCTGCTGACAATACTACTACACTACTCAGTTATTCAGGGATTAACGCCGCGCAAGCAACAAAGACTATTTCGCGGCTAACTACACTACTCAAAAAAGTTCAAGGGCCACTTGGGAAACAGCTTGCAGCATTAAAAAATTTAAAAAAAAAAATCTAAGCTCCCAACAAAGAGCTTTCCGAAGTGCGAAAATTTTTTACAGTCGATCGTGCAAGCACAGTCACCGTTGCAGAGTTCACACAGTGTCCAGAAACAGCGACAAAACCGTGCCAAAGAACTGCCCCCACTTCCTGTCGGGCTCCGTCCACGCTACTGTGCACATCCCCGTGCACTACGCCTAGTTTTAGACGACTGCGCGATGTTGGACCGTTACTAGCGCAAGCTATGCTACGACCTGTGGGTACATGTATTGGAAAGCAATTTTGTTTCTTGCGTAAACATTTCAGCTCGAGCTTGCAGAACGAAAAGTAAAACCGCAATTTGGAGATGATGTTGCCGATAAAACGCGCTTGGCAAATCTGAGTGCCCGCGTGCTCCATTTCTCACACATCTCGGCAAATGTAAAAAAAACAAAAAAAAAACAAAAAAAACTTACCGTCAACATTTGTTGTGCCATTCTGACGGCGACAGAACGCCATACGAGCCGCGACACTGACCAAATTCAAAAGTGACACGACTTGAAAGGGGGTCATTGTGGACTCGGCCACGGCTGCTGTGATGACCACTGCACGGACGGATGGCCACTGCACGGAGATGAGCAAGGTAGCGTGGACGGAACCCGACAGGAAGTGGGGGCAGTTTTTCGGCACGGGCGGTTTTGTCGCAGTTTCTGGGCAATGTGTGAACTCTGCAACAGTTGACTGTGCTTGCACGGTCGACTGTTAATTTTTTTCACACTTCGGAAAGCGTTTCGTTGGGAGCTTAGCCGGATCTTTTAAGCTGTGATTCAGCCACCTGACGGTAGTTGCGCGGTATTATCGCGATAGGAGCGATATGGAAGCCTGGCAATACCGTCGGTAAACCGAAACGCTCTTGCATTGCGATATATCGCCAAGTTCAAAGAGAAACCGAAAGTGCAGGAGTACGTGTTTCTCAGAACTAGCGCGCAGTTCCGCGAAAGTCCAACACACGTGACAAGCACAATGGCCGCGGAAACGGAAAGCCTGTATACGATTATCATTACTGCATTAGTCCCATTTCAAGGGCAACACAATCAGCTGTCACATGGGAAACCACCGGCTTACAGTGCACGGATAATGGTCGGTAAACTAGTTCGATGGCACCAGGGGCGGCAATACTGATATCGTGATAACATCGCGATACGAACTCAGAATATTGGGATGTATCGCGACTGATGCAAAATTGCCCGCGATACGCAACTCTACCCGACGGGTGGAGACAGTCAACAGTTTTGTGGCGCCGGCTCAACTGAAACTGACGCGGTTTGTCCCTCGCGGGATTGTTACAGCCTTGGCCTTTTGCTTTGACCCCGCCCCCCCCCCCCCCCGCCCCCCGCGAAGTTTTCCTCAACTCTATCATGACATGGACAGAGGGAGCCCCAGTAGAGGGGATGGGGGTATGGCCACACAAATTTGATTGGAGGATTCTTTCGGAGTCAGTTGAGGCTTGGGAAGAGAAGGAATGGGGCGGAGTTACACTTTGTTGTGATTGGAGGATGAATCTGAGGCGCTTTTCTCCACCAGTCACGTGTTCCTTGGATACATAATTTCGGCCGACGAATCCACATCGGCGCAGAAGCCATGGAAGTTTTAAATACAAAATTTGTGAATGATTTAAAGATTTTGACGGATGGTTCAGTGGGAGAGAAGGGTGTCGGGGCGGGAATAGTAATTCCCGACCTTGGTAATGTAATCAGTACTGGTGGACTCCTCATCGGTACTACAGAGCTGAATATGCTCGTTAGGGGCGGAGGGGGTCCTCGACTGACAAGATTTAGTAACTCAGTGAAGTGGCCGGGGATCCTGGCAGATCAGATGACTGAATGACTGATCCACTGAGAAGAGCCGGGATCAAACCTGGTGCTGCAATGGCCCGGATTCCCAGTCACTGATTTGGGAATGTTATTTCGGGTGTTGTCGCCTTTCATTGTATTTGTGTTGTGGTGTTTCAGTGTTGTGGCGTTTCGATATGTGTGTTGTGGGGTTTTGGTCAGTGTCAGTTTCGATCCCATGATGTCACGGTGTGTGTTGGCCGGGGTCCTACTAATTACCGAAAACAACTCTAAATACGGGTAGAACGCAGTTAAAACATAGAAATAACAACACACAAACATGATTAAAGGTGAAAAAAGAGGCCTTAAACTAGTTAAAAGGAAAAAAAGTACTTATTCACTCCAAGAGAACAGGACGAAATGAACGTGTCTCCCAAGGGAAGCGACTCTGGTCCGGACTGGTTATTTTCTGCAATGTCGCCTTTTTTTCTTTTTAGCTTTTTTAAGGCCTCTTTTTTTCACCTTTAGTCATGTTTGTGTGTTGTTATTTGTATGTTTTAACCGCGTTCTATCCGTATTAAGAGTTGTTTTCGGTCGTTTCGGTTGTTTTCGGTAATTAGTAGGACCGTGTGTTGTGATGTTTCGGTGTTGGGGTTTTCCAGTGTTGTGTTGTTTCTTTGTTGTGGTGTTTCGCCTTTCAGTGTGTGTCGTGTTTCTTTGTTGTGGCATTTCGATATGTGTATTGTGGTGTTCTGGCGTTTCAGTGTGTGTTGTGACGTTTTGGTGTCGAGGTATTTCAGTGCTTCGGTGTTGTGGCGTTTCGATATGTGTATTGTTGTGTTCTGGCGTTTCAGTGTGTGTGTTCTGACGTTTTGGTGTCCAGGTATTTCAGTGCTTCGGTGTTGTGGCGTTTCGATATGTGTATCGTGGTGTTCTGGCGTTTCAGTGTGTGTTGTGACGTTTTGGTGTTGTGGTGTCGAGGCGGTATTTCAGTGCTTCGGTGTTGTGGCGTTTTGATATGGGTATTGTGGTGTTCTGGCGTTTCAGTTGGTGTTGTGGTATTTCAGTGTTCCGGTGTTTTGGTATTGTGGTGTTTCGCTGTTGTGTTGTTTCGCTGTTGTGTTGTTTCTGATGACAAGAAAAGACAACTTGATTGTATTCACAACACCTGAAAACTTATGGTGAACGATGTTTCCGTTTTGCCGCCCCTACAGTCTGGAACTCTCTGCCTATGGGGCTGAGACAACAACCATCTTTATCAGCTTTAAGATCTGGACTGAAAACGCACCTTTTTCAACAGGCTTTCAACTGATGTGTCTTTGTATTGTGTGATGTGATTGACGCATTTGTCTGTATAGTGTGAATGTGTATGAGTGATGTGTGTTAGCGCAATGAGAAGTGCGCTATATAAATGAAATTTATTATTATTATTAATCTTCATTAACATTTTTCATGGTTTCTTCTTTGTTCATTTGCACATGTATACCTTTTTTTTTTTTTATGGGATAATACTTGTAAATCCTTCTACTGAATTCTTTGTGCTTTTCTTCTGGTGGAACGTGAGAGTCCTTTGAATATAATATTTATTATTAAATAAAAGACAAGGAACAAGGAAACTTGAATGTATCAATTTTCATTCATTAACATTTTGTTGTTGTTCATATCAACAAGAAATATGTCCTAGATACTGAATAAAATATTTTGCAAACTTGCAACCTATAGGGCATATCACTTTTAGGGAAAATCTTCCATGGGACACTTACACTGGCAGCTTGGAAAGTAGAGGAAACACCTTGCGATGCTGTAGGCGAGAAATGTGAGGGCGCATTCTGTACAAATTTCAAAGCACTCAGTTCACCGAGTGCTTTGAAATTCGCACAGAACACGCCGTGTGTGTGTGTGTGTTTTTTTTTTTTTTAACAGGAGCACCCAAGCTTCCACCCATGTAAAGTCAGCAGTCTTGAAGACTGCTGGTAGGTCAGGCAGACTGAATGACACCGAGTCACACCGGTGACGCGGCTATCCCGATTCTGACCGGCTTGCGGCGTTGAGCGCTAGCGTTGCTTGGCCGCACGCGACTTCTCTTAGAAAATCATCTGCGCTGTACTTGTGAAAGCTTGCCTCGATCTGAGGTTGGCCTGTCTTGTCGCAGAAGGTCTCTGTTCAACTCGTAAGTGGTTTTTGTGGTGCTACTTGCGTGTACACTCACGTTGAAAGCAATTTAGTCTCGTTTTCTGTAGAAAATTTTCTGTAGAAAATTCACTTTCATTCACGATAATATAAAATTAAAGAAAGGAAAGTCACGTTTATGAAAACGTCCCAGTTTTATATGTCTTGCGGCCACACCTAGAAAATTAGTGCAATTTTTGGCTTAGATCGCGCGCAGTTCGAGAAAGAAAATTGGTAGTGAATATTTTGTGGCTATGAACCAGCACTCGCCCCGGCTAAGAACCAGCCTGTATCAAACAGATGGTTGGCCGGTTCTTAGCCGAGGATTTCGCACTGCTCTGATATTTTTTTTAATTGTGAAAACACCAAAGCATCCTACGTCGCAACAATTGGCGTGCAAGTCACAAAGACATCACGGATACGTGTCTGTTTTGAAACTACTGAAATTAACATGGTATTTTTTGTCAGCTTCGTGTCAAACTGCAAAATAGCTCCCGAGTCCCATGTGCAGTCGAACAAATATGACTCGTGCCCTTACAGGAATAACATTTTCGATACGAAATCACTCTGGGTGGGAAGATGAAAGTCTTACTGATATGTGCATATAACAATATGATCAAATTCATTTCAGTTCTTAGCTTTCCTGGCAGCATTCTTGCACGTCACCGCATTCGTGTCGCGCTTTTCCGGCCTAAAACAGTCACTGCGGTCGACAGCCGGTCGGATTCACGGCATAGCCGCGTCACCGGTGTGCGAGTGCTCCCCACACTTTTTGCAGTCATGCCGTTTATCCCCCCCCCCCCTCCCCCGTCAATGGGTTTGGGATGAACCACAGACACAAAACTTTTTGTGACACACGTCACTGTGCATGCAAACAAGGCTGGTTTACCCCAATTCTTTCATCACACCAATAGCGGTCACCGTGACAAACTCATTGTGACGTAAAACATCAGACAATGCGTCATATTACAAAATTACGTCACAAGAGTTCACTATTTTGAGAGCGTTAAAAAAACATCGTTTTTTTTTTTCTTCTGAAACTTCGCCATCTTGTGTCTGTCGGACTGTGGGCGAAGTTATGGGCTGACTCACTGATGCCATGGAGCGGTGGCATCGGGCTGGTGTTGGAGAAATTAAGAAGTGGAGTCCCTGTGACTGGAGAGTGCGCCAGACTGGTGGTGGAGGCCGACTATGCTAGAGCGACGTTCTCCCAAAGCAATAGCAAAAGGGACTTTGTGAACTACGACTGTCCAATGGGACGTGCCATTCAGGAGTTTCTAAACGACTTCCGTTATTTACTTTACAGTCGAGGCTGGCAATTCAAATGTGCTTATTTACCGAAGCTGTACACTTCTGGCAACTGTGGTGATGGTGTGATGCCAGACACCTACATGGACATTCTCTTCGTCGATTTCATCATCAGTTATTTTATCATGTTTCATGTTGTCTGTCAATTGTGTTTTGAGTTTAAATAATCATATTTCAGGTTGTCTGTCAATTGGGTTTTGAGATTGTGGTGTGCAAGCGACGCATTCACTTCGTTACAGTCACATACAGCTGCATTTTGCAGCCGCTAGCAAAATTACATAAATACTGTTTGAAAACTCACTGGCAAGCATAATCATACATTTCTTTACTGTCACAGAGTCCACACTTCAAACCAGATCCAAATGAAGCTGCTGGCTAGAAGTGTTTCAGTCCTGTATATGGCTTATTCTTGACACCTGGTCCCTGTCCACCACTCCCGGAGGTAGAACGTCCTGTAGAGGAAGACTGGCAAAGTGATTCCGCAAATGTTCCAGAGCTTTCTTTGACATGCTGTGAAGCTGTTTCTCGTGGTCGAGCTCCTCCAGCGTCTTGCCAAGCTCCTCCTCCAGTTTCAGTATCCGATGTTCGTACCTTGTTTTGGCGTTTTCCTCTGCCAAGATACGCTCTCTCGTCACCTGAAACAGGCAGGAAATACAAGATACTGCAACATTTTTATCTGAACTAATGTTCAATGCTAAGAGGATGTCCTTCAACCTGTATGAGATGCTATGGTTGCACAAAATGTAACCCAGATTTTTTTATTTTTTTTGTGGGTATAGTAAGTCCTTTGCTCATGCACGCCAACAGGCTTACTATATGTAGAAACTGTTCAGACTTTTACGGAAAGCGTAACTGATGCAACCTGCACGTTTTGTAAAGTGCCCCACTATCCGTCTTTTTGTCAGAAATATACCTTCGACCACAACCGACTCAACAGAGGCAGCATTTGTGCAAAAAATGTTTTTGATAAAGTGGGAGTCGCTTAAATCCTGCCACAAGCTGCTTTAAATACACACATTAACCCTGGTCTTGCTGAATTAATTTGTCTGATGCTGGAAATGAAATAGAAGTAGACTATATTATTCTGGGCTCACCACTACCAAGGTTAATGCCTAAGCCACACAAGGGGAAGTAACAGCTTGTCATCCTCAGAAGGCCTCCCTAAGAAACAACTGTGAACAAAATTACCTCCTGCCCGGCTTCTCTGAGCTGAATCTCCAGTTGTTCACGTGCCAGCCGTTCGCGATCAAGGGCGATCCGCATTTCCTGCGTCTCTTTCATCATGCGCAGTTTCTCCTGGTCGATCTCCTTCCACATCTCTGTCACTGCATCCAATTTCATCCCTGATGCATTCAGCTGTTGCTGCAGATCATCGCAATGAATCTTCAACCTGCAAATATCAAAATGAACTCTTTTACTCCCAAGATTCAGACAACTCTATTATGTCTACTGCTACATGCAGACAAATACTTCTTGAGCAGGCAGGAGTAAAAAGTGGAAGCAAGAGTAAAAAGTTAACCTCAGTACGAACTACAGCCATACTAGATGTAATTGTGTAAAGGCCGTTCTTAACCGGGCGGACTTTTGGTTCGCGAACTAGGTTCGAAGAGTACGGCGAACTAGGTTCGCGCACGTTGTTTCTTAACCGACCAAATACTTGTGCGCAAACCCTGGTTCGAAAGGTTCGCCGAACTAAGTTCGAGGTCTGCATAGCGTGTTGTGGGAACCCTCGCGATCCTTTGGCCGATCCTGCGCTCTGATTGGCTGTTCGGGGAGAGCTGTTGTGCGCATGTACAAAGTTGAGGAAAATGGTGGACGGCATGGCGGCTATTGACTCACTTCACATTTCCCTCTCTTGCGCTCTTTTCCTCTTTTCTCCTCTTCCTCGGCTTCCAAGTGTTCACTCAAAACGATAACTACCGCAAATGCCTGGTCGTCTCGATCTACAAAGGCGGCCATTTTGGTTGTTTACGATTGTCTCAACTTCCGAGTCCGCCTTGATCAAGCGATGACGTGTGCATATCATTAACGGTCGGTTAAGACAGAGAACTGGTTCATCCGAACTTCTGGAACTACGTACGTGTGCGCGCTGGCCCTGTTCGTATACAATACTCAGTTCGCTGAACAAGTTCGCCGGACTGGTGGTTCGCCTGGTTAAGAACGGCCTTAAGGGAACATGCTGAACAAAAAACAAAACAAAACAACCAACCACAAATAAACAGTTACAATATTACAAGCTTTGCACTACAAAACAAATTCTATACTAAGCATTTAGAAGAAGCTGTGACGAAGAGTGAGAAAATCTGTGGAAATTGGGATTTCAGTGACTTGTAAATCTCAGTCAGAGAGCAAAAGCCAAGGCAATTTTCCACACCTGTGGTTTGCTTTTGTAGCCTCCGTCAGCTTGGCAGATTTAGTCTCAAGCACTTTGCTCTGCGCTGTCAACTTGTCTTCCAGTTCAGCACTATGCCGCTGGGACTGGCGTAGTTTGACTTCAAGCTCACTGATCTGACTCTTGGCAGCACGGAAGACGTTACGAAGGACGGAAAGTTCCTCGGAGTTCCAAATTCCAGAATCTCTGAGATCAATCTGCCTGTCCTCTCCTACGCCCTTTTTAGAAGAAGTTGTGCCTGCATAGAAAACAGTAGGGGTATGCATCTTGTCCACTCATAAACAGTCCAGGTACTGCTCAAACTAGACAGTGGCAGTTCCGCCAACATTTACAATCAACGGAGAAGTCTGTCAGTTAAACAGATGTAGTCAGTATTATTTGGCAATTAAGAATCTAGTGCTTCTTTTATTTTTATGATGTTCTGAAGTATAGCCATACCTTTGGATGATGGATTACCAAAGTTTTACAAAACTGTCTGGAACAATCAGAGATAGAGGAGATACAGGAGACATCACAATAACAAATGAAGATGAGGTTACCTTTCCTAGCATCTTTCTCCTCCCTCTTGAGCTCTTTGTCCAACTTTAACATCATATGCACCCGCTCATAGACAGTTTTAATTGACTCCGGGTCGCATGCAGACACGTATCGAACTTTCCGGACTTCGTTTGCTGGGCTGCCATCCTTTCCTGCCAGAGCATCAGCTGCGTTTATGTATGTAGGAGAAAATAATTCCAGAATCCAGTCACCGGGCCTTTGAGGCTGCTGATCTGTGTGGTCTTCCCTGGTTTCACTTGGCTTTTCTCCATCCATGTTTGCAGCAGAAAAATACTTCCAGATGCAGATCTAGGCAGAAAAAAGAAACAATACATGCAGTAATCTAAGAAACTGAATAATAAAAATAATCAGAGTGCCTGTTAGCCTGGCATGGTAAGTTTCTCCGAGATGAGCAGACCTAACACAATGATCCACAGGTTTTCCCCCTCCACAACACCTTGGGTGTGCCACTTGATCTCCAACATGTCAGCAAAAGGGGGAGCTGCACGAGGATCATGTCTGCATGGATTTAAATTTGGCTTGGTGGGAGCGTTGCACGTTGATCATACTCATGTTTGCTGCAATAAGAAGCACGCTTAGACACAAATATCTTACTGATAAGTTCTATGTTTACAGGAAAAACAAAAGATGCTGGAAAACGGCCATGATGCACGTCAAACCATAAATGGAAAAGAAAGTTGACACTAACCTAGGTAATGTCATAGCACATTTATCCCGCTGGGGCCAAATATTTGTGCTGTCTTTTTCATCGTTGCCCCGTCTGATATCACCCTATGTGGTGGAAAAGGACGTTAAACCCCAAACACCCACCCACCCCTCTGTATCGATTAGGCTACTGCAACCACTGTTGGTGAAAAACAGGTCAAATTCTGTCCAACATGAACAATGTTTATCACTTGCATCAACCAGCACTTTTACATACTGGCCACTAGTGAATGGTGGTATTGCCTGAGTGTCATTTATATCAGTTGTCATCTGTCACTAGTGTCAGGAGTTGGTGTGTTTAAAGTCTCTTCTGTTGCATCAAAGTCCTCGAACACATTCACAAGGACAATTTTACCCACTACAGACGCCTCCTCACTACCCCTGCCTATAAACACCTAATGGCGGCTTCAGCAACAGTCAATATTTGCGGTATGGTCAACGCTTAGAGGACAAAAATTTACTATTTCTATACGAACAGAGCATGTAGTCGAAGCGTTCATTCTGAGGTGTGGATCGAACTGATATTCTGGGAGTGACCGACTTTTGGTCAAGCAAGAACTGGGGAACTTTTTTTCTGCCAGTGAGGAACCTTTTACAGTCTGTGCACTAGCTATAAAGGATAAAGTGTTAACCGAAGAGTTCTTCCAAATCCTCCTTATAATAACTGACGAGAACATTATTTACTTACAGGTACACTGACAGAACCAACTACAACCTCAGCACAGTGTGAGTAAGTTACAGAAGTGAATGAACTGGCGCAAAATTGACGGTAGGAGCCGAGAGCGAGGACGACAATCTCAAGAAATTCGTTTTTCAGTACCGCAAGACTGTAGTTTCGCAGAAATGCTCGTGGTCTACTCAGCTGGTTTCATTTTCAACCGCCTCCTGTGTTTCGTGCGACCCGTGCAGACAAGTCTGTCAGGAGTTACTCGGTCTTTGGTCATGTGACTCCTCCAAGGCTTTTCATTGGCTAATAAAATTGCTACTTCCTTTCGTGGTGTGCCTGTGGATGCTAAACGCGAAAAGTAACGGATAGAAAGATGGGGGATAGAGGTATGTTGCTCTTTTTGCTCTTTTAGCCATTACTTTTGCATGTTATCGTTTAGTTGCAGGAAGAATGACTTATTGATTCGCCACCCTAAGTGTTCCTTGTCTTAGCTGAGGCTCCGACACGCATGCAGAAGCGACAAACATGGTGTATACCTTCTGCCGGCATAGTATGCTAGCAGGGATTTCCCTCATGGGGTCATGTCATTGACTGCGTACCGCGGCTGGGGGCGTTCCACTAGATAACACGTGAACAGCCACGTTTATTTTTTTGACGTTTCAGTTTAGCCGATGTCTCGCTTTTCCTAGTCCTCATCCTATTTAGTTTTGCGTTCATTCTGAATCCCCATATGTTGAACTGTCACTGACATTTTCATTAGACTTCATTTGTCCGTCTACCTTCAGTGGCCATTCACAAATATTTTTATAGGGGCAGGAATTTTTTTTAGGGGGCAGGAATGCAGTCCGTAAACCATGCTTGTATTAGACATTTGGCTTCACCACGTACACCTCTCCGTATTAACCCCTGTCGAGTAAATTGAAGGGGAAAGTATTATACCCTGTCAGTGTCTAGTCAGGCTGCACCGTCACAAGTTAGCATGCAATGCCAAGTCCTGTGTTCGTTCATGGGCAGTGTCAGTTGAAAAGCAAGTTCTGCAAGACTTTTTTTTTTAGGCTTCTGTCAGATATTGTTTGTACATGACATCTAACGTGTTCAAGAATGCATACATGCATGAAGTTTAAAGTGGAAGATTTGTGTAGACCTGACAAGTCCGGCTCTTGAGTCTTGCCTCTTTGTGAGTATGTGACTGGTGTTCGTAGCTTGAGCACTGTCAGTTGTAAACCTTTATGGTTCCCAGACTTAAGTGTGCAGGGTCCTAAAATAAACAAGGCCCACTTAACCTTTCACTGTCATCCCCAAAACTGCATGAAAAGATTATCAGATAATAGATCACTGCAGACTGAGTTGTTAAATAAATCTGTGACAGGGTACTACCATTCAGACCTGTATGCACTGTGGCTGTGCATTTTTTGTTTCTGTCCCACACCCGGATATATATATGTATTTAGTGCTGTTAATGTTATGTACTGTCAGTGACGTAACGTCTTCATTGAAATATTGTAGCTGCATGACATAGTCTGGAGAGGGAATTGATAGGATGTTTCGTTGTGTGTTCAGCATGAAAGAAGACAGACATTGATATGGAACAATCAAAAGATATCCATGCAGGTAATTAGTTCTCAGGAACAACTCAAGGGAAAATACTGTGCTCCACTGGTATAGATTACGCTAAGAAGACAAGGAAAGAAGTCAACCGGAAACCCTTGGCTGAAGGGGCTCTGTACAAAGTTTTGCTGTCAGCAGTTTTGTGCAAGCTTCAGTAGAGATGTGTGTGAAGCTTTTACGGACTGCGCACTGGGTATTGTGTAATTACCTTCTTCCTTTCCTTCCTGTATTTCACGCTTCTGGCATACCTGTAATAATCAAGTTTTTAGAGAGTTCAGCAGTGTGGGGCAGTGGGCTCTGTTTAGACGCAGAGCGTGGCTGGAACAGTTTCAGCCCACAGAATCACTGGCATTGCGGAATGCTGGCTGATGTGGAAAACACTACATCACCTGTACTGGCAGCAGACACTGCCTGTGCTTACAGGCATATATACAGCTGCTTCTCACTTTTCCTCCCCCAGACTGTAAGACCAGAGCTAAACTTAGCAGAGCACTTAAGATTTTTTTTTTGGTCCCCCTCTGCGTGATCTGAGCGATCATCAACAAGTTTCAGTGCAAAAAGGTATTGGTTCTATTGCAGCAAGCTACCATTCAAATTGAATCTGCAGGTGTGTACTACAGTATAGAGCATAAGGGATGGGTATACATGTAACAGATGTTAAATGTTTCTGAATTTAGTTGGGCATTCAAAGTTTGGCCATGTTTGTAGCACAAGTTCACACACTATCACTGTAAGTGCAAAGCACAAGGAAGGAAGATGTGCAGGAAAGGTTGTGCTATCAGTGTAACTGATGAACATCCCGTTGAGTTATGCTGCCAGAGCAAAATTAACTAAATTTATCCTTCAATCATACAAGCTTAAATAGTTGTCACACACAAGGCACACTCTACGCTCCCAGTCACCCCCTACATCTGAATCAAATTTGAACATCTAGCCAGTTGTAAAGATAATGTAGCTAGTGTCAATAAACGTATACTTCTACAAGTACAACCTATGACAATTTACATTACAGTGTGTCTGTACTTGTGGTTGACTTTGAGTTTGAGTGTATGAGTGCCTTGTATTGATTTTGCTTGAGGTTATCTGCAGCACAGATGCTGCATTATGGTATCACACATATGGCCTTGCAACTGTTAGGCTGACCGGTTTAGGTGATCTACAAGAAAGTGGAGGAAAGATTGAATTGTATGTATACAGTGTATAGTTGGTATGGATTGTTGAGAATATTTTTATAATATTTAATTAAAGGGCCTGATTGTTAGAAGTGTAGGCTGACACTAGTGACATACCAATTACCATTGTGAGCTGTTTTGGTGATGTCCAGGGTCACATCACTTAGACACCTACACAGTGGCAGGCCATCAAGTGCTGGCACAGAGCCAAAAGAAACTTACCCACTGACGAGGGTCGTCTACAGCAGTTGTTGAATTTGCATGTTCGACTGCTTGCGTGCATTTTAACACACCGTGAGCTATACCTATCATCAGGAAAGAGTATTTGAGCGTACAGGCACTCTCAAGAGAAACACACAAGTTACTTACAGTTACAATGGCCCATTTCATTTGAACTAAATTTGTCTGATCATAATCGGATAAGGATGAACTCCTGAGGCATATATATATATATATATGGGCAACAGTAATAGGCTCTAACGCAGAAACAGTGTTGTATTTTCTGCTGTTCTGATTTCTAGTGTCAACTAGTTTGTGGCTATTCATTCTCAATAAAAAGTGATGATTTTCTTTGGTTTTTTTCCCCAGGAGAGCGGGAAGCTTTTGTGACGCTAGCTACAAATGATACGTATGCTCTGGGATGCTTGGTCCTGGCCAACTCCTTGCGGAGGGTTGGAACCAGCAGGCAGCTGGTGGTCATGGTTACACCTGGGGTGTCCCAGTCCATGAGGTGAGTTGCAATCACAGTTGTATGATTTACTTTGACCACCCTTGAACAGTACATACTACAGTCTTTGTCTTTTAGTTTGGCCACCTATTCAAAATATCTCCATAGCTACTTTACCGTTTTTTTTTTGTTTTTTTATTTGACTGATAAGTATGGCATTGTCATGCTCATTCTAGCTCACAAGTTTCACTGCAAGAGCATAGGTGACACTCTCAGCACGTCATTTTCCTGCAGCTTTTTCACCACATTTTCGAGCGAGTAAAACCCCTAAAACAAACTCAGTAAGACCTCGTACGTGTTTGTTTATACCTGCTACGTTGACCCTGTGTATTGACTCATTGATTTTCACCCTACCATACTTGAATGAGTCACTTGATAGCAGGCTGACAAAGCCCTACATTCAGCTCAGAGTGAGTACACCAAATGCCCTTGAGAAAACACATAGTGCTTTCGACGTGTCACACCTTTTCTTACACGGGGAGATGTGAATGATAAAGAGAGAATGCTTTTGGAGGGGCTTCATTCAAACAGGATATATCTCTCACTCATTTGCATTGATAACTGACATAATATATGGACTTCCAACTGCAAACTTTGCCTCAACTGAGGGTCATCTTGGCTGACATTTTCCAAAAGGTGAAAGTGTGCACGCACTCCCTGTCCCATGGGCCTGTCTTCTATCTTCTCCTGAATGGGCTTTTTGTTGAAAACGGACCACAGTTCCCAGGACTGGGACGTGCCCCATACCCCGTATTTATCTCCCTTGGCATTTGATAATGGGAGTAAACCCACTGGTTCAGGTGCTGTAAAGCATACAGGCTTTTTGCAGAAGCGCAAGCATTACCGCAGAGTTAACAGCTTGTGTCTCGTGATATTACGCCTGGTTGGTTCATGACTTTAAAAATAGATTTCATGGGTGTGCACACGTATAAGTTTGCACACTGACCTGACATTGTGTAACTGTAAGGGCAGCCCACCACCGGCTACAGCTTGTGTCACCTTCGAACTTGGTTCATGATTCCGAAAATACATTACCCGGTACATTGGTGTGTGTATAAGGTTTGCGTGCTCACCTGACGTGTAAGGGCAGCCCACCACCACCAGCATTTTCTCCCTCTATTGTCAGGTCATGGTGTACCTGCCAGTAGCTAGATTGGTCACGCTCGCGGGTGTACAGACCCAGGGGTGGGGGTGGGGCTGAAAGATGCACAGTAGTCTCAAGCATGACAGTTCATACTGTGCAAAGCCATTCAGTAGAACTGATAAATCAACAATTGTAATACATTATACACTAGATGTTAGGTTTACTGGTGGCACAATTCGCTGTCATTCATTTTGCAGTGTAGTGAATAGTAGTGCGGGAAAGTGGCTGCATTCAATATGAATCTGGCCAGGGGATAATTTTTTTTTTTTTTTCTGGCTGAGCAATCCTCTTACATTCGACCCTTGCATCTTGGTAGCACCTGCCTCCTCCGAGTCTGAGTCGCCGTCTTTGACACGCTCTAAGAAGCTTTAGCAGAGGGCAAGATTCGCTCAGCTATCTTTGAGCTGTGCCAGAAAGTCGCCCACACCCTTCCTGATGGCGGTGATGCCAGCCAGCCATGTGGCATGGCTCCAGAAGTTGTAGCTGGCTCCCTTTCAGTGCTGCCCTGACCTACAATGCAGTGTGCTACTACACACACACATGTACTAGATTTACTACCTGTTTTACTACATACAGTACCATGACATAGTCACCTACTTGCACTTTCAGTTGGATTTGAGTGAGGGCCAGGGTAGTTTGGATTAGATCTACAGTTCTGCTGTAAATTGTGACGGACAGTTTTTGAGTGATTTTCCACAAATGAATTTCAGATATTTGTGTATCCAGCTGCACTAGATCCTTTAAGTAGATAATGTGGTCATGCTTGTTGGCAGTCTGAGAGATTTATTTAAAGACACTGTGTGCAAGGTGTAGTGTATGTGGGGAGGGTTAGGGAGGGGGTAATTCGCCCGCAAAGTTCTGATGCTGTTTGTGAAGTGATGCTCGATTTGGATACTGTGACCATTTTATTAACTCAGTCATTAATTTAAACTTGGGCAGCGAGGACAACCTGCTTGCTTCAGGGATGTCGTTTGGGGTCGGATCTTGGCTAAAAGCCGATTTTTTGGGGGGGGGGGGGGGGGAAGCCGATAATCTGTCATGTCGGCTGGCCGAGCCGAAGTTTTCACGAGTGAATCGGCTCGATATGTCCGTTTCTGCGAGATTCCTGTGCTGGCTGGACTAATTTCCAAGAAAATGCAACTTTCGGTTTCAAGTGATTTCCACGGGAACACAACTTTATTTCCATTATCCAAGAAAACGCAACTTTCGGTTTCAAGTGATTTCCACGAGAACGCAACTTTAGGTTACTTCGGCAGAGAGAGCCGAAACTTTCTATAAAAAGCTGAAACTGTTTCGGCTAAATCGTCGAAGAAAAAAAAAAATCCTGGCAACATCACTGACTTTTGGGGGAGAGCAACTAGCTAACACAGGCTATAAATAAATAGAACCAACACACGTGTCTACACATGGTTGGGTCCACCTGACATACACACCGGCCTCTGATGTAATGACCAGATTTAAAAAAAAAAGAAAAAAAAGTACACATCTGTTACTGTGCTGCTGTACAAGGAGTATGTCACAGGCTTGACAGTTTGTAATGACTGGTATTTGTTTCCGAAAATCATGGGGTCCCAGATTGGAGGGGGCTAAAACCATGCCTTCCTCTCGAGTCACTGTAGCTCACCATAAGAAATATATATATATATACATGTATTATATATATATGCTCTATGTACACTATGCACTTGGTGCAGTGCTGTCATTTTCTATCTCCTCTAGCACCTACCTGTAAAGTGTAAAACTGTGAATCATTTGCGTGCAGGAACCAGCTGGGATCTGTGTTCAATCTCATTTACGAGGTGAATCTGCTGGACAGCCGAGATGAGCGCAACCTGACTCTGCTGGGTCGGCCGGACTTGAACGTGACGTTCACCAAGCTCCACTGCTGGCGCCTCACACAGTTCCAGAAATGTGTGTTTCTAGACGCAGACACTTTAGTAAGTGACGGTGCCAAGTCTGATGCATTTTTTTTTTTAAAATAATATTTTGCCACAATTGCATTTATATCCTTTTTAGATAAGGGTTTTTGTCACCCAGAACACACATACATGTGCACATTTGTGTAGATTCAGAAACTCAAATAAAATATTCATTTTCACCTTTTTGCACTATTCTTGAGATGTCTGGTGGACTTAGATGTTTTCCAGAAAAAAGTGGGAGAACATGAGAAAATCCAAGAAATCTAACACACTGCTGTCCAGATTTATGATTTTGAAAGTGTGCTAGTAGAAACTGAACAAGTTTTCCTGAAAAATACTAGGGGGAAAAAAACAAGCAGCTAACATCAGCTAGCATCAGTACAACAGCAAGACAACATCAACGTCAAAAGAAAAGTTCGGAATAGGACTCGGTGAGCAAGTCCAGCGTACCGTAACAAGTTAATCTATTTGTATTTCCAGGTATTACAAAATTGTGACGAACTGTTTGACCGTGAGGAGCTCTCTGCGGCACCTGATGCAGGCTGGCCCGACTGCTTCAACTCAGGGGTGTATGTCTACCGACCCTCAGAAGAAACGTACACATCACTACTCAATTTTGCAATGACACGGGGATCTTTTGATGGTACAGTATGCCCTTTTCCTTGTAGATGACAGTATTCACTATTGTGCTGTTTGGGGTTGTCTGCACAGTGTCGGTTATGGCATCAAATAACACAGAATACATGGCACTCGCCTCGTCCTCATAGAGGCTAAACTCATTGCCAACCTTGACCGCGTGCCATGGAATTTCTCTATGACCCAGGCCCTGTGTGCATGCACCACCCTTGCCAACCGCGCGATTTTAGCAATTTTTCTATTTTTTTAAAAAGAGGTTTTCCTCAGATGCCTGATTGTGTAATGGTATGGTTTGAAAGATACTTAAGCACTTTTATGGAAAAAAATATTTTTGATTGGAAAAATTGGGCATTGAGAGGAAGAGGGGCGGTCGGTGGTCTAGTGGTTAAGAGACTTGTCACCAATGCGAGAGGTCAGGAGTTCGAGTCCCACTCGGGGCAAAGAATTTTTCCTTCTCGTACGTGGCACCGTTCATTCGGGCCGATCGTCGGGGGTTCTCTCCGGGTACTCCGGCTTCCTCCCCCTCTGCTTTGGAAATGTTCAGCCCACCAAATTTGAAAAATAAATGCAATTCTAAATTCCGAAATTTAAGTAGCTGAGCTGACCCTTCGCACCACGTGATCGTAATGTGTTTATGTCCAGTGTGTGAGAGAATGCGTGTGATTCACGTGAGCGTGCGTGTTGGGTTCAGTTCGCGGCGCTTTGAGCCGATTCATGAAATTGGGTAAAGCGCCTATACAATACTCATTATTATTATTATTATTATTAAGAGCGGAGACAACATGGGTTGTGGGTGCTTGGTAACAGTGTCCTTGTGCGTCAGCACCTGGGGTCTAGTTGTGTGGCTGGCAATGGTACGCAAGATTCTCTGCACAAACGCTGGGTGCATGGTCATGAAAAAGCTAACAGGAGAGTCGGTGTGCATTTTATACTGTATAATGGATAGGATTGATTCATAGGAAGATGAATGAAATGTAAGACGGTACTGTAACAACATGTTGTGCGTGTTTTGAGTTACAGGTTGCTTTTGTGTTTTTCAGGCGGTGATCAAGGGTTATTGAATCTTTACTTCAGTGACTGGCCGACAAAAGACATTGCCAAGCACTTACCGTTCATCTACAACGTTGTATCACAAGCATTCTACAGCTATCTTCCAGCATTCACGGAGTGAGTGTCAAACAAACATTTCTGTATTCATGTTTCAGGGCACACCTGCACTTCCTTAGCAGTGCTAAAGGGATTATATTGTCATATCCTGTAATATGTGTAATCATTCTTATCAGCTGAAATTGTGCGGTCTTTCTGACATTCTCATTGGAAAAATTTGTTTCAAAAACAAAAAAAACCCACAACAATCTGCACTTAACTTGACCTAGAAACGTGATTTATATTGGTTACAAGCTCCCCCTTTGTATACACGCGCTAAGAATGCAAGGAATGTACAGTTTGTAGTAGTCTAGGAATGAAGCACACACCACAGCCTCCAGTCTAAAGAGCAGCTTGCATCATGCACCCCACAGGTTGAAACTGATGTGTGTTTTGTGGTCATGTCTGTAGGTTTCGGGATAAGATCAAGATTGTGCATTTTATCGGTGCCATCAAGCCCTGGCACCATCCCTACAACACGGCCACAAAGACGGTGTCCGTGTTCCCCGAGACGGGCCACAGTCAGGAGTTCCTGCAGATGTGGTGGAACATCTTCATGGACAACGTTCAGCCCAGGCTCGATCCCACTTTGGTAGGTTGCTGAGTGTGTGGTTTGAAACACAAACCATCCTCCTGTTTTCCCTCTTTGCCCTGTATGCTCTCGTTTCTCCAAAGCTCCCCTGTTCGTTTGCTGGTTTGGCTACTGTCGAAAGCCTACCCATGATTACACATGGGATATTTTTCAAAGTGGATTTGTAGGTTTGGATGCTGTAGTGTTGCATGTCACTACAGCTCGGTTGTCATGGCTGCTCGAGTGACTCCAGCATCTGCATAGCTGCTGAATGGCGATATAAGGCGAAAACACAAAGCGGGAGTGAGTGTGCGTGCGTGCGTGCGTGTTTATATATAAATTGTGTAGGGTTGCAAAGAAGGAATTGTTAGTCTGGATACCTGATTTTTTTTTTGTGTGTGTGTGTGTGTGTGTATTAGCTGTTGGGATTTGTCTGATCGTACGAGTTACGATACTTCATTATATCAAACTGATACTGGAAATGTTCTTCCAGTATGATTTAGACATCCATTTCAGAACATTTCAGAAACTAGCTTGACATGATAAGTGAAAAGAGTAACAGCAGGATAATGAGATATCGAGTGGGCTCAGAAACCTGCTTTTTATGTTGTTTCCATAGTAATGGAAACAACATAATAGGACGGGCTAAAATTTCCACGTTCATAGGCAAGCATCTGTGGTACAAACGCACGTCACTGCCGATCTCCCGCAGAGACGATTATGCAAGTGTAACTCTGACAATGACGTAAGAAAACTTGCGTCATCGATGCTGACGCGTATGGTGTTCCGAACGCAGTTCTCCTCCTCAGTGAGTGCCGTCTGTGCGGATGTGTGTGCGTGTGTGTGTGCGTGTGTGCGTGTGTGAATTGTGTCCGGGCCCGTTTCTTCGAAGATACTTAACCGAATGGCTTCAAATTTGGGGTATCCAAATTTATCAAAATGTTACATTAGACGATTCAAGCGTGTGATGATTGCTTAAGTGATTTGGGAGTTATCGCCCTTTTGAGACAAGTTGGTTGTCTTTCGTGTACAGGCGTAATATTTATTTAAATCACTCAATTGTTTGGCAGTAGATAGCTTGAATACGGACTCTGAATTGACTCACTACTAGAAAATGGTCGCTCTTATAGTTTTCATGTAAACCGAGCCTGAGTTGACATTGCATGTGAACCCGATACTAAACCGATCGATTTCAAATTTGGGGTTTCTAAATGAATCAAGATTGTTGAATAGAAGGCCCGATCCAGGTACGATTGCACACATGATTTGCGAGTTATCGCCCTTTTCAAAAAAAGTGGCTTTCTGGCGTTTAAAGGCGTAATATTTACCTAAACCACTCCATTTTTGGGACATAGATAGCATGAATACGGACTCTCAACTGAGTGAATTTTGGAGGTTGTCGCTTTTATACTTTTGGCGTAAACCGTACCTGATGAAAGTGCTGGTGAACACACTTTAGATCTCAAAATCGCTCCTACTATACATAGATAATGAGCCTGGGGTGCCATAAAAAATATACAAAAAAAATTAGAAAAATTCACTGCAGCCGTTGTCGTCAGTTGACTCGAAAATTTGTACTCGAAGCACATTTCCTTTACACAAGCCACACGCCTCACAAACATCGCAGAAAAGGCACACGCGCACTGACGCAAAAACTGTATCAGCGTCAGTTTGCCGACGTCATGTTTGATTGACGTGGGGGTGTGTCGTCACTTTCGGAAGTTCTCTATTTGTAGACGGGGAAAGCGGGAGTTTCATTGATGTAGTGAGCTTTGTTTTTTCCCACTGACTCTCACTCAATAGCATAGTAGAGTGAGAGAACACCACATAGGTCTCAATGGAGCACATGCACAAACGCGGCTCGCGCAAGTCTGCGTGCGTGCGTGCGTGCGTGCGCGCCCGCGTATGTCTGTGTGTGTCTGTGTGCGCGCGCGCGCAGCAGACATAACACATAGTGAAAAAACGTTCGCCGCGCAGACTTGTCTGTTAAACACATTGAGCCGGTATAAATTCGATCTTTACACTGCGCAGCAGCAACACTTCAATTTTCATGGGGCTGCTTTCATTGCAAGAATTGTATCCGAGTCAAAGTTATTACGTCAAATGTATTATGCGTCATCCCAATGAGGAAAACGTCATAGATTTCAAAGAAAACAACTTGACGTCTCTCCTCCAAAACCAAGATTGGTCTGACAAGCCCGGTCAGTTGTTTCCATTGAGAGAGAGAGAGAGAGAGGAGAGAGAGAGAGAGAGTGTGTGTGTGTGTGTGTGTGTGTGTGTGTGTGTGTGTGTGTGTGTGTGTGTGTGTCCTCCCGTATACATGGCATTACAAAAGTACGACCGTGACGACAGCAGGTGATTAAATGGAAACAACATATTGGGCTGGTCAGTGGCCATCTTGTTTGTCTACTGACGTAACTTTCTGTGAATAGTTTACACTTGATGGCAAACCCCTGCGCCAGTTTAATCTTTACAAGAAACAATTGTCTTTTTTCTGTTTTTTTGTTTGTTTTTGTTTTTGTTTTTTTTTCAGGCGTGTTTTGGAAATATGGGATATAATTTTTAATAATTTGAGTTTTCCTTTTTCATCTTCATGTGTGCTTGCAAGGCAGAAGAAGCGGTAAGATGAAGCGTTCATGTTCTCTTTCATTTTTTTTTTTTTTTTTTTCGTCTTCAGTGTATGTAGATTTTCTCGTGTACTGCTTTTCAGAGAGCGCTGAGGTCTTTCACAGGATATGTGCCATTACAGTGGCTTGTTGACACTGCATACTATGTAAAAAGGACTCCTCTTTTTTTTTTTTTTTCCTCTGCTTTTCAATCAGACTCAAACCTATCTCACTGCACATTCATCTGACTACACACAACATGCACATACCGGTATGTAATTTATACACAAATGCACTGTCAGAATCATCTTCTGGTTTCTTCTCTCTGCCTCTTGAATAGGGTGGCCAGACTTTCCTGTAACTGGTGTCATGGGCTTTCTTACTAACCCCTTTCCTGTCTTGAAAGTGAACAAGTGCTCTGAAAGTCTAGTAAAAAAGCAGATAGCCGAGTCACTTGTCTAAGGTTTTTTCATTGCCAACAAACAACAGAAGAAATGAACAAAATATAATCACAGGATGAGCATTGTTTCAATATTTTTGGTTCACTTTTGTAAACTTGTAGTAGATCCTTCCAGTCAGATTGCAAGCATGGTACATGGCAGTAGGCTGGAACTGCAGATTATGTTGATTATACTGTAGAACTTCCACAACATTGTTGCCCAGTGCATGTGCGTCTTTTGACCACTTCTTGTGTGAGAAGGAGACAGAGAGACAATGGTTTCCAGCGGGTGTGCATGTGGAGTTTGCCGGTATAAATGATACCGGTCCAAACAATTGACTTGCGTCCTCTTGTCGGGTCAGAGGTGCCCCGACAGCAAGTGTTCTGACTTGCCAGTGAATTCAGCTCCTTGTGTAGGCATAAAATTCAGCTCGATGTCGTGGCATGGTGACCATGTGTGTAGGGCAGCCGGCGTCAATGTGCCCTTGTGTTTTGAGTCAGCAAATTTGCAGCGCTCTTGTGTTGTGGACAATTACATGTACATGTAGCCCGGTAGAGGGAAATCATGCTGACCGTGCACAGAAGGCATGCATTAGTCACAGTTGGGTAGTGAGACTGTTCACTAGTTGTCATTGTAGCTGTTCAGAAGTTATGGAGAAGAAAATGTCATGATGGGGGGGGGGGGGGGGGGTGGGGTGGAGATGTTCAATTGTTTTTTAAATAAGTTTTTTTTTTGTTTTGTTTTTTTGGAATGGGTGTTAGTTTTGTTTTGTGTTAGTGTTATGTTTTATTTGCTTCTATTCTCGCACGGAACTGGTGGGGGTGGGGGTGAGGTTGGAGGATCAAGTTTGTTGGTCCCTTTTTTGACTTTATGAAGATTCAGCTACCGCACCGGGGGTTTATGTCAAGCAGACCTTGTTTATTGAACGCTTTCTTATCTGGAGTGTTATTGCCAGGTACCAGGAGGTGAAAGACAGGCAGAACAACTAGGTGACCGAGATCTTAACTGACAGAGGGGGGAGAGTGAGGTGTGGAAGGGGGATGGGGGTGGGGTGGGGTGGTAAAAGGGGTAGGAGTGAAAAACAAGGTGAAGTGAGGTTCGTCATGTTTGCGGCTGGCAGTGTATGTGTGAGAGAGTGCAGTATGATGAAACACCTTCCTGTGTGTGGTGCTAAGGACAATGCCAAAGTCACGTTCTCACATCTGGAGTCTGGGAATCGGACACAGTTCTCTTTGGCTTTGCCCTACATGTGGTTAGCCAACCTGAGCTTGGGTCTTGGGAGTGTAGCATGGACTCAGAATATGAGGGTTTAGGAGTACTGTGTATATGCTGCTGCTCATAAGCTTCACTTTACTTGTTTTATTGGGCGGAAGGGAGGGGGTGGAGGGGTGGGTGGGAAGAAGAATTGGTAAATTACTACAGGGAGACCTGTAAAAGAAGGAAAAAAAATCCAGTAGACGCAGCAGTGGATGATCAGTTTGAATTTGAAGAAACTATGGCTGCCATACATGGGGATTTCAATGGGTATAATGGATCTGTTTCTTCAGTCCATAAGCATGTGCAGCTGGTGCATCCAAATTTGAGAAGTTTGGGTATGAGTGTGGTCCAGTTATGATCCTTGCGACCCAGATCTTTGTTGGCATCAGGTACGCACCTTACAGATGATTAATCCGTGGCGTTACGTTGTGTATTCCAGGGTGAGGGATAGAGGGAGGTACTTGTTGGCTAGCATTGTTTCCTGGGTGCTTCTGGTGGCAGGCAGCTGGTGGCGAATTTTGATTGTTTCAGGCTGTGCCTGGTATACTTGCTGCAGTGTTATTCACCACAACGTCTGGCTTGTCAGCCGGGTTTGTAACTTCTTGCTGCTTACTCAGTGTGAAATATGCAAATCTTGTTTTATGTTGCCCAGAATTTCAATCAGGAAGTTTGGTTTAATGGGGATGCCTTAATTATAGGACTGGAGTATCTGGGTTCAGTATAGTTGGCATCCTTGGGTCGTATAGGGCGAATTATACCTTGGACTGTATTGAGCGAACTATACCCGTGCAGCCACGCTCATTTTAGTATGGTTCGCCCACTGGGTTTGGTTTAGGGTTAGATTTAGGGTTGGGGTCAAGGTTACCTCGTGGGAAAGGTGCAATGGCTATTCTGTTTGGACATCCACAGCGCATTTACGTGAGGTGCAAATGGCTCCATAGGGTGGGCAAACTGTACCAACAGAAGTATTTGGGCCTGTAGGGTTGTAAAATCGCTGGTGATGAAATGGTTACTGTAAACGGCATTCCTGTTGTTGGCAAGTTGTTTACTTGTAGTGGTGTAAGTTTTACACAGACACATGCCCCTTGTGCAGATGCTACAAATGTCTTTTAATGCCACAGAATACTGCAAAGTCAGTCCTTTATGCCGTATGTTCATCTGTGCGCTGATCATAAGCACCAAGCTGGTTTGTTCACAGTGTAGCTGGGTTGGGAATGCTGGTATTTGTTGGTCTTTTAAAGTGTGTTGTGCAGGGGCAAATCTGTGGCCATTTCTGATTACCTGTGTACCGTTTATATTTCGTACATATTTTACACATGATTTTCAGGCAAAGTTTGGTATAAAACAAGCCATCAGGAAGGATTCCTGGAGAGAGTGTGGATTATTTGTGATAGTTTATGCTGTGATCTGACCCTCAGCGTTTATGGATGGACTTGCCCGTCAATTTTTTTTTTGGAACCTCTGGCTCAAACTCAAAGCCAGTTCAGATTCTGTGTCCCTTGCCCTGTTGCTGCTTTTAAGTGTAGAGCATGGGAATAATTTCATGTTAATACTTATTGTTGTGTCCTGTTCATTTTAGTTTTGGTTCTTCCGTCACTGCCATATGTTGGATCCATTATGTATATAGACGGACTCCAGCTGTAGTAGTTAAATTCTGTTGAAATGTTAACCACCTTGACTTTGTTAGTACGTTTGGTGTTGTGTGCATGGTTTATTGAGTTGACGCCATGTTTCATCCCTTGGCTAACACTTCGTGTGCCGGGCCATCTCAAAAGCAAATCCGTTTGGTTGGCATTGACAGGACTGGTTAACTTGATGAAAATGGCCTGTTTGTTCGATTTATTATTTACTTTTTTTACTTTTGTGTGTTCCACTTTTTTTTTTTATATATACTGGTGTCATAGGTCCATCTGTGTGTTTGAGTGATCGAGCTTCTGTTTGTATGCTTTTCACATGCACACATTCACAAAAAAACCCTACAAATAAAAAATCAGCGCCATTTGTGCAGATGGGAGAGTAGGTTACCCCTATAAATGGGCTTGATTAGTACTGGTATTTTTCCTTTTATAATCAAATGTTTTCGACGAAAGAAGCCAAATCCATGTAGGTTCGTTTACAACCACTCCCCCCTTCCCCCCCCCCCCCCCCAAAAAAAAAAAGAAAAAAAAAAAGAAAAAAAGATCACCCCCCCCCCCCCAAAAAAAAACCCCAAAAAACCCAAACTTCCCAATACTGCAGTGATCAACTGTGTTCTACTGGTAGGGCTAAAGGTGTACACAGAAAGAAATACAGAGTGAAAATGTAGAGATGGCTTGATCTGTCAGTTTTGTAGATTTCTTATGTTTTCATTTCCTTATTTTTATTTCTGCTGATTGTAACTTTTTCTTTTCCTAGACTAGCGCAAGTCCATGAAGTCACGTAGCGACCTCATACACACTAACACTGCATGTTGTGTTCGTTGCATTGCTTGCATTTCAGTTTGCATGTTTGTCTGAATGCAAGAGATGTAGTACTAGTAACTTCTTTCACTTTCCTCTGTTCCCTTTATCTCCCCTCTGATTCTCCTTCATCCGAGACAAGAAAAGTCGACATTAGATTAGCCCCTATTGAGAAAATGGATGACCGTTTTTGAAACCTGTAGATGTAGTCTTTCTCCATGTAGTGCTTTGGTCGTTGGCGATTGCGGAGTGTATTTGCCAAGGGATGGAACCTGGCCGTGGTGGTGTTGTGGGTTGACACTTTGAGTCCTCGTAGCCATGGCTAGCACGCGCTGTCCTCTGCTCTCTTTTGCAGACGCCTTTTTTACGATTTGAGTACGTCCTGCCAAGCCCCCCTCCACCTCCTCCTCTAACCTCCACTCAGCATGGCATGGACCGCGGCCCCGAGGAGCAGCCGTCGACCTACCAAGTGCTTTACCCTTATGTGCCTCCGGCTTTGGACCAGACTTTCTACACCCCTCCCGAGCCACAGCCGTTCTGGGAGCCTCCCCTTCCCCACCACACCATAGCCCCCCTCCGCCCCCGCCAGAGCCTGAACATTTTCATCACCACCATCACGAAGAACCGGTGATGGAATCTAGTCATCACCATCCTCCTGTAGAACAGTGGCAGGAACATGTAGGTGAAGAACCGGGTCCTCCCGACGAGCGTCACCAGGAACATCCTGGCGGGATGGAGGAGGTTGGCATGACGATGGCACGTCCCACATCATTGAGATGCCCGTAGTTTCTCGTAGTTTTCACCCCTATGAAACGCACTATGCTGAAGAGCCGCTCACGCTTATAGACCCCGACTCCCACACCCCTGCACTGTATGAGAGCAGTAGTTTTGAGTCGATCCTAATCCACGAAGCCGAGAAGGTGACGCCGGAACCTCCAGAGGAGGAGGAAGACGAAACTGAAGTTGAGACTGGTTTGGGCGAAAAGGCCAGCGATATAGAGGACACAGCAGCGGAGAGACCAGATAGTGGTGATGTAAAAAAGAAAATCTCGAAATCGTTATCGGTTTCCAGCGGTAGTGAAGCAGACGATGCTGATCAGGTGACTGAAGCACGTGATGACAATTTCAGTGACAAGAAGGCTGAGGTGAATGGCAAGGCGGTAAGTTCAAGCGGATATTCAGCCATTTACCTGTATAAATGAATGTTTAAAAAAGAAATCGCATCAGTTCAGAACAGCGATGGAGCCGCCAAGTCTGAAATGTAGGAATCGCATACAGGTTGTATGTTCAGTAAGTATGAAGTGTAGAGAGAGAGCGGTGGTCTTTTAATATATGACGGATTACCGCAGATCGACTCATCTGCTGATCACAACACAGTGTTCCGTAACTTCTGATCCAAGTTTAAAGTGTGCATTGCCCACAGTTTCTAACAACCGCACACCAAGACTTGATTTTTGCTAACCGACTGGAGGCATGCTGTTCAACTCACTATCGTTGTAAACACCAAGCTCACCCTACACTTCCCTGTTGTGCAGAAATGGAAATCAGTTTCTCCCTGTGTCTCTCTGTCGGGGAGGAAAAGGGGGGGGGGGGGGCAGAAGAGGGCTGACTCAGGTAACGCCCCTTGCCGGGGGGGGGGGGGGGAATCTGAGGGCCCAACTGTGAGTGACAGAAGGATGCGACGCTGGTGTCTCCATAGGGGTTTCATGGCCTTGGGTACATATTGAGGGAAGGTAAGGGACGGTAAGGGACAGATAGGGGCTGATATAGGGGGTCCGGTCATTCGTAGGGAATTCACCAGCCCTTGTCGCCCAGACCCCCCCCCCCCCGCCCTCCTTTCACCCCCTCGCCCTCCTTTCACCACCCTCACCCTCCTTTCACCCCCTCACCGCCCCACCCCACCTTACCTTCTCCCTCAGGTTGTCCCCGTCTAGACGCGCAAGGCCTTTCAGCGTTTTACTTACCCACCGCCGCCACTGACATGGGGAAGAGAGTGCAGTCACCTTTACCTTTGTCGCTGTGTGGTGACCTCGGCCAGGGGTCAAGGTAGCCCCGCCGGCTTGCGGTCAAGGCCATAACCTGAGGCGACTGTGAAAGGAAAGCTGAGTCAGCTAGTAGGTTATGATGCGTCTGCGTGTGTACGTGCGTGTTTCGTCGCGCGTGGCTGTTCGGAGATCGCGCTGGTGTGGTGTACACTGTGTGTGTGTGTGTTGTGTGTGTGAAAGAGAGAGAGAGAAAGAGACGTGGTCTATAACACGTGTTAGTTGAACGTTACATCCTTGTAGGAGTGGGGTGATGCAATGTTCGGCAAACACGCACACTCCTCCTTTCTGTTTAGCCCCCAGTAACACCCCCTCCCCCCTCCCTCCCGGTGGCCTTTCCCTCCTCGCTTATCTTTACCCATTCCCCCCCCCCTCCCCCACCTCTTTTCAACAAGTAAGAGAGTGTAAATATAACCTTGAGCATGTGATTGTAGTTGTAACAGTCCTTGAGCGGCGTCCGTCAGTAGTGAGAATAATTTACGGTTTACACAGTTCAGGATGTGTGTGTGCGCGTGTGTGTTCGTAGCCGAACGACAGAGGGCGGGTGGTACACTGTAGGGCTAGAAGTAATCCACTCTGTGGAGCCAGGGGGTCGGGGTGGTCCGGCTCTTCTGCTAGCCCAGCGAGAATCGGTGGGGGGAGGGGGGGGGAGGAGTAGTGTCCCAGTTACGTGCTTGCTGAGCGTCAGTGGGGTCGTCTAGGGTTGGTGGTCACCTTTGTTTGCCCTCAATATCCACACTGGTGCTGATAAATGGTTACGTCCACCATTAGGCGCCGGCCTCGAAGGGGCGGGGGGGGGGGGGGGGGTTGCACGTATAACGACGTAATACCGAAACATCTACTCCTGCGTGGGCCACCACCACCCCCCCTCCTCCCCCGGCCCCTTCCATCCCCCCGGCTCCTTCCTCTCACTACGTCGATTGTAATAAGATTAAAACCTTGCCTGTGTCATCACATACATCAGGCGGTTGGGGATTTATGTAGCGTGATGCACTACGCCACTGCCTGCTTAGTTACAGAACTATACCTACGTTATCGTAAAGTACAGGGAGGGGGGGGGGGGGGGTCGTAGGATGGTAAACAACCACAGGAGGGCGGAGCTTCCTTGAGGGGATGTTTCAAAAGTTTTCTTTGCATTCTGAGTTTGTTTTTTTCGGAAATGGCTATCATTGTGGGGTTTTGGTCACTTGCGTTTGTTCGAGAGTGGTCACTGTCCCGTCCGGGTCAACGTTTTCAGCGGCTCTTCTAAGTTTTTGACGGACCTTGACGTTCGGGTGTTTTGAGATGCCCTTTGTTGTGGCGGAATGATTGGCACCTGTTACGGTACAAATCGTTGCGTGTAGCTTGCTTTTCATTTGCTGGGCAGATGTGGGGTGGGGGAGGGTGGACCGGAACCCCACTGTGTGTTGTCGATTAGACTCCAACCCAGGAGCTGGTTGTTCAGTTGTTGAGGTAATCGTTGGGGCTGAGGTGAGTCCATTTATCAGATGGCAGTAGGCAAAACGGTTTTCAAGCTGGGATGTGCTCGCTCGCTCTCTCTCCTCTCAGCCCAGCATGCGCGCGCGCGCGCGCACGCACGCACGCACGCACGCACGCACCCACACACACACACACACACACACACACACACGCGGAGAGAGAGAGATAAAGATGGCATTGCGCGCTTGGTGAATGGACTATTTTATAGCTGTGGGTATTGACATTTATGCAGAATCAGCTGCAAGGTAGAGAAAAGGACTGTGGATGTGTGCGTGCGTGTGCTTCTTACGTACCGATATTACAGTCATTGTGCTTGTTAAAAGAAACAAGTTATTGTCTCCGTTTCCTTTTGCCCTTGAACCAGGCAGCCCAGTGGTTGCTAAAGCTACTGGTAATGTACCCTGACAGTCTCTGTGTCCTTGTTTTGCTGTTAGGCTGTCCTAGTTTACTTCACATATGGAAGTCGAAGCAAGGAGTTTCCCCATGCAGGAAAGCATGACAAAGGTAAAGGGTGATTTTCCAGTGCTGGCGTTGTTGCTGGTAATGCCACCATTAGCCATGCCATGCTTGCAATACTGAATAGCTAAGAGGAAATAAGCCAGATTATCAGAATGACAAAATTCTCACTTTTCTTTTGTTTCTCTAATGGTTCCCTTGCTACAACAAGATGTTTGAACAGGATGCAGACGGGAGCAAGGTTTTCTTCTGCACTTTACTAACATCACAGAACTGCTTTTTTTGTGCAGAAATACAATCTAAGCACTGGTATTTCTCCTTAATTTCTACACACATGTATCAAAGCTTTTATGTGTGGCGTTGGTCATCAGTTTAGTAACTGGTATTTATTCTAGAACTATTCATTGTAGATGAAGTGTGATAGTGCAGAATCATATCTGCCTCGTGAATGTGGCTGCAAAGGATGGTAAATGAGTAAGAGTCATACATGGCACACAGCCGTATTCATCAGTATCATTGTCGCTTTCATTTTCAGAAACCTATAGAGAAGCATGTAGAAACATATGTTAAACCGCCACCAGAGCCGCAGCCTGTTGAGAGGGTATTGCAACTTGATTGTGCTCTGGCAAATGAAATGAAGCGTTGAAACAGTTTGCAATAGCAATACAGTAATTATGGCACTTGCAAAGTCAATGGTGTAACTTAATTGACAAAGCCGTGACAGTTGCAATCCAGCCATCACCACCTTGCCTAACTCCAGAATCACTGTTCTTGCAAAATTTTGATACCAGGGGCTCACATCTGCACTAGCCAGTCCAATGCTGAAGCCAAAAGTCCATTGTTTCTTCAATTAGGCGGACAAATGTCCTGTTTTTCAACTGGTTATTTTTTCATTTATTGATTGATATTTTGGGACAAATGTCCTACATGTATTATTTTTGTGCTATACAGGACATTTGCCCAGTGGAGTTGCAGATGTGAGCCCGTTCATTGGCTCAAAGTACAGAGTGAAAAAGTGATGGCTGGTAAACAAAATCGTCAATATTGAATCTGTCATACTTTTGCTAAAATCTCTAGGATTGAATAAAAAAAAAAAAAGTGCCTAGTTCAGTTTCATATTGTCTGTTTGTACATTTCCTTTTCACTGTTGAGGTTTTCTTGGAGTTTTTCCCTTCATTTGTTTTTATTCCAACCCATTATTACAATGTTCAAATGTTCTCTTTTTTTGCAGCGTTGCAGTTATTTCACATGTTCAGTTTTCTTATCAAATCTTGTTAGCGTTGATTTTGTGTAGTCTCCTCTTCCAACGTTTTTTTGGTTTTTTCTGTGAGAACTTTAAACATGTGTGTGCCTGCATATATGTGTCTATACATTTAAGAGATTTTCGTAGCTCCGAGTACAAATTCTAGTTTTAAATTTCACAATTTACCATTGCTTGGTACTATATGGTAGTATTTATCTAGATAAGTGATTGGTTTTCTACATTGAAGTGATTATCGTTTATGTGCATGCGTATTGAATACAAGTGTAAGTGTGTGAGATCATGGTATGGTATTTGTGGTAGAGATCAGATCATTTTATGGTGCACCTCAGTGAAGTTGTGATAGTACATGTGATGTGCTTTTTTCACTTGTGCGCGGCATATATTTTAACGTTATTTCCTGACTTCTGAATGGAATTGGTAATCATTAAACTTCATGTTAGAGTCGTGTCAGTGTGAGGAGTTTAGTCGTTTGGTACTGCAGGTGAGAGTGTTTTAAATGTTCTCCCGTGAATAGTAAGCACATGCAGCACTTCAAGCCTCTCAGTAGTATTCATTAATCATTCATTTTTCATTCATCGTGACGTTGGAAGTGAAAAGCAAAAGTTTTGTTAGAAGTGCTGATGGTAGAACATTTTCTAAAATTTCAGTCACCTGTTTACAGGGTGGCCTTGTAGCTGAGCTGGCACAGATGAAAATCAAGCCAGACGGAGCAGACTTCATTGTCTTGGATGACCGTGAACGGAGGTTGGCGTGGGAACGGGGACAGGCGGACTACATGGGCGCGGACAGCTTCGAGAACATCAGGAGGAAGCTCGACCAGAAAATGGCCCCATCACCCCCTCCATCCAAAGTGGAGTCTGCTACATCAGTATCCGCGGTGTCTAAGCCTACAAGCGAGGTAAATGATGTGGCTGGGGAGTTTGTGCCCATTGCAGCTCCTCCCGAACCAGCGCCGGCTGTTTCTGTGTCTGGTATTCAGGCAGTAGATGGACCTCCTGTGCTTGCAGCAGAGGAGGAGGAACAGGCCGTGCCTGTTGCTTTTGTTACCCCAGTAGAGGCAGTCCAGCCCCCTCCCCCTGCACGGCCCCCAACCCCAGAGCTACTTGTCCCTCCCCCAGAGCCGGAACCGGTGGCGTCCAGCATTAGCATTGGTGGCCCCATTGCTAGCATCAAAGGCGGGGAGGTAGTGGTAGAAACAGTGCCCCTCGGTAGTTCCGCTTCTGCATTTTCCACCCCGCCTGCAGCCCCAAAACGTGAAAAAGTGGAGTCTGTGGAGGCCGTAGCTAGCGTGTCGCTCCCAAGCCCCCCAGTGGCTGCGGTGGCTAGTCAACCCACACCTGTGGCACAGGCTGCACAGGAGGAGGAGTCGACTTTCACTGTGTCTCTCTCTGCTCCTGCCCCTGCTCCTGCACCAGCCCCTGAGCCAGTTGTCCCTGCCCCTGAGCCGGTTGCTGCAGCACCTGTAGGTAAACCCTCTGTGCCAGCACCTGTTAGCAAACCTGCGGTCCCCGCCCCAGCAGCCGCAAAACCACCAGGGCCGCAAGAAAAGCTGACTCCTCTCAAGATAGGGCCGAGAGTTCCACCCCCAACACCAGAGAAACCCACCTCTCCCCTGGGCTCAGCGGGTGCCAAGTCGCCCCCACCCGTTCTCCAGAAACCGATGTCTCCCACATCCCCTGGTGGGGCAAAGCCACCTCCACCTGTACCCGCCAAACCGGCCACACCCCCCGTGGCGACTGGGATCGCAGCCCAGAGGGGCCTTTTTGAGAAACCCGCAGCCGCACCGAGACCCGCGGCCCCGAGGGGCGTTGGCGTTTCAGCCTTTGCCGCGCGATTTCAGCCGCCAGGCACTGGCCCTGTTGCTCAGCCTCTGGCTCCAAGATCTCCTGGTGGAGTGCCACCTAGACCCACGCCTGGTATGATGGCTGGTAAACCCACATCCCCCACCTCCCCTTCGGCAGCCTCTCCCTCCTCCTCTGCTCAAGGCAAGCCCACTTCCCCCACCTCTGCAAGTTCTAAAAATGAGGATTTCCTTGCCAGGTTCGGACTGAAGAAAAAATAGACGTGTAAAAAAAAAAAAATCTTTGCACATGTGCTTGGTTGAAGTGCTGGTGTTTAAAGTTACTGTGTGCTGAGATGTGAAAGGCTTGTTTTCATCGCACACCGTCACGCATCATTTTCTTTTCCCTCAGTATTTTGCTTTTTTTTTTTTTTTTTCCCTTCTCTCACCTGTTGTTTAGAAAAAGCACCGCAGAAGAAAATCTTCTGCTAAATCGATTAGTTCTGCGGGCTCTACGAAAAGTGAACAGGTGAGGTCAAGCATAGCGCTGTCCAGCGAAACGGGAGAGAAGACAGATGTGCAGGACGTGAGAAAAGTTAAAAGTGAGGTGGATGCAGTGAAAGATGTGACAGAAACAAAAGCAGTAAAAGACGAGTCGGTCACGAAGGAAGTAAAAGACCAGACGGACACGAAGGAAGTAAAGGGTGACACGAAGGAAGTAAAGGGTGAGACAAGCACAAAGGAAGTTAAAGATGAGACGGGCGCGAAGGAAGTAAAAGATGAGATAGGAACGAAAGAAGCAAAAGCCGCGGCATTAGAAGAAGGAACGCCTGTAGTGAGTCGTTGCGTTAAGCTGTTTTGGTTTTGTTGGGTTTTCAGGTTTCATGTGTGCAAGTGTTTTTGTTTCGATACATTTGGTTTAGTTTTTTTCATCAAGTTAGGTCTTACGGCACCAGCGCACATGTATGATACATGTATTGGTGTTAGAAAGATAAACACGCCAGTTCATCAAATGCGTCCGTGATAATCGTACACTGCTAGCAATATCGGTGATTACTGTGTGTAAATCCTGTACTGATGCAGTTATGCACAGGTAGTCTGTCTCGTTCAGGTGTTACGTTTTTATTTCTTTGTGATGTGCAATGTGCGAGGACAGGCAGGGTTCGGTCAGAGAAAGATCCATTTCAGATCTAATTTGCGACCTGGCACTGCACTGATAGTTTTGATACTTTGCTGTGCAGTTGCTTGCTCACAATTTCAGCTTCATTTCCTCTTCGGACATTCAAACCTTTACTTTGCCAGTTAGTCACATGATCTGATGGTAAAATGCTGCTGTATGTAGAAAATGTTTTGTTCCTTTTCATTTTGACTTGCATGGCCTTTTTTTGCCTCATTAACGTTTCTTTGGTTTGGTTTGGTTTCGGTGTGAATTATTTTCTGCATGGGCAGTGCCTCTTCATTCTCCCCCACCCCCCCCCCCCCCCCCCCCTGATTTGGTTGGTCTAATAATTAGGAGAGCTGCTTTTCTTTTTCAGTCATCTTTGTTTTTTTTCCCTTTTTTTGTGTCCTTACTACACAGTGTAGGGTTTTTATGTCAATTGCGGATTGCTGGACGACTCTTCAGGCTTGTAAATGCGTAAAGAGATTTGTAGTTTACAAATGCAAAGCCTAAATTCTAGCATAGTGTGTTGTGTGAAGTGTCTTTTTCCTCTAAATACATTGCACACATAGTCAGTTTGGTATCTGTAGGTTTGTTAATGTTTTCAGCTGTAAAGAGAAGCATCCATCAGTCTTTCCAAATTTTAAACAGAACTCACGAACAGACAAAAAAAACCATTCACTCTTCATGAACATCAGTGACATAGAGGTGAGTAACCAGTCTGATGTAGGGTGAAGGACTCACCTCTGAGGGGATTTGAGGGTGAAGGACTCACCTCTGAGGGGATTTGAGGGTGAAGGACGCACCTCTGAGGGGATTTGCAGAAAGGGGGTTTGGCTTTGTGGGATTTCCTGAGTGGTGTGATAACTGGAAGTACATATATATATACTTGGGAAACACCTACAGTTTGCCATTGTGGTGAACACTGACCCCTAGCAGCTCTTTGGTTACTCTTACCTGTATGTCACTCTTGAACGAACCGTGGTGGTTTGCTTGAGGTTTGATCAGTGTGCAGTTGCCAGAATACCCTTTCTAATCCACGTTAACCATTCATTGTGGTGCTGTTACCCACGTCTAACACCGGTGTTTGTTTTCTTCTTTGACAGTAAAGCCGTACTAAAGTGCTTGTTGATGCATGCGGGACACTGACAGACCCGGCCAGGCTGTGTGGTCAACTTGACCGAGCGACGCCCGCCGAGGCCGACCCTTGGCGCTCGAGGGGACTTGCATGTTTACATCAACGGGCTGCAACACGCTGGGGTTGCTGCTGCTGTAGCCAAAAATTCCACTATCACCACCACCACTACCACCACCACGACCACCTCAATTTCTTTTTTTTTTTTTTTTAGCCAGTTCAACAAACTCTGCCGCAGCAGCCATATAGGACTTGGTGTGTGTGTGTGTGTGTGTGTGTGTGTGGACTTGAGATTGTTGCAGTACTGGTTAAAGCTAATAAGCGTAAGGGATGTGTCCTGACTACTTTTCCCCTCCCTGTCATGTATGTGTGTGTGTGCCATGCCTTTTTTCCCTGCCTTTGCTTTTGTTTCAGTTGAAAATGATCATGGTATGTGCCAGTCGTAGTACGTTAGATCTTATTTTTTTCAGAAAGCAACTTGTACCTCATTGCTCTGAAAGTTGGTCACTTTATGATCTGTCGTTGATAGTCGTAGCATAGTCGTCATTTGTAAGTGTGTGTCATGTATATATATATGCCTTCTCATGTCTGCAAGAGAAACTTTGGCTTGATCAAGTAAGCCATTCATTTTTCTTGCCATGATCTTCTTTCGCTGAGCAAAACTTATTGCTCCGTTTTTGTAAACTGCCATATACTTATAGTGCCACTATTCCAAGTAGGATTTGCGTTCGCATCTGGTGTTAACACACAGGTGAATATCAGGTGTTAGAAGTGTTCATAGATGTTCAAGAAAGAGATGTGCTTGGTCGAAGTTAGGTGGAGATGAAAAAAGACAGAGGGGAAAAAAAACATATTTGGGGTGGCTCAACCATGTTGAGCGTCTGACAAGGTCATGTGGTCTTGGGTTCAAATCCTATCAGCACTGAAGTTGAACAGGCATTTTTGCCAGTACTGCTTTTTTGAAATCGCCTACCATTCGCCAGAGGGGAAATAATTGATGGTGGTAGATCTGTGTAGTAAAATGGATTTCTGAGCAGATTTCTTTTAAAATGAAGTTGTTTTTTTGTTTGTTTGTTTGGGGTTTGTTTGGTTTTTTTTTTTTGGGGGGGGGGGGGGGGTTGGAAAGCAAGGTGGTTGCCAGCATGGAGAGATGTTTGAGTTTGAATTGTTTGCATGCATGTCAGCCTGTTTTTGATTTTATCAGCAGTGGTATAAGAACTGCCAACAATTCAGGTCTGATCAGTGTAGATCCAACTGATCAGAAAGAAGCAAATGAATTAGATCTAGTTATCTAAAAACAAAACAACAAAAAAAGAAAACAAAAAAAGAAACAACTAGTAAATTAAAGAAAGAGAAACCTTTTGGCATTGTAGCTTTAATACAAAGTTATTGACAGGTTCGTGATCTCTTGGAAAAGTTCCTTGGCAGTTTAACCCTTCTACTGCCACTTGATGACCTTGACATTCAGCCGTGAATCACCAAGTTCTAACAGTGATGTCACAATGGTGAAGCAGCCACAGATAGGCAATAGCAGCATAATGTTGTTAGTGCAAGATATTTTGCATGGTTTGTGCAGTTTCTTGCGTGTATTTTTTTTTTTTGGGGGGGGGGGGGGGATAAGATTAATATTCCTTTTTTGCCCCATGTTTGCTTACCTGGAAGGTACGTTTGAGACCACCCTGTTTAACCTTTCTTAAGACGATTTTTGTAATATAGACGGACTTTAAAAATAGTTTTGCATCTTCAGAGTGTTTTTGATTGCAACAATTGTATCTGCTGCTGTCTCTGCTTATGGAGAGAAATATTTTCTTGGCACTGGTTGTCGCTATGGTTGTTTCCTTGTTACGTGTATGCTTCGGTTTGTCACTGTAGGTTTGGTAGGTGCTGTCTCTGCTGTGGAGAACTGTAAGACAGGTCTTCCACTGGTCAGTAAAATCATCTGTAACTTGTCCTTCCTCTGTGTTAGTTATTTTGCCCGCTTTTTGTGTGTAGTGTGTATGGGAAGAGTGGGGGCATGAGTGGTACGGGTGAGAAGTTTGGCTAATATAGCTGCGAATCGTTGCGGTGCAGAAGTAAAGATATTATTTACATTACCAGTACTTTTGGTGGATGTAGTTCCTTTTTCGCATCATCTGCAGCAAGAAAGGTGTATGTTCAAGATTACAGATAAGGGTTTTGTTTTTGTTTTTGCCGTATTGTGGGGATTTTGTTGTTTATTGATTAATGCAAACATCTTCAGATAGGACATATTCAGTCTTTCAGTGGAATGTTTGTTGGCACGTAATCATGCATTTATTTGTTGCATTGTGCGTTAATCAAGTTCGTATGTAGGTTGTAGTGGGGGAAATTAATCGTACAATAAGACGGTTACATCATTATTACTCTTAGCGTAGTGCTTGCTTCAATATCACATTGTGTGAACCCTGCGTTCCTAAAGTTTGTTACGTCTACATGTACATAAGACATACCTGTTGTATAAAGTATTACTCGTATAATTATATGATGTTACCCCTATTTTATGCAGGGAGACAATCTGTTGAGTTTGGTTTGTTGCAATACACAGTATTCCTGATTTGTTCCGATTTGCTTTTTCTTTGGTCTGTTTGAAACAGCGAATGGTGTGTGCAAATTACTTTTGTTAATTTCTTTTTAGGGTATGAAAACTTGATAGGATGGGTTTAGCTAGAGTGATGCACTTGTACGCCACTTTGAACCACTTCCTTTTTTCTTGAGAAAGGACTTGTATGTCTTTGTGATAATCTCCCAACTTTTTCTCCCAAAGTTTAGTCCCAAATGTTTGTTACCGATATTTGATTTCTTTCCATGTGAGTCCCATTTGTGGCCATGACGGGATTTTTTCTCATCCGCAACAGTCACTTCGCTACGAAGCAAGGAAGTTTTTGTATGAGCAGTTAGCAGATATGTCTGGATAAATTTCAGCATGGGATTCGCATCAGTAAGATGCTGACTTCAGCTCTTGAAGTGATTCGAGCAGTAGCAATATTACCTGTCTCCAGTACAATTTGTGTTTGTGTTTGAAATCTTACAAGACACTATTTGCCAAATCATGTACAGGTGTTGGGTATCGCAAACCATTTTTTGATTACTGGTACACCTGAAAACCTCCATGCCCACACAAACAGGGTAGACATGTACCAACACATCATACAATGCAGTGCATGGCGTTCCTATCACAGTATCTGGTCTCTGAAGAGGTCACTAGTCAGGTTAGAGAACTCCTAGTCTTAGGGGTGTATGTACATCGGTGGCTTTGTTCATCAGGAGGCTTTGGTCATCCGAATGAACAAGTGACGCTTATCAACTACGCAGTACATGTTCTATGCCACATATTCAACCTTTTTTTTTCTCCCCAAAGCCAGGTTAGCTTTATGAAAGGAATGGCGGTGTTTCTAGCTGTAGTTGCTGTGACCTTTATGACTTAAGTATCTAAGGTTGTCTTCGAAAGATTGTTTGCGAAGAAAGGTTGCGGAACATTTGCAGAGCTTTGATTCCCTTTGAAGTGCTCATAGTTGCATCTGTAGCACGTTAGCCGAACAAAGACTGTTCTTTGGGAATGTCATTGTTTTTCACACAGTCTGAAGTGTTTTTTTGGATACGCCTGCCATATTCAGAATTTCTTTTAAAAGTGTGATTTGGTGGGATCTTTTGTTGTTAACATAATTATTTGTACGTCCTCATTTGTTATGGCTCTGTTTGTTGAATGCTTATTTTATACACCTTAGCTCTTTGTTATGTTGAGTTATGAACATGATTATTGAGAATTTTTCCTTCACATCAGTAAGTACAGTATCGTTAGCATTTTAACGCTTTTTCATTATTCCATCTACTTGTTAAAATACGTAATCTGCCTGTTGCACTGACCTCTACCACTACATTTGAACAAGGTGGGGTGATAGCGTACTCAATGCAAAGGCTGCAATGTCTAGTTTTTGATTTTGTTTCTTATCCAGATACACTGTATAATCACTGCGACGTAACATGTGTACTCTACAATTCAGACACCGTAATTATATCCATCTACTGTTCGTATGAATGTATGCTTGTATGAGACTTGTATGAACATAATATATGTATAGCTCCTAGGATGAAATCCTGTGTATGGTGTTCAGATATCCTGGTTGTTGCGGTGGAATGCTAGTAATTCACCCATCTTTAACATCACCTTCCCGGTCTCTTGGCTTGCTGTCTTCTCAGAGATGGCAGAGGCCTCCGACGCCCATTTTCATTTCCTTTCTCCCCATATTTAACCCAGTAGTTCAGCGTGTGTTGTGGTCAACGATCCCTTGACGCAGTGTTGAAATGTGAGGGGTACGTACCACTAACGCTCTTGTGGTAGCTGTGTATACATTATACTTATACACTGTTGACAGTGCCGGTGCTTTGTCAGTAGATTAACACCTTTCCCCTTTGATCCTTAATTTTAAATCAAGACGAGCACATTTTTCAGTGAATGTGGAAAGTTTCGGTTGGTTTGCAATACGCCTTATTTCAAGCTTTGCATTGAGAAGTCCTTCAAGTACAGTCTCCATGTATACGTTCATTTTCTGTGGTAGCACAGTTAGTGTCAAGGGTGCAGCATTTTGCCGATCATTTGCAGCTTCTGAAAGAATTCACGGAGGTGATGTAATTAAGCTCTGTGGCTGTGTTGTCCCGTGGCCGCTAGATCTATGGTCTAGAAGACATTTTGAAAATTTGTGTCGTCTCTTGCATGTGTTGTGTTTTCCCCACATGCCTGCCGGTTCTAAACAAATTCTGTCTACTGTTTAAACTGCTCAATCCTTTTCACTTGATCGTAGTTTCTGCCAACCGTGAAAGCCTTAAAAAGAATTTACTGCAAGCGTTGTGAACAGAATGAAAATGTGCATAGCCTGACAGCAAGGATCTTTGGGATATGAAACCAAAGCACACTACCTTAGAACTAGAAATGACAAGAAAGGATCAAGTACATGGATATTATGTGAGTGCTTCATTTAGTAGAGAGGGGGAAATGGTTTTTCTTCAGCGGGTTTGCCAGACGCAACTTGCAGAACATTCAAGGTAATCTTGCGTATTTGGCGTCCAGCAAGATACCATTGCCCAGTCCTACACTCATGTTCGCAGAGCAAACTGCCCCTTTTACAACTATATGTGCATATTAATTATTGAGAATAACGTACTTTGTAATCTGTTTTGAAAAGCCCTTGTGCTTACAGCTATGGAGAATGCTTAGAACATGTAATGGACTGTTACTATCAATGATTATTAAAAAGTTATTAGCTGAAATTCTCTGGCTTAGTTTTGTTGTTGTTGTATGTTTGATAGTTTTTTGGTGATGTTGACAGCAATATATGGAACTGAACAGTTTCACACACACACACACAGACACAGGTGATACACACATTTTGTTTGTTTGATAGTTTTCAGTTTATTTTTAAGATAATTATCGACATAAACACAGCCATACTTCTAAACAGTTACCAACTGACATCGGAATTAAACCTGAAATTTTTAAAGAATGTGCACCGCAAGCAAGCTGGCAATTTGTACATGTAATTTCACATCATTACAGACCAAGTACAATGCACTATTTATTTATTCAGTACTTAGGAAACCTAAACCCTTACAGAAACCATTGTGAAGCACACAACTTGATAGGAGGAATTGATGCGGATGAGATTAGGACACAGATATTGCACATACAAAGAAATCTGCTCATTAATCCCACAGCACAGTCCCTTTTTATTCAGCATCAGCTGACAGCTTTGAACAGACTCACACTGTACACAAATGCTGTATATACACCACGCTATTTACAACCCTACCCCCCCCCCCCCCCCCCCCCCCGTATAACATTTCGATATATAAATGCAACTGGAACCTTTAAAAAAACAGCTTGGAAAAGCAGTTCCGGGTGTGTTTTGGAAATTTGTAAGGGATACACAGTAATTCATCCCATTCTGGAGTGATTTGCAATTTGCAATGCATGTACAACTGAAGCCATTAATAGGAAAAACAAATACAAATTACAATGTATGACCAAATGTACTTGGTTTTTTGACAAGACTTTTCAACAGCAGCAGTTTCACACTGACAGGCACAAACTTGCAGTTTCATCACCCCAGTAATGAAAATATGGAATACATGTACAGCAAACTCGCTACAGCAATGAAATTCAGTCCCTGCCTCATGAATGTCTTACAAATTTACCTTGCAGCTGTGCAAACTAGCTGTAGTAAGCATACATACAGATTCAATCATTTCAAACAACAGCTGAGCTTGCTTGAAACTTTAAAACGTTTTTGGTCCCATTCTGAGATCACTCATTTCACAGTAATGAGGATCTCTGCTGCTGCACAGTGATAGTAGATTCCAAAACTCATAACCACTACACATAATGGAAATCGTCTCCATGGCGCAGGACCCACAGGAGAAGTACACAACACACTGTCATCTCGTGTTATTCTAAAAATCCAGCTACGCCAAAATTCCATTTAACTTGGAGTCTCTTCAGCATGGAGTGTGACCTTGACCTTGCCCACATTACACTGGCCTTGATCTCTGCCGCTGCATGGCAAGTGGAGATCGTGAGTTTGGCTCCTTGACTTTGTAGTGCTGGTTGAAGTCCAGGCGGAAACTGAGGAATCGCAGGCTGACATCCTGGTGACAGGTCACCATGACAAGAAATCGCTGAACCATGTCCTGGAAGTGAAGAAATATTGATTGTGATTTTCTGTACATAAAATAATTGCAAAGATACTGACACTCTAAGAGGGGCCGTGAGTTCAATGTGTACTTTCTACCACAAGGGCGACTTTAAAGACAGGTCACTAGAAAAAGAAGGAAAAAAAAAGTATTAATTTTTGCCCTGTCACACATACACACACAAAATACAAAGAGGTCTCTTTCACACACACACAGAGGTCTCTTTCATGCACACAGAGGTCTCTTTCACACACACACAGAGGTCTCTTTCACACACACAGAGGTCTCTTTCACACACACACACACAGAGGTCTGCCTTCTCTGTCTCTGTCTCACACACACACACACACACACACACACACACCTGGTAAGACTGTGTAAGAACCGTCATCTGTGCGCGTGTTGATGGGATGATGTTCCTGAGGAATGCTGTCCTCCTCTCCCGTTCCTCCTGCTCTTCTGCCTCTGTCACAGCCCACTCTCCCTGTGATACACAAGCAAACAAAACTGAAACGTGCCCCTCTGTCACCATACTTTCTCTCCCCAGCAAAAGCCCATGTTTACAGTTTGTTGTCTGGATTTGTTTTGTTTGTAGGCTTTTTTTTTTTGGGGGGGGGGGGGGGAGGATTACGTAACACCTAATCAGTATCTATGGAGCAATCAGAAAATCTCTCTCCCTTGTTTTGCTATCAGCTTACCTGGTCTGTGCGCTTTTGCCGTGTTTGTTCAAAGTGCTGTCGCACGTCCAACTCTTCGTTGACCGCCTGGTAGAAATTGTCCTGGGCTGTTTCAAACTGGATGATCAGGTCAAAGATAGTTCGCAGCTGGGTCAAAATGTCCTGTGGAATGGACATGCTTTGTGATAGACAAATTCACTAGTATACAGAAAGCTGTATCTCTCCTGGTTGGTTTCTTTCAAAACAGGAAGGCATTCCCAAAAGACGGCAACAACAGAAGCATGCACCTCACATATATATATATATTCCTGACAGCGAACAGAAACACTCTGGACAAAAAGGCAAAGACTGCTTTGCAATTCTGAGCGCTGCTGTAAAAAAAGGTCACAGATCATCAAGACCAAGTAACCAAACTTCATACGATGTTGTTGTGTTGACGGGAAGTCAGGTTGCACAGAGAAAGAAAATCTTGTAAATGTCTGCCGTGTAATGGCAAAACACACTAAGTCCATTTATGTCATGAGGAAAAATGCCATAATGTCACTGTCTTTCATCTTGAAATCACCCCTTTTGCCCTAAAATGACTTCATGGACTTGCTGTGTTTTGCCTTTACATGGCAGATGTGCTTGAGGGTGATAGAAATGCCCAAAATCCAATCAGAATGAACTCCTCAGGGACACAGCACCACAGCAAGTTTCAAACAAAATACCCTCGGAAGATGGAAACTTTGGTTTCGGATGCTGCTCAACAATTGTTGCCCTTTATTATTAGGCTTGGATGCGCAGTGAGGCACTTCATCATCACTGTGCCTTCACCGAGTTGTGCTTGTATTTTGCAAGTGGTCCTTGACTTCTGTACACTTCCAAAGCACAAGAACAGATCCAGGGTTTAAAATGATCCATGATCCAAAAGGAGCAGGATGGGGACTTGCTGTGGAAAAAAAGGACTGAAACCTGGGCCAGAGTGCAGGGGCAGCACCGTGCTGGGGGACCACAGGAGCAAGGAAACAAATGTTAGCATAATTATTGAAGGCATTTACTGATTTAGTAGCCTCTCCTGGCACCCACAAGTGAAATACTGCCTTGATACTGGCATGCAAGAATTATAAAATGAAGTTAGACTGTCCTACATGGCATTAAACGCATCTTGATTAGTTGATAAATGCAACCTTTTCCTCATTTTCTCGGCTAAAACTTAAGATTTTTTTTTGGGGGGGGGGGGGGGGGGGGGGGGGCTTAAAGGATAGGAAATTTGTCTGAAAAATGCCAAATGACTAAAAATTCCCCAGCCCGAAGGAGGAAAAGTGTGTAGCATTTAGTGACGAAGTGGCAAAACCATGAGCACGCGTCTGCAAAGTACTTGCATTATACTATGGGTGTCCCGGGGCATGCTCCCGAAGATTTAAGAAAACAATATTTTTACAGTAGAACATATTATTACAGTAAAATGTCTTTCTCCTAGGTACTTACCAGATGACATGATACTATAGCAGGGTAATAGGGGAACTCCTATAGTATCATGTCATCTGATATAATCGTAGGAGAACATTTTTTTTTTTTTTTTTTTTACAGTAAAATGTCTTTCTCCTAGGTACTTACCAGATGACATGATACTATAGGAGAGTAATAGGGGAACTCCTATAGTATCATGTCATCTGGTATAACCGTAGGAGAAACATTTTTTTTTTTTTACAGTTAAATGTCTTTCTGCTAGATACTTACTAGATGACATGTCATAGGAGTTCCCCTATTACCCTCCTACAGTATCATGTCATCTGGTATAACCATAGGAGAAACCAACCAACCAAAAGATCTGTGCAATTTGGTGCATTTTGGTATGAATTTAAATGCTTCAGAGGAGCAAACACTTTATTTTGGAGGCAAATGTTTAGAACTAGACTAAAATCTGTGCAATTTTGTGTGTCTTGGAGTTGGAATCTTTTTACGTGCCTCAGACTCAGAGGAGGAACACACTTTCAGGGGGGAGGAACAGTTTCGCCAAAGGTAGAAATCCGCCAAAAAGAGAAAGATTTTACACCCTGCAGATCCCAAATGATCAAGAACAAGTGCTCAAGAGAGTACCAGCACATACCCGAGACTTTTCGTCCAGCAGACATCGACAGAGGATGGTGTCAAGAAACACCTGATGAGCTGCGATGATGTGGTCAAGGTCACCAGCCTCCTGAACCTTGTGAAGCAGCTCATCCCACGAACACTCCAACACCTGAAAAAGAAAGATGTTCACTGCTGTAGATGGTGAACATCTGGCAAGAACATGGCAACGATGCTGCTCAATGGAAACTCAGTCCAATCAAATCTGGTGTCAATGTATGTAGGAAAGCAGTGTTCCAAATCCAATAAAAGAAGAAGATAATGCTCAAAGTCAAAAGTCAAGTTATCAGGTCTTCCATCAAATGGTAAAACTAAAAGGGTGGTAGTATTAATCAAATCCACACAGTTTAGGTCCTTTTAGCAAATGAATGTAGAGGTACAATGTCAGCCTGAACCCATGAACTTGACAGTTTGTTGTTGTTGTTGTTTTTTAACATATTGCAAAACCAAAAAGACCCCCCCAACCCCCCCCCCCCCCCCAAAAAAAAAAACCCAAAAAACAAAACCAATCAGAAATTAACTTCAATTGCTATGCATACAAGTCATAAAACTAAGAGAGACTAGAGAGGCAAAGCCTCCATGGCTTGCCTTGTGACACAGGTCAAGGTCATTCACAAGAGTATGTTTGTAAAGCTCTTATCACTATCCATTATCATGCCAAGTAAAGTGTCTCTGGCGCTCTGAGTTTATGGCAATATTACAATTTTTCCCCCGAAACAGTTTGTATGGCCTTGACCTTTGGTCAAGGTCATTCAAATGAGATCTCATCAATGTCTATCATTATGCCAAGTTTGATGCCTCTAGTATTTGTAGTTCCTCCGAAAATGATATGTTTTAAAAGGTCTTGGGCATGCCAAGTTTGGTGCCTCTGCTGTTTGTAGATTCTGAGAAAATGACAATGTTAAAGTTTTCTGGACACACACACACACAGACAGACAGACTGACAAACAGACAGACGACGGAGGGTTAATACATAGACTCCCATTGTTACACAAGGGAGCAAAAAAACAAAGTACCGACCTCAAAGTTGATGTAGTACTGGACCTGCTGAATAAAGTGCTCCATTTCACAGCCAAGCACTTGACACTGGTGCAGGATACTGGCCAATTCTGGAACAACGCATCACATTAAACTACTAGAGGCCTACTCAAGGATGAACATCTCTCATACTCAAAGTAGCACAAAAGTGTTTGGAGTGGATGCTGTCGTCAGTATCGTAGTGGAAACTGCCCTGATACTATCTATGAGCTTTTTTATCTTTGTTTTCCTTTGTGCGCATACTGGATGTCATGTGACCGGAATGCGTTGTCTCTGAATGCTTGGAACTCCAACAATATATATATATATATATATATATATATGAGAGAGAGAGAGAGAGAGAGAGAGAGAGCCAGTGCATGACTGATGACAATTTTCACCCGAGTCCCTTACAGAACATGCCAGCCTACCAAACATTCTGGTATTAAATTCCACGGACGTCTCAAGAAAATCTCTCTCTCTCTGCCCAAAGCTAGACTTGTACTTGACTGAACCACATCGAACGCGACTGCACGCTGCTGAACAAAAACCCTTAAGTACAAGCAAAGAGTTGGTCGAGTACCTGGGATGGGTTTTGTGCAACGAGCATTGGACATCTGATTCTTCCAGATAAGTGCCAGGATGTACTCCATACGTTTGGCACGCCACAGGAAGTTGAAGACGCGCAGATACATGATCATACACTCTGGGGTGAACACCTGACAGGAAAAAAAAAAAAGTTTGATGATGATCGACAATGATAGTAATGATAACAAGGACTTGAAATATGATCCGTAAAGTGGGTAGCTCATTTTCTCTCTCTCTCTCTCTAAAAAAAAAAAAGAAGTCATTGTTGCTCTGTCCTCATGAGCAGAAACATCAGAATTCATTAACAGGGTAGGCCCCCTGCCAGTACCAGCATTTTACTTTTCCTAGTGACTGGTGCCACTTTGTGTGAGGTTATGAGAAGTTTGTGTGTGTGTGTGTGTGTGTGTGTGTGTGTGTGTGTGTGTGTGTGTGTGTGTGTGTGTGTGTGTGTGTGTGTAGGCTACACTTGCTTCACTCACTGTCCTAATGGGCCCGTCCACATGATAATCCAGGCTGAACACATCCCAGCCTGTGTCACCTGGTGAAACCTGAAATAAGCAAAACACGTAAGTAACTTGACAATGAGACAACACCCACACCAGAACTATTATCATACAGTAAACACTGTTTGATAAGTGTTTACACCCTTCACTACAAAATTACAGTAGATGAAGTGATCACAAAACCTATATGTAAAACAATACAATTCGACAGTCTAACTTGTCACAAACCAGACTAATGCATTTTTCAGTCCTAACAAAGTAAGTAATCTGAGATAATACTGAAGGATTTTTTTTTTAAATGTCCGCAAACCTCACCTCCAACAAGCGAACGTCCAAACGTTTGAGGATGTCAGCAGCATCATACTGGGCGTTGGTCGCTCGGATAGCTGTCTCCAGGATGCCGTTCAAGTTGTGGAGATACAGGTTTCCTGCTGGCTTGGCCAAGTCCTCTCTGTGGCAGACAGACAGACAGTGATCTGACATTCTCTTCTGGTTAGACGCGTACAGTTTACAGGGCCTGCTAATTTTCTCATGGTCCACACAGATAGATTAGACCACAAATCTACATGCGCATCATAACTTCTGTTTAGTGAATCGCCACACATACACACACACACACACACACACACACACACACACACACACACACACAGATACACACTCACCCACAAACAATAAAAAAACATCACACCGGCCCCTGTAGTGTAGTGGTTAGCACTTCGGATCATGAACCGGGAGACCCGGGTTCAAACCCCAGCCGAGGCAAGCGGAGATTTTTCCTACCTAGGTCGGCTCCTACCCAGAGCGGGTGTGCTATGGGCCCGATGGGGAGGCTGTTGCCACACAGCCGAGTTTCACCCACTTCACGGGTGCGACTTTGGAGGTGCTTCCCTTAGTATGACACATCTTATGATGTGGATGATAACACGGCCGGCACCGCAGGTGCCGGAGTTCCCGGGCCTGGTTAATGCCAGGATATTTATGACAGGAAGCGTGGAATGCGGCCCTGTCCCGCAGTCGCAAACCACATGGACCTGCATAGCATCATCTTACCATCATCCTCATCTCCATCATCATGCATAACATAAATTGTCCCAGCTTCCGAGTCCTCTGTGGGTTCCACCCATGACCCAGGAGGAACACCACTGGAGCTGGCAAAGAGTTGAGGCAGCAAAAAAACAAAAACAAAAACAACAACAAAATAATAAAACATCACAAAACAGGCAATTCTGTATGTCACTTGGCAGAAGAGCAGAAGCGTCAAGAATGTGGTAAGCACTAAGGCTCTTTCACCATTTGTTTGTAGAACTGCAGCATCAAGATAAACTCACTCAAGCAGATCCATAAGATGGCGTATAAAGTCGCCCTGCCCCAGCAGCAAGTACCGTCTCATGGCCTGAAAAAGAAATGGGAAAAAGCTATTTCCACAATCACTTTTCTTCCATCTGTTACTTTTATAATTTTATACCATACCATACTACAGAAATTCATCAGGATCAAATGCCTCATTTCAAATGTAGGCAGTGAAGTCGCTAAGGGCACTGAGCCAACTGTGCTGAAATTTCATACTGTACCTCTTTTCGGTGTGCAAATATTTAGATGTTTCAACAGGACATTTGTGAAAGAAACATATCCGGGTAAAAACACTAAAACAGCTCCCTAAACTATTCATAAAATAACAACTTTATTCTTTATATACAGTTATGAAAAGCCTAGGTGCCATCTGGCTCTGACAGAAAAACATTCACTTCAACGCCATGTACAAAATGACAGTTGTGTGCTTTCAGGAGCTTTGGCCCTGACCTTGAGGTGATCCATGAACTTGTATTTGGAGTGCAGAATGTCCAAGAGATGAAGACTGGTGTCAGTGTAAACACCATCTATCATCTTCTGGAACGATGACTCCTCATCTTGAACGAACATGCTCTGGGCTGAAAAAAGACAATCTTAAATGATCAACAGCAGCAACAGTAACATCATCACTGACAACAAGAACAATTCAAAAGAGGAACTGGTACGTGTGTTTTCTCATGACTTGAACACTTGCTACAGCTTAAATATCTGCCTGCCTTTATCATTTCTACTCAGTTGCCTTGTTTTTGTTTTGTGCGTGTGTGTGTGTGTGTGTGTGTGTGTGTTGTGCGTGTGTGATGCGTGTGTGATGTGTGTGTGTGTGTGTGTGAGTGTGTGTGTGTGTGTGTGCGTGTGTGATGTGTGTGTGTGTGTGTGTGTGTGTGTGAGTGTGTGTGTGTGTGTGTGTGTGTGTGTGAGTGTGTGTGTGTGTGTATGTGCTCTTTTATTTTTTTAGTTGTTCTTACGTAGTGTACACTTAGTGAATGTGTTTTCTTTTAATTTTACTTCGGTTTTAGATTGTAAGGCGCCTAGAGCTCGTTCCCTGGGGATAGGCGCCCTGCAGATATTATTATTATTATTAATAAATGTTTGTTGGTTCCCGCGAACAAAAATCCTAATATCTTTTATCACAGTTCCGGAGTTTGAGATCAGTTCTGAATAAATTACAAGGAATTTTGTTTTCACCAATGAACCCACCCTGCTTTATGTCCACAGCCATGGCAGCATCGCGTCCGCGGATCGGGGTTCGGTCTTGACACACTTGCCTCAGGAAGTTGATGGACTTGCCGGTCAGCAGAATCTGCACAGGAACAAACTTTCTCAAAGGTTCAGTTTTGCAAAGGTAAATCTATTGGTAAGGAAGGTCATTCCTGGAACTTTCAACCTCCCCTTTCATCATAATATTGAAGGAATCAACGAGACACTGGCAGTAGTCTCTGAAAGTAGAGGTTTGATTGTTGCAGAATTGTTGGGGAATAGGATCCTGCTCAACTGGACTTAGGCTTAGGCCCCTGGCTCCAAGTGGAGCATAGGCCATCGACAACCCTTCGCCATCGCACTCTGTTCTGGGCTATTCTTGCCACTCCAGTCCAGTTGGTCCCCTGCTTATATAACTCGGCCTCAGTGTCCCGCCTCCAGCTGTTGCGAGGCCGGCATCTCTTCCTTTTCCCCTGCGGGTTCCATGTCAGGGCTTGGTGTGTGGTGCTGGATGCTGGCTTCCTGAGGGTGTGTCCGATCCAGCTTGGCCACTGGTTCCTGCCCCGCTCGCTCCCACAGCTCTTTGTTCCGTATCTTCTCTGGCCATCTGATGTTGGTAACTGACTTGGTAAGAATTAAGGCAAAGGGACTCAGATCCTGCTGTCAAAGACTCACACACACACACACAATGGAGAGAGGGATAAAAGCACCCATAACACGTACCCTTCTTGCCTGGTCAGTTGACAGGAAACTTGGGATCATAGATTTGCGCAGACTGTATTTGTCATGCCAGAGACGGTCGTTCTTCACAGTTGGGTCAGAGGCCACAAAGAACTAGGCAACAAAAAGAAAGAAAAATCAATATTTAAAAACAATTGTACAATTAAGCAGTTTGACTTTGGAAACACACATTACTGAAGAAAGCTAACCAATTCATATACCAAGAAACGTGTAGTCTTCAAATGAATTTCATAATGCAATAGTATTTCAGGCAAACCCATGACAAATGATGCCATCTCAAAAGAACAGCAAGAAATTTCCACTCAATATCACCATCAGGCTTGAAGAAAACACAAAATCAAAACACTAAGCCTTTTCCATAAAAACTTCTTTAGCTGGAGACGAACACCCAATATCACGATCAGGCTTGAAAAAAAGAAAAAGAAAAAAGAAACACAAGATTTTTCTGTATACTGGTTTCTTGAATGATTATTTCTGTTTAACATCATCCTCTGTGTAAAGCAAGTCAAGAGAATAAGGAAACAGGCACAAACAGGTAGGCTTCGAAGCTTCAGGAAAATGTGTCAAAGATTCAGCATTTCTCCCTATATCAACCTCTTGACTTCATATGACGCGGCAGACACAAGTAGACACCTGTCGCCTACCTCATGGTACGTATCTTCAAGTTCTCCGTCATAGATCCAACGCATCAGGGTCACATAAACGGGCTGCGACACGAGCGTCAGCGTGTGCTTGATGAGAGATTTGATGTAGGGGTCTCCGTGCTGCATGTAGGAGAAAATACATGATGCCAGCGCTCCACCTTTTTTGCCTGAGAAACAACACACACAAAAAAACCAGGTACTGAAACAAGCAAGAAAAATAAACAAACAGATGAAAATGAAGCAAGGCCAAAATACTGCATTCAGCTTTTTAAACCTGTCAGTTAACAGGAAGTATCCTACATTTCAGAGAGAGAAGAGAGAGAAAGAGAGGACTGTGAGTGAGCATGCGAGTGCGAGAGAAAGATTTTGTCTGAGCGAAGTGAAGCATGCAAGTGTGAGTACACCGTGTGTGTGTGTGTGTGTGTGTGTGTGTGTGTGTTTGTGTGAGTGAGTGTGCGTGCCTGTGCGCATTTGTGTCTCTCTGCACGTCTATGTGTGTTTATGTTATATATCCTTGTATTTGTTCTATTTTCTTTTCATTCTTTCTTTTTACCCCAACATATCCATAGTACTTCTGCCTGAAAAGCAGTGCTACCTGACATTGATTAACTGCACCAATCTGGTTTTTAACTGAAACGGACAGCCACCAGGACCCTCACCTTTACAGACGTCAACAAGGGCGGCCAGAGTTTTGAGTCGCACGAGTGGATCAAATGTCCAGACGACGAGACGTCGCAGAGTTAGACCATCTCCATCACTGATCCCCTGGTCCTGTTCTTGATGCAACTGGAAAGTAAACACGCAAGATGGTTACAGACTCGTCTCATTTACTTCAGAGTTTCAGTAAATAATCTAAAGTGTCCACATGTGATCCTTTCGAACGCAGCAGATTTCAGTGAAGGAAATCACAATTCTCAACGAAACTATTGGTTTATTTCTACCTGACAATGAAACTTGGTTAATTTCTTACCAAAAAACAAAAGCTAGCTTACCTGTGCCTCTAGGACTGCGATGAGTCGGTAGTACTCAGTCAGCTCCTCATGGAGGGCAGCACAGAAACTCTGTGAAGGAACAAAAATTGTGTTGGACAGAGTGAGTCGCATCACAAAGGTGGCAGACAGCAGCTCGTTGCCAGAATTATTACACTTTACAAAAGCATGGCAAAGCCGCAACCAACACAGACCCAAGTGGTTTGTTCTTCCAGTGAAAACTTGTAGAAATGCGTATGACATTTTCATGAAAATTTATTTATCAAACTTTGGTCCACCCATGCAGACAAGAAGAATCTGAGAAAAACAAAAACAGCAACTGATTTAAATTTATCGCCAGTCCAAACAATGCACAAGTCATTAGAATATTTCTATTCAGGAACGTTACCTGTCCAACAAGACCAAAAGCCTTGTCCGTGCTGCGGGACTCAACGTAAGTGCGGATTTTGTTGTACAGCCAGCCACACTCCGCCAGCTTACTAATTACATGCCGCATGGCCTTTGGGATACCCGCCTGCAGAGAAAAATTGAAATGACAATTGACATTATTAAATTCAAATTCAAAAATACTTTATTATCTGTTATAAAAGTACATTTTAAAACAGAAAATTGTCTTTAGACATGCGATCGCTCCGCTCCCTATACTAAGATCATAATTTAAAATAAATCACACACACACAGGCACACACACACAGGCACACACACACAGGCACACACACACACACACTAATACAAAATAAAAGAGAGACTAAAAAACGAGATAAATAAGATACCCCCCCACCCGCACAGACACGCGCGCGCACACACACACACACACACACACACACCGGCACGCACCCGCCCACCTGCAATCACACACCTCCGCTGGCAGACACAGAACTGACCCAACAGACAGATTAAAGTCTAAGTAAAGTCTAAGGTTAAAGTATAAGTTCAAGGTACTACTCCAATCACTCTGCTGCCTGTGAGTCTGCTGAGCAAAGAGATTTTGTGGTGTTTTCGAAGCAAATTCAAAGATGTTAAAGGCTTCAAAGACAAAAACCAGACCTGCGGGTCAATCCTATAGCCGTCACGACCAGAATCAAACTTGATCCATTTTCCTTCAATCCCCTGGAAGGCGTACACCACGTCCTTGACAAGATCTAGCTCAGGGATCTCTGCTGAGGCTGAAAAGAAAACAGGGGTGGTGAATAATTCAAAGAAAGAGAAATGATTTTTCTTGCGTGTGCACTGTCCTAAAACAAAACAACAACAAACACCCCCCCTCCCCAAAAAAAACCCCTGTAAACGTTGTAGATATGTTTGTTAGTTTCTTAAAATTCCTGCAATTGTTGACAATAGCATATTTTGTAGGAAGATCATACCTTTACCATCTTTGCAAAAGAGATTTTAAATTTCACCGTTGTTTATAACTGTAATACCGGTTCAAGCATGTCTAATACTGGGATACAGCGCATAGTCTGATATTTTACAGTTACAATGACAACATGTATAAAACTGGAACTAGTCTGGAAGTCAACATCAGTATACAATTTTCAGAGTGTAAATGACACCGCCACTAATCACCAGCTAACCACAGTGATACACAGACGGCTACATAACAGTTTAAATGATCTCTAAAACAACAGGCTCTATAACCTTCAGGGCTTATAATGGTCCATGACCCAAAAGGAGGAAAAGTGCATAGCATTTAATGACGAAGTGGCAAAACCAGAAGTGCGCGTCTGCTTACAGGGGTCTACGAGCAGGGGGAGCTCCCCCCATTAAAAAAATGTTTTTTTTTTAAATTGAACTAAGATCTGTGCAGTTTGGTAAATAATAATCATAAAATAAAAATGAATACAGTTTTTATAGCGCCTATCTGTTTTCTACAAAACACTCTTTGCACTCACACGCACACTGAGTGCCGAAGAAACAGTGGTCGGACTACAGCTCAAAAGCTTGCCTAAAGAGGTAGGATTGGTGTATTTGGGCATGACTTACAGTGCTTCAGAGAAGGAAACATTAAGGGGGTCGGGGGGGGGGGGGGGGGGGGGGGGGAGAGAATTAAATTAAAATCTGTGCAGTTTGGTGCGTTTTGTTGGAAGATTTCAAACACTGATTCTTACTGTTGTCTCCCGTGGTGGCCACAACACCAGCGTGTAAGTGGGAAACAGCCCTGGAACTGCGAGGAACTAAGGCGTTTTCTGAAACAGACAGACAGATGATGGTCTTTCCACATATATCTCTCGGTCAGATTTCAATTTGTACTGGTACTATTACTTAATATTGCTACTCTTGTGCTTACCCATTTTGAATGTCAGCAAGTTGGCATCATTTGCGATTTGAAGAGCTGACTACAACTGTCATGCAAATGCCTTACATAAATTTGTCAAATGAAGGTTATACTGGTTCAAAAGTTAAAATAAACTAGAGAGGCAGAAGCCTCCATGGCTCCCTTGTGACACAGGTCAAGGTCATTCACAAAAGTATGTTTGTAGAGCTCTTATCACTATCCAGTATCATGCTAAGTGATGTGTCTGGCGCTCTGAGTTCCTGGCAATATTACAATTTTCCCCAAAACAGTTTGTACAGCCTTGACCTTTGGTCAAAGTCATTCAAAAGAGATCTTATCAATGTCTATCATCATGCCAAGTTTGATGCCTCTAGCATTTGTAGTTCCTCCGAAAACAGTAATGTTAAAATTCACAACAGACAGCTTTAATGACCTTGACCTTCAGTCAAGGTCATTCAGAAAGGTAGGTCTCATTGCTGTCTATCATCATGCCTCGTTTGGTGCCTCTACTGTTTGTTGTTTTGGAGAAAATGCCAAGGTTAAAGTTTCCAAAAAAACGCTTGCATGACCTTGACCTTGACTAAAAGTCACTGAACACAGGTGTGCCTGTAAAGGTGCTGCCAATGTCAATTATCGCACATAGTTTGATGCTTCTGATTCTTCTAGATACATGTACTGAGAAAAGCAAATGTAAAATTTCCGAAGACTGTTTCAATGACCTTGACCTTGGGTCAAGGTCATTTAAGATGGTATGTGTGCATAGGTCTTATCACTGTCTATCAGCATGCCAGGTTTGGCACCTCTGCTGTTCATTGTTTCTGAGAAAATGCCAATGTTAAGGTTTCACAAAACTATCTTGTACGGCCTTGACCTTGACAGAAGGTCACTGACTACATGTATATCTGTAAAGTTCTTATCAATGTCTATCATCATGCACAGTTTAAAACCTCTGGCATTTGTAGATTACGAGAAAATGCCAATGTAAAATTTTCAAACAGAGAGCTTTAGTGACCTTGACCTTGGGTCAAGGTCATTCAAAATGATATGTTTTGAAAGGTCTTGTGCTAGTCTATCAGCATGCCAAGTTTGGTGCCTCTACTGTTTGTAGATTCTGAGAAAATGACAACGTTAAAGTTTTCTGGACACACACACACACACACACACACACACACACACACACACACACACAGACAGACGACGGAGGGTTAATACATAGACTCCCATTGTTACACAAGGGAGCCAAAAAGTGAACACCCTTGTATGGACCACCTCAAGCCGTAACTGGACTGGGATGACTCTTACGGGGTACAGTCAAACCTGTGTAAGGCGGTCACCCAAGGGACCGGGTCAAACTGACCGCCTTAGACAGGTGACCGGGGTTATCCAGGGTGGCATGTCAACAGCTAGCATGTCAGGGGATCCTCTGGGGTGACCAGGTTAGACAGTGGCATACAGGTGACCGCCTTGGCAGGTTCGACTGTATCTCTGTTTTAGCATTGTTTTACCAGATCTAGAAGTTGAGGAAAGCCTGGAGTCACCAACTCTGCCGCCCCTCTCCTCCCGCCATGCTGTGAAAGGGGTGCCTGGCCCGACTAAAGTACTGCAGACAAGAAATCCAACCATCTGATTTTGCAGATTTATGCCAGAAACTTCACCGATTTTACCAAGCCAAACATAAAAGAAGCATAAAAGCATAAAAAAACATGCTAAAACATTTAAAATGACAAAATGTACATAAAATGTAAGTTTGTCAAAATATTCACAGTTCACTCTTCCGATGGGGGGGAGGGGGGGGGGGGTAAAAAAAGACACGAACGCGTGCATTTAAAGGATCCATGAAAATGCCACAATAACTGAATAAGAGACTTTAAGCGAAGGTGTCTCCTACACTACTGCCATTTTCCACACACACACACACACACCTTGGCATGAATGACTGTGGGACTGGTGTAGGTCCATCGCTCAGCCCCTCCCCACGAATGCTGCTAAAGCCACTGCTGGCGGTGGTGTGCTGTGAATGATGGGATAGTGAGGATAACGTTCCATGAGCACCGCCTGTTGCGCCAAGAACTGTATCAGATGCTGCTCGACTCGGATGCACCACCTCTGACTGGTCAGATCTAGCACTGGCAGGTTGAGGAGGGTAGGGTGTGGACGTGGCAAAGGTAGACAGGCCTCGACCAAACAAAGACGTGCCTGTTACCGCCTGTTGAAATAGTAATTTCAATGGCATCAGAAATTAAAACTTAAAAGCACTGTCTGCAAACTTTGCCTGCCTGTTGACACAGCAAATAGCAACTTCAATGCTACACGTATCATAAACCGAACTTTAAAAGCAGTGTTTGCAAATTCTGCTCTCAGGAGATATGGCTTTCATTTGTGTGAAGCACTTGTTACGCTGAATGTAATATATCACGCAATGTAAGCACACCCAAACTAACACTATTAAGATATTGTTATTGACACTGTGATTTTGTTTTTTTTGTTTTTTGTTTTTTGTAATTGTGAATTGCTGTGTCTTCCAGTTCCAACTAACCTCTTCATATATCATATCTGCACTATTCTTCCTGTACATGGATGCAATGTACGCTACGGCTGCCATTAGGCTGATTATTTCTAAGCTAACAGCCCTCCAATTTCATGCTATCAGGCTCTCTGTTACTCAGAATCTTGCTCACACACAAAAATTATGAAAAGTTCAAAATTATGCAAACTGCCACTACATTCAATACAACTTTTTTGCCAACAAAGAAGCAAACAGTACATTACCCGTGGTGTTGTCTGGCCAGTACCAATGAAAAGTTTAAAATTATGCAAACTGCCACTACATTCAATACAACTTTTTTACCAACAAAGAAGCAAACAGTACATTACCCGTGGTGTTGTCTGGCCAGTACCAATGAGAGACAGGAGCAAATGAAGAATGGCACATGTGTTCTTCAAAATGCCCTGCAGCAAAAAGCCTTTTACATAAAGTCTCAATACGCATGACAGAATACAACAAACAGCGCACAGAAAACTTTTCATTTAATGTGCTTATCGGTGCATCAGAATCAGTCTTCTGGGTGACAGTATAGCGCCTTTGTGGTGGCTCGGGTTGGTATGCGTAGAACTAGAAGTGTCCCGCATACTGAGTAGATGGCATTATTTGGTTGCAGACTGAACACCAACTAGACAGCACTGACTGGTAGCTACTTTTAGGGACTTGGTCATATTTATCGAAGTACATCACAGGCATGGAAGTGATAGGCCGAAATCAAAAGAAGTACAGTACAACTTCTTTTGGGCGACCACCCCTCTGGCCAGACAAGAGTGGTCTTAAAAGAGAGGTGGTCACCCAAAAGAAGCTTCAGACGGTGAAGAAGTGCAACCCAGCATCATTGTAACATTGGTCTGCACAGGCAGGTGGTCTCCCAAAGGGGTGGCCACCCAAAAGAGGTTCTACTGTAATATTTCTCTACTATTAGAAGCCGCAGTCAGGAAAAGAGTCACGATGTCCAAAAGGAACATCTATTCACTTGGAAAACGTCCTTAGAGCTTTGTAAGCAGTGTTTTTCCCCCTAAGAACTTCGAGACTCTAAACTCCATAGTAAATCAATCCTGAGACTAATTAACCAGAGTTAGCGTTACACTTACAGTGATAATAATAATAATAAATATTAAGGAATATAGTATTTGTTTAGCACTTAATCTCACAGGAAAGCAACTCACAGCACTACACACACACACACACACTCTGATATGCACAACCCGGCCTGATGCAGATGAACAATTGCAGTCAAAGGCACTGAAATAATGGCAGACTACTTGTAAGTGTGAAAGGCCTGACGGAAGAGATGGGTTTTCAGGTTCGATTTGAACTGGGACAGCGCAGGGATCGATTTTCTCGCGCGCCCTGCGACTATGTCTCATATTTTGATAAAATGTCGCATAGAAATTTCGCAAAATGCGTCATATGTCGCATGACATCACAAGCGCACTTGACAACGTGAAGCAGAGATGCGCTGTCCGTGTCAGTCATAGAGTCTGTTACACTAATCTAATATTAGTGATGAGGCTTACTTATCCCGCTCGCCGCGCGCTGCCACTAGTGCCAGGAACTCTCGCTCGAAAGAGTTGCAAAAAACATTGCAAACATTGGCGCGTTATCAGCTCAGTTCTGCGATCGAGAGGTCCTTTTCCGTTCAGAACCTGAACGTCACTGCACTTAGGAACAGGCTCTCGGCACAGACATGTGACAGAGTGATGCGGGTGAACTTGATTGTCGCATAGAAAATGAAAATGTCTCATAAAAATGACTGGTCTAGGAGACAATGTCTCATTGGCATATTTGAGTAAATCCATCCCTGCAGCGTGATTAAAATTTATACTAATACTACTACTACTAGTACTAGCTGAGACATTATTTCTGCAGTCAAATGCTCCCTTGCTCTGAAACTTTGATTTAGCAAGTGATCTGCCAACACAGCATTGTTAGTATGTTACCTGTGAGTTCAGCTTCCTGTGTAGTTCAGCAAAAGTTGCAGCATCATTTTCTCTCCCTCGCCGCACCACTGAATGATCCAGACATAGCAAAATGAAAATGTACTCAATCTAAACACCGAAACCAAAACTTGTATACTGTCTGAACACAGGTATGTTTTCAATAATAATTTGTAGCCAGTGATCATTTTGCCCATATCACTATTAGTTACTATTACATACAGTGCAAAGTGAAATTCTTGCATTTCAGTATAAAAAAAATTTTTTTTTCCTTGAAAGGCAGATTCAAGTGCATGATTGTAATTGTATAGTACTACTAGATCTCAATTATACTTACGATGGCGCTTGATCTTTTCCACAACCTGGAACTCATCTCCAGTCCCTTGAACTGATGGAACATTGCTGAAACAACCAGACAGTTTTTCATCTAAAATACTTAAATACCACAAAAACAAAGAAAAAAAACAAGAAAAAGAAGGGGAAAAAAGGCCAGTGGAATGTACCTGTGGGATGTACTGAGCAGAGACAGTTGCTAATTCACCTCAAGATATTGCACTGAATATAGAGTTGCGTGTGTTTTTCTTATTCTGTGCAGCGCATTATCTGCAGTTACAGTACTTTTCCTTAGCTCACCTTCCCAGTATCCGCAAGGCAAACTGGTAGTGTGGAACAACAGCGTCTGAAAAAGGAGAAGAAATTGGAGATTAAAATTATTCATAAGTCCTCCCTTACAAGTGTAATCCTGTCTTTAATGCATAAAGAATAATTGGGGCGTGTATTAACTACCGAAATAATCGGTTTTGGTAAGAAGCCAAAAAAGTCAACATGCCCGGGCGAGCCGTCGAGATTCTAAATCCTACCGTCACTGAGTCCCGTTATCTTGCAGCACAATCTCTGCAAGACTGCTGCTGCTGTGTTACCCTCTCCGCTACTCCGCGACGCCATGTCGATGTCGGATGTTAAGATGTGATGCACGCATTCTTTGATAAAATGACTAAAGTAAAACTTTCTCCGAAAATTTTGGTTACCGCGCCATTACAAATTTGTTGACAGAGCCACACTTCCGGTTCTTAGTTTCGTAAACATGTCGTGGCGGCAGCGCGGGTGTCCAGGCTTGGTGATTTAAGTTGTCCAGGTGTGAAAGGGTCTTGGAATTCTGAAGCCGTTGTGATGCTGGTGAGATTTTTCTGTCTGATTGCACAGTCGCCAAATATGACATAGTTCATTACTGGCCCGAATAGGGGTTTATGACCAACGCAAGGCGTGGCAGCCCTCGTGGCAAGTTTGTAAACAAACCTTACATGCCCGCGACTGTGGCGCGGGGTTAGGCCTCTTAGTATTACGCATTTCATGATAATCTGTTAAAATTCGTCCGTAATACAAGGAACCAAGGACGACCGTAGTAACTGGTTGTCACCCTGACGCATTGGCATTACTTTGTCACTGTGTTTACTCTGTCTCAATCACTTTTCTTACACCAGGGGTGTTGCAGACCACATAACCAGTTTCGCAAGCTGGCCAAGGCCACGAGAACGCCAGAGGCAGTTATGAGAGAGTTTGATGCTCAGTTGTTGTTCATGGCCCCAAAATCTGAAATTTCAATAAACTGGGTGATGCAGTTATTGGGAATAAATTATTTTGTATTAGAATAAATTTAGTTATAACTTATAGTAAGTACTGACTTTAATTTAATGAATTTAGAGTGGTGACACTGGTTGGGATGCTGAAGTGAAGGTATGTTGGCTTGTTACTTGTGGCAGGTAAATTATGCAGATCGATTGGGAAAAAGCATCCCTTGGGGAAAAAAAACAAAAAACATTGACAAAGTTAAATTATAAAGTTGTGTGTGAATAGAGTGATACTCCAACCATTCTCTTTGCAGCCTCTTATACATATTATATTTGAAGAAAGCAGTCATTCTGTAGGACATGTATTCTTACTGTTCCAGGCGGGTACACTTGTTAGAGTTGTCATCTCATGTGTCCATAAATAGAACAAGGCTGACCATAAGCTCTGGGCATGTTACACCATCCTGACTTACAAAGTTACGTGACAGGCCAAGGATGTATTTAACAGAACTTATAAATCAGCTTTTTCACACAAAACACTTTTCTTAGACGTTTATGTAACTTGCATGCTATGAATGTCACTGTATCAGTATCCAGGCCTGGGTCGTGAGTTCAAATCCCAGCTGGGGCCAAGTATTGTGCTGGCCTTCTTCTCGTTACCTTGTCTTTGATATCACTCTTACTGCTGTGGAAAAGGACATTAAACTCCCAAACACCCAGCCACCCACCTGTATTCCAGCTGGGGCCACATATTATGCTGGCCTTTTTCTTGCTGCCCCATCTTTGATGTCACCCATACAAGGTGGAGAAGGAGGTAAAGCTCCAAAACACCCACCCGCCCACCCTCCCACCCTGTATTAGTATCACTAGATGAATAGATACATACACATGTGCATGTAAATTATATTGAACTTAAACTGAAAGTTTATTTAGACACTGAACTCTTTGTGTGGAAGGGTCATGCAGTGCAAATGCAGTGCAGCGGATTGGGTAACCAAGATTGACTTTATTTCTCAAATTCTGTTTAGGATTGGTGTAATTCTACACTGTATTTAAAAAAGCCTGTCACTCTCTCTCTGAGTCTCTCTCTCTCTCTGGTGTTCACCCCACTCTGTGTGTGTGTGTGTGTGTGTGTGTGTGTGTGTGTGTGTTTGCAGGGAATGCCTGCTGACACAGATTAATGTTATTAGTGATTGTTTAAAAAAAAAAAGTGTGCTGGTCTGAACCCTTGCCTCACTCCACTATTTGGGTCAAACACAGTCAATGTCAGCTGACCTAATTGCCTGCATGTATGGGATGCCAGCTTCAAGATTGATTGACCTCATGGTATGGTCCTTTGCTATGACACATGCTTCTGTACATCAGACTTGTTCTTACCTGCCATCAGTTTTGGGCCCTAAGAACAAGGCTAAGCGTGCAGTTTGGGTACCCATGATTTTGTACTGCATGTGCAACATACTTAGGCAACTGCATCACTTACATGAAGTTCCAGCATCAAAGGGCTCTGTTGTGGCTTTTTAAAATGTTTTTTTTTTTGTGTGTCCTAAACTGGGTGTCTGGGTTTGCTGATCCTGCTTGTGGCCACAGTACTGACAGAAAACTAACCAATCAGAAATTAATTTCTAATCACTTACCTTTTCATGATCAGACAATGAGCTTGTGTCGTTCGTTTATAAGTTTTTTTGGAACAACAGGGTCACAAAATGAATATTTGGTACAGTCCCTGCAAAAAGGTCAGGGGGGCGGGGAGGGGTTGCTTCCTGAAAAATATATATATCATTATATGTCTTTGACTTTGAGACCCCCAAATCCCCATTTGAGATCTCAGAACTGCTTGCAGCAACACCCCAGTTGAGGCCTGTGTCTGTAGACACCCCTCAAAACACTGCTTACTGAAGACTGAGCACCGAAACAGATTTGGGTGCGCCAAGTCAGTACATCTATTCATTACAGTGTGTGCGTGCGTTGGTGGGGGCAAGGGGTAGAGGGGCGGTGTATGTCCGAGTAACTTCAGTTTTCAATTTCTGGTAATGTGCAGGCAACTGAAGGTCCCAGAGCAATTTAAAATCAGAGCAAGTGTCTTTCAGTTTCATGAAAAAGGGGGTTTCAGTCATTTGGGGGGGGGGGGGGGGGTACCGTACAACTTGCGGTTTCACATTCACTGATTCAGGAAGTTGTTCTCCTTTATTGTGGTTATAAGTGCATAGTCATTTGTGGTGACTTCCTAGAAAGTTCATGCTTGTTTGCAAGGCAGTCTTGTGGTTTATGAATCACTGAAGTCACATGATAGCAGAGATCTTCCTTGACCATTATGCTGTGTTTGTGTCACTGTCAGAGCTCATTGTCAGGACTGAAAGGTCAATGTCAGAGGAAATGTGACAAGATACACACGTGTACCATGTGAATTTTAGCCATTGTGAGACCACTTACCGTGTTAAAAATTGTGACGAGTGAGGTGTTGCAATACGCATCTTTACTAGCCAAACGGAAAACTCCGCATTGGAGTGTGATAGTGTCATCAGTACAGTTGTGACTTTGGTCGGTGATAGTGATACAGATAATGTTAGGATGTGGGTGTGTTTCCTTTGATAACTGTACAGGATCTGTCATAAAGGTTTACTTACCGTCAGGCTCTGTCTGAGTCAGATTAACTTGAACGTGTTGAGTGTGTACATACATGTGACTGGTCACAGATCGTAGATGAGATGAGACAGAGTGTGTTAGTGATTTGTTCGACCAAGGAACAGATGGCGTTTGTTTTGAATGCACAGCTTAGTAACTGGTTATGAGTTCAAGTCTGGATTTACTGCGAAGCGGGTCTTCTGAGCTGATCACAATGCCCCGGAAAAGGTCCGACTCTCTCTTGGAGTCCGCTTCAGAAACTTCCAGCACTTCAAGGACCTCATTGAAAAAAGGCGGCAAATTCTCGGCAAGTAATTCGAAGTCTCTTCAGTTGTATGTATTATGTGTTCTAGTTTGGTATGGTAGGCTTCTTCTCTGCGCCCATATTCGTCTCTTTGAGACGCGCAAGGCGCCGCAGGACTGCAGGACGAAGTAGCGAAAGCCTGCTGCTACTTAGTTCGGGACACCCAAATTGATTGAAAATTTCTTGCAAGCCCTCGCCCTTTGGTCCGTGCAACATACATTTCTTCATTTTCTGTTCTCCCCGCCGCTGGCCACAGACTATTCTTCTCAGAAAGAAGGGCGTGATGGAAGTTACGCGTGTGGGCAACTAGGCTCGTAACGCGACTGAGCATCAACATGAGCAAACGGTCCGTGTTTGGCGGCAGGTGTCAACTTTGGTACCTGGTTGCGTGGACAATAGATTGCTGTTCTGTCACGTAGCGCCCGCCTGCACTTACTGAATTGCTCCACTCATGAAGAATCAATTGTAACTGATTGATAGTTCTTGCGACATTCCTTGGTGCCACAGGCAGCAGATCATTCGGTAGGGTGCACGTGTACTGCAGTTGAGCTGTTTCCTGTGTAGGTGACTTGTGACAGATTGAACGAGAAGGTACGGAATACACTGTGCATTAGTACAATAGTAGTACACGTAAATTGTTTGAACTGGGTATATTTATTGCGACATTCCTGGGTGCTACAGACAGCAGATCATTCGATCGGGTGCGCGTGTACCCTAGACTGAGGCAGTATCAAGCCGGGTGCCCTTGTTCTCTGCCGGTTTTGCTGTTACCTGATAAGTTCTCCTTACGACCGACGGCACACCTGGAGGGAGCTATGGACAGGTTAACGTCACAGAAAGTATTTCACAGTTCGTGAGACGTCTTTGGCGCAGCATGTGCTCATCACCATGGGAAATATTGTTCCTCAGCTGGTATGGGTTTTTAATAATCACAGTTTAGAGGTGTCCTAGTCTCAGTGTTTAAAACAGTTAACGTCGTCCGTTCACAGAGCTCTGTATCAGTAGTCAGCTCTCCACGCCTTATCTCATGTTTCAATGTCAGGTCATGTTCACCTTATTATATGTTTGCTTTGTAATCACACAGCGCTGACTTCTCATGGATTCGCTTCAGTACAGTTGACAGTTAAGGTCGAAAATGTTGCCAGCTTACGAATCCACATTCTTAACCAAGTCAACTTTTGATTCTGATTGGAATGCCAGCCAGTTTTGTGATCTCGGATCTTTGGTCAAAGAAATCACGATTTTAAATCTTCCAGCTTTCCGTATGAGACATTCATTTTCTTTCTTTTCTCACCAAATTTCTGAACCCTGTTTCCATAGGAAAGACTTTTTTTTTCCTTGGTCAAAAATAAATCAGTTTATAAAAAATATAAAGAGTGTGTGTTTCAGAGCTTGTCTGATTGTACCCTTTTTGTTTTCTGGGAGTTGTACTCAGTAGACATGAAACAGGTTCAAGACAAGACACTGTGTTGCACTACATGTACTAGTCTATAGAAATAAACCCGAAAGAGGAAGTCATAAAAGGTAAGGGTCTTAGCCCAGGAGATAAGGGGCTGCTTCACAGACGGCCGGATAAAATAAATATAGTCTCTTTCTTGTGGGTAGCAGCATACATCACTGGATCAGTCTCGTAGTCGTAAATGGGGGGGATGTAGAACACCAGGACAGATTGACAGTGCGTAGTTATGCAGGGTTTGGTTTAAATGCAAATAAAGGGACATCGTAATATGCTCCATGCATTCATGCGTGTGCAGTGTGTCCCCGATTTATTCAAGGGCTTCACTAAACAGGACACGGATAATGGCAAAAAAACGGGCGACACAGTTGGGAGCTAGCTGGATTCAGCCGGTAGCCTTTCCCACCCAGAATTTAAAAAAAAAAAAAAATTTCCTCCATAACTTGCTTTTTCTTCCTCCTTTGCATTGACACAGGGGTTTACTCACAAAAGAGTGACACTAGATATCCCGTATCCAACTTTGCACAAATAGCTTTCGGGTGTATGGTTCACCTCTCCATAAGTTATACATGTTCCACTTCCAGCTAAATGGGTACAAAATCATTGCTTTGAGTTTTCGACAAATATTGCATTTTCACATTTTGTTGTTGTTTGTTTTGCAAGGCATGAAATGCACTTGAAATGATGGCATCACTAAGTATGGGCATCAGAAATGTTTATTCTCATTATTCTCAGATTCTTTAATCACCATTGTTACTCTTCATGAAATACGTTTGAGTAGGACCATCATCTTGCTGCTTTTAGTATCATTAGAAATGTCTGTTAGTTGAGCGTTTCATAATACAAGTCATAATACCGGGTATCTTTTTAGATAGTTCACGTTATCATGTCAGTTCTTTTCAGTGCACTTGTAGGTAATATATCCAGTGCGGTCATGCATGACTGAGCGCTGAGTTGCTGCAGGGTTGACCTGTTACAATACAGTGTTCTTAGGTCATCCCAGCACCTCAGCTAGGTTAAATCAGGGAAGTTAGAAACGGGTACATGTCAACAAAGCTGAAATAGGCCATTCTGCGTTTGTGAATTTGAAACTGGAACAGTATCATAGCTAAAAGTGACAGCGGATGAGAGTGGATTCCCACGTTTTATCTTTGTCGGTCATGGCTACTTCTTAGGTTTTGATGGTTTAGTGGTACGTGTTACGGATTGTGATTATGAAGAGGAAGAAATATGGTGACAGGAGAGGACGATACGAGGTATGAATTCATGAATTCGAACTTCGTTAATGTGGTGGTGCTTTATGGTTTTAGGATGTGTGTGTGTGTGTGTGTGTGTGTGTGTGTGTGTGTGTGTGTGAGAGAGAGAGAGAGAGAGTTTGAGTTTAGAAGCTTATCCCCTCAAGAAAATGTGTACACCCAAAAGTCTAATACTGTAATGGGTCATGAACAGTCAGCTATTTTACTGATGTCAGGCAGTGTCATCTCAATATATATATATAATGTACAATGATTTTTTAGGCTTGACATTCTGTTTGATTGTTTTCAATTACATTTTGGGTTTTTTGTTTGGACTTTTTGGGCTTTTCTTCTTTTTTTTTTGGGGGGGGGGGGGTGGTTTTTTTTTGTTCTAGGGGCGGATGGGTATTTTTTGCTATTTTGCAATTCTTTCTGTTCTGTGTGTCTGGGGTGGGGGGGGGGGGGGGGGTAACCAGCATATTTTCTTTCTCCTAAATCATGTAGAGGTCAGATTCGGCACAAAGTGTTAAATCATGCACAGGTGGCGTACAGGTAACGGCTAATCAGTGTAAACTGTCGACAGCGCTTAATGATCGATTGTGTTGTGCCGTGTCAACTGAATGCTGCTAGTGTTACTGTTGTCAGGCAGAGCTGTTCCGTCCGTAGTCATTACGTGACACATGTAGTCGAGATAAGTGGTCTTACCTTGGGTCCGCCTACAACTGCCCTGGGTAACTCCTGTTCACTGTAATTTAGTACAAAATTACACGTTGCACGCTTGGCCAGAAGAATTGTGTGGTTAGTTTTCAGTGGGTGATTCTTATGTTGGACTTTGAGTGTTCAGCTTTTTCTGAAGAATATTGGGATGGGGCGAGTACAGTCTGTGCATGGTTATGAATTTTCTTCATAGGTAATTAAGGCTCATTTGGTATAGTTCGCCTGTTAGGGGGTGCAAATGTATCCCAGCAGGCATGGGAATTGTCCGCCTAAAGGCAAATTTCTGCCTAAATGAAATTGGGTTTCCGCCTAAAAAAGGAAATTTCCGCCTAAAAGAGTCTGTATTTCTGCCTAAATCAAATTGGGTTTCCGCCTAAAAAAAAAAAAAAAAAAAATCCGCATAAAAAAGTCTGGTTGATTAAAAAAAATGTAGCTCCGCCTTTTTTTTACCGATTGCCGCCAAGTTGTTGGCCGCCCACTTGAGTTACACGATACCTAAAAGGAAAGTACAGCGTTTTATGTGGGCAGCACTAAGGCTGAACCCTCCGTCCTTCCGCCTTTGTGCACCGCAAAAATTTCAGCCTTTTTTGACTTCTCCAATTTCCATGCCTGCCCAGTTATTTAAGTTACATCCATTAGATGAAGTTAGCTGTCACGTGACTTTAATTCCCAAGACCCAAATCCAGGATACATTTGCACCCTGTCCCGCACAGGTGGGGTACATTTGCTCCCCATGCTAATCACCCTAATGTCTGGTATACATTTGCACCCCCTAACAGGCGAACTAAACCAACTGAGCATAATTAAGCCTGACTTGCTGAGATTTTCTTGCTGCTAAGACCTTCATCACTGGGACAGTGTCTAATGAATTCATGGTCTTGCACAAGGTGTTGCAACTGTAACTACAGGTATTATCAGTTGTTGGTGGACCTCTTTGTAACCCCCTCCTTGGCAGGTTTTCAGACTGGGTTCTGGGGTTTGATGTATCTAGAAAGGTTTTCAGTTAGGAAGGAAAAGGTGGTGTGTGTGATTCCAAAATTAATGTGTGTAGTAAGCATGGACACACTTTGACTTTCAGGGTCTTGACTTCGTATCCCGGCTGGGGCCAAATATTTGTGCTGGCTTTTTCATCGTTGCCCCGTCTTTGATATCACCCGTATATGGTGGATAACGACGTGAAACACCCACCCACCTACCCATCCATCCACTTTGACTTTCAGTGTCTATTGACTGTGGATGATTTCTCAATCAGTTGCATGAGATGTTTCTACATTGTAATTCTGTTTGTTGACAGTACTGTACATATAAAGGGGCTGAACTGTCAATATGAAACTCTTAGTGTAAAGTTCATCTCGGGGGGAAGATCAGACTTTCTTGTTTCATCATTCTTCTGTGCCATTTCCTGTGTTAGATGACATGATACACAGTGTTGTATTCAGCAAAACAGATTCATACATGCAGAGACATGTATAGATCTAGATGTCTCTGGTACATGTATGTATACATTCTCATGAATGTGTTTTCTAGAGAAGAGCCTTGAATTTTTAGAATCATAGTACAGAAACTGATCTAGGTGTGCCATGGTATTCAGAGTTGCTGTGGTTCTTGCGTACCAGTACTTGAGCAAACAGGTAAGTCAGCTGCGATGGAGGACTCAAGTTTGGGCTGAGTGGCAGGTTCCCCCCCCCCCCCCCCCCCCTTCTCAAATCTGTGAAAGTACAAAGCCAGTAGAAACAGGCATTACATGACACATACAGTGTCAGAGGATTACACTCTTTCAACTTATTTTGGGATCTGTTACTCTTTTGTGCGAGAGATCCGCGTGTACATTTTACCAGATCTGTCATAGTTGGAAGATAAAGCCGCGTTGTAGCTCTCTCTCTCTCTCCAATTTTTTTTTTATATTCTACAACTGATTTGCCAGATTTTTTCCCTTTCCTTGTGGCTTGTGAAACCATTTCAGTGTTCACTGACAGTGACACTGCCTTTTTAACCCTGTTGTGGTTGTAATCTCTTACAGTCTTAGCTGCCTAACCTCCCCCTTCTCGTTCTTTCATAGTCATTGTTGTTTCATGTTCATTTTGTTGTCTTCGCTCCATTTGTACTTTGCGAGATAGGCAGTCACTGCGTAACGGCTTTACGTTTCATCATCATCATCAACATCTCTCTCTCTGTAATCAAATATTGATTTTACCCATAATGCTCAAAACAACAATCAGATTAATTACGCTGCCTTGTAGTTGTAAACATGTGTACTGTTGGGTTTGGAGACAATGGACACATGGCGCCATTGTTCAGTGATTCCATGTGCCGGATTTCCCATAATGATAATGCCCGATAGCTCAGCACGTGGGACAGAGGATGCATGTGGTTGTCACGTGTTTCCGTTTCCTGCTTGGGCTACGTTACACAGATGCAAATCTGGAGGAAAACGCTATATATTCCTCTTACACATACCGCTGCAGATGACACCCTAGAAATGCTTTAAAATTCACCAAAAAAATCACAAAAATCAGGCAGCCATAGACTCATGCGTAGAGGAAATTTAAACAAATTCCAATGTTCCGTTTTTTGGCAATGTTGGCAGCCACCACATACCCCCTCATTCCACGGTCGTCTGCTGGCTCCTGTGCCAGCCGCGCATGAATACAAATAGTCCACAAGCCAGCCTCATTTTTCCCTAATTTTACTATTACCTGGCATGAAACTTGTTTACAAAGCCAACAAAAAGCACCAGATTGCCATTGTTTACTCTGCACACAAATTTTAAAAGGGGCAAAGATTTTCTACTATATTTAGCCGAATTGTTACTACATGCCCCGGAAGCTAATACCGGTGTGTAGCCTGTAAACACCCCTTAAACTCATTTTTCTAGAAAGATAATTTGCCACTGTAAACCTCATCCATTTTCAAGATACACTGCCAAAGATTAGCTCTCAAAACTTCTTGGTTCTCTTACAGCAGCACTTTTACTGATCCAACCCATACATGAAAAGTCAAGCAGCAGAGGCACACTTTTTTCATGACTGCACAACTATTGAGACCACTAAAACACAAGTTCTTTTCAAATTATCAACTCAATTTTTTCACAGCAAGTAGCTACACATGTCCTGTCTGTAATGAACCTAACAAGATAACTTTTGGGCAGTTGATTATTTTTTGGTGCTTTTTTTCCTATACCACCCCTCAAAACTAGTCAGATTTCACAGCTGCGGGCTAACTGCTTCAGTTCCTGAACATAATCAAAATCATCTGGGATCTTCAAAATCAGCCAGTACAGTCTCTCAGGCCATGTTTACAGCATGCAATAGGTATTTTGAACCTACCCCCTTTGGAATCACCAAAACAGTTGCCACACTCACACCAAGTATGCAGCCAATCTACTGGCAAGTTTTTCCTAGTGGCCTGAGGAGAACAGCCTGTGTGCCAGCTGATTTCTCATGCAGACCATGAAACCTGCTGAAACCACTTTTAGGATAAGCTTGCTGCAGCATCAACAGTAAAATGTGTGAGTATCTGTCCTTGGAACTGCACATGCTGCCCAAATATAGAATAAAATGCATGAAATTTCACAAAAATGCACTGGAAAAGGGGAATGGGGGGGGGGGGGGAGGGGGGAAGAGGGGGGGGGGGAGGGAAGGTGTAAAGGTGAGGGTTAGGGTTGCAGGTTAGGGTTACTAGGGTCAGGTTAGGGTTAAATGGTTAGTGCTGGGGTCACATGGGTTAGGAGTGAGAGAGGAGGTGGGGGAAAAAGGAGGGTAGGATGGGGTAGTGCCAAACTAAACTGAACAGAGCACAGGCTTCATGGTGTTTGTGTGGACTGGTTGGGGGGGGGGGGGGTAACGGGGGGGGGGGGGGGGGGGTAAGTTGGGGGGGGAGTAACGGGGGGGGGTGGGGGGTGGGGGGGGGGTAACGGTGGGGGGGGGGGGGGTGTTAATGGAGTACTTCAACTATACTGCTTATCATGTGAAAATTAGAAATTAGGTGCCCAAACCCGAAATGGACAGATTTGCAATTTTGCCTCAAAAATCATCCTAAAATGTCAAAATTGGCGATTTTTAGGCAATTTCAAGGCAAAATTGAGAGTTTTTAGATTGGCCAAGCTCTGTATACAGGCTACGTTACACAGATGCAAATCTGGAGGAAAACGCTATATATTCCTCTTACACATACCGCTGCAGATGACACCCTAGAAATGCTTTAAAATTCACCAAAAAAATCACAAAAATCAGGCAGCCATAGACTCATGCGTAGAGGAAATTTAAACAAATTCCAATGTTCCGTTTTTTGGCAATGTTGGCAGCCACCACATACCCCCTCATTCCACGGTCGTCTGCTGGCTCCTGTGCCAGCCGCGCATGAATACAAATAGTCCACAAGCCAGCCTCATTTTTCCCTAATTTTACTATTACCTGGCATGAAACTTGTTTACAAAGCCAACAAAAAGCACCAGATTGCCATTGTTTACTCTGCACACAAATTTTAAAAGGGGCAAAGATTTTCTACTATATTTAGCCGAATTGTTACTACATGCCCCGGAAGCTAATGCCCCGGAAGCTAATGCCCCGGAAGCTAATACCGGTGTGTAGCCTGTAAATTGTGGCAGGCTGGCTGGCCGTGATTTCTTCCTGTGAAGTGTGATAAGTGCTTGTCACCGTGTGAAAATCAGATAAAAGTTTTCCCCAGATGTGGGAAGTTTCTGTTTTCTGAGAATGTTGTACAGTGAAACCTGTGTTGCAGTAGTATCACCGAGTCTACTGGTTATAAAATTTTATCATACTTTCGTTACTGATAAGTACTGGACCACGTTCTGCTGATAATAATTTCCACCATCCAGCGGGGAATACAAATTTTCTTCTTTTTTTTTCCCCTGACCCCAGACAGAGGGGGGGGGGGGGGGGGAGATGTATCAAACAGAGTTGCTCCAATATGCTACTAGTTATACATGGTCCATAAGACCAGTTTCTGTTTTGTTGTGGTCTCCATGTGTGTGTGTGTGTGTGTGTGTGAGAGAGAGAGTGAGAGAGACACTCTTCAAATTCAAATTCAGAAATACATTTTTTATCTTCTGAAAATACATTTTAAAACAGAAAATTGTCTTTAGATGTGCAATCGCTCCGCTCCTTATACTAAGATCATCATGTAAAATAAATCTCACACACACACACACACACACACACACACACACACACACACACACACACACACACACACACTGGCATTCTTTTGAGCCTTGTTTCCATTGGTTGGGTGTACATGTTTTACCTCCAGGTCCATTGGCCCTACTTAATTTCTGTTTGGAGGATTTGATTATTACACTAACAGAGAGGCTTTGGGGTTGACATGGGTCCCACTTTCTGTTCGTTGGTTGTTGGGCTTTCTCTTCTTTTTTTTCGGCGAAGCCGAAGGGTGTGGCTCATAACGGACTTAGCAAGAACACATAAATTAATTCCCAGGGTTGACCAATCAGGACATAGCAGAAGTGGGGAGGTAGGGGCTGGTGTTAGGGCGCACCGGCAGTAATGCACCTATCCTGGTTGGATGCTTCAGCTTTTCTGTTTGTTCTGTGTTGCGAAATACATTGTACCTCTAACATACCGCAGGGGCAGCGCTTTCTGATCAGCTCGTTACCCCTGTCAGCATGCCACGTGCAGAAGTATGTTGTGTTGTGTACACAGTATTTTGTAATACAGCCCTTTATATAACGCGGCGGGGTGGTAATGTGTGCGTTCGGTCATCGATAACTCAGTAGAAGTGTTTTGCCATGTACCGGGTACAGGTCATTTGTACTTTTCATAGTAATGTCAGTTTGACCATGTTATGAAAATGACATGCTCATTTCACACACACACAACACACACACACACACACACACACACACACACACACACACACACACACACACACACACACACACACACGGTGTGTGTACTACTGTCAGGGAATTCAGAGAAATTGCATTCCGTTGGCCACTGGATACATTGTTGCAACACTGGATGCAATGGTTTTCTGTGTCTGAAATTATCTGTTTTGTCTTGGTTTCGTCCGTGTCGGTTTTGTTCGTTTTTGTTCTCTCTCCATTTCTTGCTTAACAGGTTTCATTTTAACTGATAAGTAGAGTATTAGTGAAATCAGAGACATATTAAGACGTCTTTGGTGAAATGCTTACATATTGTGAACTGATATGATGTGTGTGGGGGAGGGGGGAGAGTATTTTATGTGTTATGAATGGCTTTATATGTTCACTTATGTGTTTGTACTACTAGTTGTAGGTTATAGGTAACATTTTCTTTTATCCAAACTTCCTAATTTGTTTTTTTCCAGAGATGTATGAAACATGAACGCCCCGAGACCAGAACAGTATTTGTTGCAAACAAGCCATGCGCCGCCCTAGGGGAAGAGGCGTTTGTACCAGAGAAATATCCAGATAACCGCGTCATATCATCCAAGGTTGGTTATTTGGGGAAAAATCCCACCCCTGCTTGCAAGGGAATTTGGCACTATGTCATAATCATTACATGTACACCTCAACTCATTTCGAGCCATCATTTACACCCCCACGGTCAAAGTACATCCTTTGGTCCCAGTATAGCTGGAACAATTGGTTCCCAAGAAACTTAAAAGTTGGGGGAATACACGTGGTATAAGTACGATCGTACCCCCATGTCATTCATGTATTAAACTGCTTCAGACTGAACCAGGTTAAACGTAAGACAGGTGAGCTGTGAATGCACTTTTATACGATTTCTGTACCAGAATGTGTCCCTTTTCCTTAGAATGGCAGTTCGTTTAGTTAGAATTTACTCTAGCTCAGAGATTTCGCCTGCTCTTCGTGTTGGCGGAAAAGGATGTTAAACCCCAAAACACCCCACCAACCCGCCTGCTCTTTGTGGTGTTTTCAGTATGATTTTCCGCAAGCATGTTTTGTGATTACGAGTGCATAAAATCTGAGGTGAAAATCTGTACGTGTCTAGGACTTTCATGGTACATGTACATGTGTTTTCATTTTGCTGCAACAGCGATACTTGCACACTATTATATTTTGTGGCCGGGGCTGTCACTCTAGCAAGCTTCACTGAGGACACACATACTTGACAGACATTTTCAATTGATTTTCATTTAATAATAATACATGTAATAAATTATAATAATAATAATGGGTATTTCAGGGACGCCCTCCCTCCCGCAGGAGCTCAGGGTGCCTTACAGTCAACACGCACTCACTCACACAGAAACGGAAACACACGCAACATTCAGTGAGAAATGGGTGGAAAATTTGATTTTGATGAGCCAAGGGCGATGCATGGCGGAACCTTCGATTGAAGTGTCCTGTTACAAATGAGTTAGAGATATTAGTATTAAAGTGCAGATATGCATACTTTTTCTTCAGATGACTGATCTTCACAACTTCTGAATATGGTTCCGACCTGCTTTTGTAAGCGATTTTTCCTTGTGGTTATGGCTGATGTCTGTTCACCATTTTTCTAACTTTACCGTAATGTTTATTCTTTGTTTCAGTACACACTTCTGACCTTTTTGCCCAAAAACCTGTTTGAACAGTTTCGTCGGCTTGCCAACTTTTATTTTTTGGTTGTCGGCATTATTCAGGTGACTGTGGTGTTTCGTCCTCTGTGTTTTGTCGTAGACTTACCCTTTAGAAATAGGGTACTTTGGCTTATGTAGTGCTCAAACTTTCCGTCATTGCCTGTGTTTTATCTCATCTGTCAGTACTTACTATAGTTGTTAACCTCATGGGTGCTTCTGCTGCTACTGGTCAAGAAAGGTGTTATTTACAATTACAGTATGTAAGAAATCAGTTTAGGGGGCAAAGAATTTTTCCTTCTTGTACATGACACAGTTCATTCAGGCCGGGCATCAGGGGTTCTCTCCGGGTACTCCGGCCTCCTCCGTCTCTGTTTTGGAAATGTTCAGCCCACAAAATTTGTAAATAAATGCAATTCTAAATTTGGAAACTGAAATTGCTGAGCTGACCCTTCGCACATAATTGTAATGTGTTCATTTCCACTAATTCCAGCATGTGAGAGAATGCATGTGGTTCATGTGAGTGTGCGTGTTGGGTTCAGCTGGCAGCACTTTGAGCCGGTCAGAGAAATTGGGTAAAGCGCCTACACAGTACCCAGTTATCGTTATTATTATTATTATTATTATAAGTAATGTCAAACAGTCAGGGCCCGTATGTAGTACTCGAGGTTAATTTAACCCACGGCTACGGGCCTAACCCAGCCTAGGACAAAAGAAACCCCAAAACAAAATTAAATTATAAAAGGAAGCGAAGAAAGAAAGACAGAAATCCTTCTATAACGGCATAGGCACCTTGCTGGAATGGACCCTCTTCCTGATTTAAAACCAAAAACATCAGAAAATTTAACCCTAGACTAGAGCTAGTTTAGTTCTAGGTTAGACTCAAACCTGGGGCTATAGTCCCTAACCCCGACTTTTACATGCGGGCCCAGGTTACCTCAATACCTGTATCTGTAACATTCTGAGCAGACATACTGGCCTGCTTCTTGACCTACATGTATATATGTATACTGGCGGCAGCACTCAAGTGGTGGTAGATTTTTGCACACGTTTCTTGTCTATTTAATTTCCTTTCCATCATTTTAACCTGACACTGTTGTGTTTCATTCCAATTTAAACAGACAATTGGGTTGGTGATCTGATTTCATTTAGTTCATTGTATAAATGAGTGGGAAAGTCAGCAAGGTTTTCTTTATTGGGTTTGTGCCAGTAGTTGTTTTGTTGTTGTTTTTCTTGTGGAATGCTGGTAATGTTTAATTTGTTGGATTGATGTGTTGATTGTAATTCATGTGAAGCTCTGTGTGTGTGTGTGTGTGTTGTGTGTGTGTGTGTGTGTGTGTGTGTGTGTGTGTTGTTTGTGTGTGCGTGTGTGTGTGTGTTTTGTGTGTGTGTGTGTGGTGTTGTTTACTTTTTTTTTGTTTTTGGTGTGTGTGTGTGTGTGTGTGTGTGTGTGTGTGTGTGTGTGTGTGTGTGTGTGTGTGTGTGTTTCGTGTGTGTGGTGTTGTTTACTTTTTTTTTGTTTTTGGTGTGTGTGTGTGTGTGTGTGTGTGTGTGTGCGCGCGCACGCGTGTGTGTGTATTTGAAGAATAGCACCAGGCAGTGTTTTCGCTTTCACATCCCCTCACCTAATAGCTCTCCCAGTCCAAGTGTTGTAAACTTTGCATGATTGCTTTCCTGCCTGACAAGGCTCTGTTTTACATGTATTTCACTCGTTACCTTGGAGCCTGCATCAAATAACTCTGCCTACTTCTCATTTTCAGTTGCTGATTGATACACCAGTGACACCCATAACCAGCATATTACCTCTCATCTTTGTCATATCAGTGACTGCAGTCAAACAGGTAGGGGATAGCCTGTATTCTGTAGCCTTTAGCAAAATGGACTGCTTGGTATGTTAAAAGAACATGGTATATTACTATTACTAGTTATGTTTGCTTGTATAGCTGTTCTGTATACTTTAAAACACATCTGAAGTCTTTAGTAATGTCAAAGGAAACTATAGACAAGAAATGTTCATGTGTGTTGTTTGCTTCCACACAAATCCTTCTTTGCAACAGAGGCAAAAGCAAGCACCAACTTTGGAGAGAAAATAAGACATAAGATATTTATTAAATTTCCAAAAGAGGAACATTGCTTTGTGGTCTCTCATAAAAACATAAAACATGCCAAACACTCACTCATACGGCCATGCACACTCATTCCACCTATTTACATGTTCGTACACTCGTACCTAAAAATCTATCACAATGTTGCAGTACTATGAATAAATTACAACACTACACCCCACATCATTTCACATCAGCAGCACAACAGCAGAGGGCAGCTTTATTCATAAAGCGCTGAAATAAACATGAACATTGATGTAATAATGTGATAAAATTGCCAAATCATAGTCCTTGATAGTCCTTGATAATGTTTATGTTACCTCCATTACCAAGGCAACTCAACAGTGTCAACTAATTGCTTACCATAATATCTCTGTACATGGCTGCTTGTGTGGGAGCTGGCCGCCTAAAAGCAGCACAGCAGAGAACAGGGTGGGAGGTGGGTCAAATCAAGGATTTCCAAAAGTGACAGTCACAGATGGCGGGAACCAGCATATGGTCTGGCATCGCTATTCTGCTAATTGCAAAAAAACCCCTAGGACTCGGTCTGTCCTTGGATGGACAGTTCTCACATTTACATTGTGTTTGGACACATGACATGACATCACCTGCTGCAAGACAGACGTCATTATGCTTGTTAGCTTGGTGCAAAAGATTTGTTTTCTGTATACTTTACAATAGGGCTATGAAGACTGGTTGCGTCACAAGTCGGACCGTGAGGTCAACAACCGCCGTGCAACAGTTGTGGAAGGGGGGAGACTCAAGGACTGTAAATCCATGGACATTAAGGTGACACTTTATGATCTGTGGCTTTGTGTGTGTGTGGGTGCGTGCGTGCGTGCTGTTGTTGTGAGGAGGGGGCTGTTTGCTGAAGTTTGTGTTCTAGTGATGTGTACTCCTATTTTTATTTTACTCTTGGTCTCGCTCATACGCTGCCTGCTGACGACCATCTTCAATTACTTTTCTGGTACAGTAAAGGCAGTAAATGCCAACTTGATCAAGCGACTGTGTGGCATTCATTGCAGGTGGGAGATATTGTTCGCGTCCAGGTCAATGATGAGTTCCCGTGCGACCTTGTCATGCTGTCCTCAAATGACCCTGAGGGCAAATGCTACATCACCACTGCCAACCTGGACGGGGAGACAAACCTCAAGGTACATCAGTGTTTTTGTTTTCCATGGGAAAAGAAGTCGTGTCATTCACAAATGGCATAATGATCACAAGGGGGGGGGGGGGGGGGGGGGGGCCTTCCTGCTGTTTATTTTGTTTTGGGTTTTTTCTTTTCTTAGGGCAGTCCTACTGTTTTTTAACCCTTTCAGTGACCAACAACCTAATTTTCAGTGAGCGCAGGTATGTACAGTCCCAGTTACAGAGAAATCTCTTTTCTGCTTCGTGGAATTTTTACACGCAGAAACATGCACTTTTGATAACAAAATAAACATGAACACATCCCTTAGCTTGGGAACACCCCTAGACATATGTATACACCAAATTTTGATTACGTCACTGAGAGAGTCTGGCACTGAAAGGGTTAATCAGCTTGGGGCAGATGATTATTATATTCACCATGTATTTGCTTTGTCATCTCCTCCTCATACTTCATGTATCGCCTTTCACTACGTGTGGTGTTTTCCTTCTTTCTTGGAACAGACTCAGGTCTGTGTACCGGAGACGAGAAAATGTCAGCTGGACAGTGACCTTGAGAGTCTGCAGGCAGTCATCGAATGCGAGCAGCCGGTGGCCGACCTGTACCGATTTGTTGGGCGCATCAGCATCCTGCAGAACGGGGAGAAGATGGTGCGGCCGCTCAGCCTGGAGAACATCCTACTGAGGGGAGCCAGGCTACGCAACACTACTTACGTTTATGGTGTGTTCAGTTTGGGGTTTTTTTGTGGTGGTGGTTTTCCTTTAATTTTCTTGTTCATGTGCTTCTTCTTCTTTTTTTTTCTTCTTCTTATTTTGCTTCTGTTTTCTTTTCTTTTCTTCTTCTTGAAATTTTGACGAGCACAAGAGCTGGTTCTTTCTTTACATCAGGATTTTTGAAAGTCACTGGCTGAACCTTTTTTGCCAGGTCCATGTTAACCCATTATGTTTCAGTATTATGGAATAGTCACTGAGCATGGGGCATAGCTGAACGTCCCCAGTTATTCAAAGGTTGTGCTGCTACAATTGCTAATTTTATGGGACTGTTGGTTTCAGGATGTGCAATATATACTGGCCAGGAAAGCAAAATGGCCCTGAATTCCAAGTTCAAGAAGACCAAATTTTCTCGGATCGAAAGGTAAGTCAAACAATGGGCTGTAGCTTTGGCCTGTAATTGTAGGCTATACAAGTGATGGTTAAAAATGTAACTTCTGTAGTCTAAGTATAGAGGAATATAGAGTGAATTCGCCATGTTGAAACTCTGATACACTGTCTGTAATTAATTCTATGTACATGTATATATTCATCTTACCGCAGTCTAACAAATAAAATTTCATTCACCTTGCTGGGTGCTCAGACAAGTAGTTTGTGTTTACCTATCTTTTGCAGCACTTCACACTTTTTTTTTGTTTTGTTGGTGTTTTATTTTGTTTGTTTTTCTGTTTCAGGCGCATGAATACATTCCTCGTCTGGTTCATGTTGACACTGTTCTTGGTTTCACTCATGTTCACCATCCTGAAATACTGGTATACCTCAACGTTCACATTGCCGTGGTATGTCCCACCTGGGAATGACAGCCTGACGGTCAGTCTCTCTTTTTTTTTTTTCTTTTTTTTTTTTTTTGTATGTGTGTGTTGGGGGGAGGGAGTCTGGCTGGCACTTACGACAGTTCAAGCACTCACACTACTCTCAGGTTTCCAGATTTCATGGCAGTTGTGATCATCAATAGTTGAGGACGTTTTGTGACCAGAAAATGCTTGGATTTGCTTGATAAATAAAGAACAGCCCACAAAGACAGAAGTGCCTTTTTGTCTGTACAGCCTACAGTAGAACCAGCAAAATCTACTGCAGGTTCAAGGAAGATTGGGTCTCTGTAGTACAGTTGTGCTTTCTCTCTCTCTCTCACTCTAGCGGGGAGCTGGGGTGGCCAAATGGTAGAGCGTTGGACTTGCAATGCTCGGGTCGTGAGTTCGTATCCCAGCTGGGGCCAGATATTTGCGCTGGCTTTTTCATTGTTGCCCCGTCTTTGATATCACCCGTATGTGGTGGAAAAGGACGTTAAACCCCCAAACACCCACCCACCCTCTCTCTCTAGCTGTCTTGCTCACTCACTCGCTCTCTTTCTCTGAAAATTTGCTTCTTATTTTTTCTTCAGACATTGGTGTACCAGCCAATACCTCACACCAAAGACAAAGAGGGTGGGGTAATAGTACTACAAATGTAGTACTCATTTGGGTAAACATGCTGCAGCCCTCACCACGTTTTGTCTTGCTTTTTGTTGTTTTTTTGATATAGTTCATTTTGTTTGTATTTCAGAACCATTTTTTTGCTGTTTGTCAATGTTGGCATTGGAGCAGAGACGTTTCCTGTCCTTTTCACTTAATTTTTTATTTATTGGACAGGCATTTTGAGACTTAATATTTTGTGAGAGTCTTTGTGTCATGAACTTTTCGTTTGTTTTTGTTTGGTTTTGCATTTGTATTGGTCTTTATTTCCTGGTGTTTTGAAGCAGGTCGATCCTATCAATGCACAATTTGTGTGAGTAAAAATTGGTTCTGCCGCTGAAGTTATGGCAGATTGTCACTGAGAATCTTGGCAAGCGTGTTGTGTTTAGGTTCTAACACTGCTACTTTAAACAGCCACGTCATTATGACTCACACATACATGTATGTAAATGACCCTTCGTGATGCCCTCTCTCTGAGACGCACACATGCACACGCACACGCACACACACACACACACACACACACACACACACACACACACACACACACACACCACACACACACACACACGGGAAGTATGGTTGTATTGTACATGTACAAATAAATACAATGCACTACAGTTTATATGTCAGAAGGCTGTCTTCACATAAACAATTTTCAAGTCACAAGGCCATCTCTTTCATTGCAGGTTCGGAATGTGGTGGAGGACTTCCTGGCTTTTATGGTTATATTCAACTACGTCGTCCCCATCTCACTTTACGTCACCGTGGGTATGTAACTTGCTCACTAGAGCTGTCAAAACAGTGACAAAAATATGTAAGGGCCCGTAATTTTTACTTTGTAACGGATTTCTGACGATCATATTTAGAGAACTATACACATGCATCTGATCAATATTATAATTTTTTGTTTGCAAGTAGGTCAGATTTGTCAGAGTTTAGAGTGAATTACCAGGCTTTGCATTGCTGCTCCTTTCATATTTTCCTTTGCCTTTTTGTCTTTGCAGAAATGCAGAAATTTATTGGCTCGCTGTTCTTCAGCTGGGACCTGGACATGTATGATGAGAAGCGAGACCTCCGTGCGCAGGCCAACACTTCAGATCTGAATGAGGAGTTAGGACAGGTATACATGCAGTAACTTCCTCTCTCCTGCTACTGATGACCAACTGTATGCAGATAAACGTGCAAAGAGAAAACATAGATGCTAAGCACATGTTCGCTAAAGTACATGCCTGAGATTACAGTGTAGATGACATGTGCTGGATACAATTTCCTGAAAATGAGAAGTAGTGAAAAAGGAAGAGAGGCTGGCCTCGCAGCAGCTTGAGGCGGGACACTGAGGCAGAGCTACGCAAGTAGGGGATCAGCTGGACTGGAATGGCAAGAGTAGTCCAGAACAGAGTGCAGTGGCGAAGGGTCGTCGATGGCCTACGCTCCACTTGGAGCCATGGGCCTACGTAGTAGTAGTAGTAGTAGTAGTAGTAGTAGTAGTAGTTAGTAGTTAGTAGTAGTAGTAGTAGTAGTAGAGAACAAATTAAAACAAGCAAACACAAAAGTAGAAAGAAGGGCAGTTACTATATATATATAGCTTACAAGGAGCAGGTATAGCTGAGCTGGAAAAGCAATAGTCAGAGACTGAGTGTAGGTCATAGTTGCACCACAGATCTGTGCTGGTTTAATCTCACTTTTTCCTGGTGGGGGGAAAGTAAAAACTCTCAGGAAAAAAAATAAATTATTTTCATCTTCGTATTCTTACTATTTCTCTTCCTGTAGGCTTTTCATGCATGGATTTCTCTAAAGTCTGCTGAAAATTATCTGTGCTAGACTGTTGAGTAGGACCAAATACAGCAAAAAGGATGATTGGTGTTTATTGTCCACTTTCAGGTGGAGTACCTGTTCACAGACAAGACAGGGACGTTGACAGAAAACAGCATGTGTTTCCGTCTGTGCTCCATCACCGGTATGGTGTTTGAGGACATCAACGGAAGTCTTTGTGTCTGCCCTCGGCCAGGAAAACGCCCTGAACCTGTTCGTGAACTCTCTGTAAGCAAAATTTGGTACAGTTTTAGACTTCTTTTTTTTAATGATTATGGTTATGAAGAAACTTTGATGTTACAAACCTTTGGAATTTCCTGAAGTTATATTCACTCCAAAAGCTCAAAGCGAAAAACAATTATTGGTCATTGGAATGCAAACCCCTAGTGACCCTGATAAAAGGATGTTAGTAAGTTAAATTGTTAGGCCATGTGGAGTGGTTTCAAGAGCTTTGCAATAAACTTTGTGGTCGCCTGCAAAGATATCGCATACTGTCTTCATCTTTACCTACTTTAGTGTCAGGCTGGGGAATTGTCAGTCATTTGGCAATTTTCAGTCAAATCTCTCATCCTTTCAGCCAAAAAATCCAAGTTTCAGTCAAAGAAAAGGAAGGGAGAAAAGGTTGCACACACATTCATGTATCGTGATACATGTAAGAGTATATTGAACGTCAGATTTGGAGGTTTGCATATCAGTACCAAGGCAGTATGAAATTAACCTTTGGCTGCCAGTAGAGGTTACTAAATGCCTTGCCTTTCAAAATGCTAACGTTTGTTTTCTTAAGTGGGGCGTTGTCCCCATGGTCCCACAGCCAAGGTTTCAGTCTTTTGTTCCTTCAGCAATTCTCCAGCCTGTTATTGTGCTGCTACATGGCTGGTCCTAAGATAAGGATTCACTGCACAGAGTAACTCCAGTAATTTCAACAGTAACACAAACCAGCCATCATTATGGGCTTGTATTGATTTACCAATCTGATGTGCAGGAGAAAATGGAGGAATTCTTCACTGTGCTTGTATTGTGTCATACCGTCCACGTGAACAACCTGTCTGGTGGGGATGCGGCGGAGGGGGCGGCCACAGTGTACAGCAGCAACGGAGAGGACTACGATTACCAGGCCTCTTCTCCTGATGAAAAAGCCCTGGTAGAGGCTTGTCGCAGGTGAGAAAACTATGCATGACCTTGAGTTGGCCAAATTTTCGGCCACAGGCCTTTGCCCATAGCTGTGTTACTAAGGTAACATTGTGTATTTTTTAAATAAGTGATTTTTGAAAGAATTATTACTGCATTGTCTTTCAGGTATGGCATCATCTACCATGGTGTGCGTGACGGCTGCATGGAAGTGACGTTCAAAACAGAGATGAGGCGATACAGGGTCCTACACATCCTGGACTTCACCTCAGCCCGTCGCTGCATGAGTGTTATCGTTCAAGATGAGAATGGTGAGATAATGTTGGTTTTGTTGAGGATTCCATTGTCCAGGTACGGGAGATCTGGCTGCTAAGAGATCACTTGCCCTTACGGTGCTGAAGTCTCTGTAAATGGAAGCAACTTCAGAGCTTATTGACTTATTCCAGTGTCACCAGACAGTGAAACTGTTGGTAACTTCCACAAGTTCCCTCACGGTGATTTGTCTTAGTAGTTAGATCTAGTTCTAAAAGGCCACTGTAGCATTACTAGATCTTATGGTAATTCACTTCACTGAAATAAGATGAGATCATTTTTTCATAATCCTAAATGAAAAATAAAAGTGTCAGTTCTGTTGGAAACTTAATTGACATATATATACAACACCAACAGTCAAATGCAATAATTACTGAAAGACTAATTACTTAATTAAATAACATCCAAACTCCTCTCACATCATCTTTCCTGATTCATTGGTTAGTTTTTGAATTGAATTGAACTGAAAATACTTTATTCATCCCTAAAAGGGAAATAGCTTTTGCCCAAAATACACTACATCACATAAGAAACATGACATGTTGGGGATTTCTGTCTGCAGATGACATTTGGTTGCTGTGCAAGGGAGCAGAGGTCGCCATCTTTGAGAAAACTGTGGGAGGAGACATCGATTCAGCAAAGTCTCACGTTGACCGCTTTGCTGTGGTGAGTATTTCATACTTTATTCAAGAACACTGGTGGCAAAAAAAAAGGCCAGTTGTATTAAGCCCACCAATGGTAGGTGAGGCTGCGGGTTTGAGGCATTCAGCTTGAAGCACTTTTAATCAGGTACCTCAGGCATGCTACTCTTCCGTGAATTCGCGGAAATCCGCGAAAATGAAAATTTGAAAACTGTTTTTTTTTATCCTGGAAAAAGTACTCAGAATGCGCCAGATTGCACAGATTTTAACGATTTTTTCAAAAATTTTCCGGGGGCCCCCCTAGCAGACTCGCCGGCTCAATTATCTGGCTGCGCCAGATTTTCAGTGAAAACTCTTTTTTGGGAGTAGCATGCCTGTACCTTCAGAAGCACTTCTATTAGTTCCCATTACTGATTTCTTTTTCTTTTTTGATTATTAATAGTATTGTTACCAGTGCTCCTGTTTATTCATTTCACAGCTGGGTCTCCGGACACTGGCTGTCGCACACAGGAAGCTGACACAAGATGAATATAAAGATATTGATACTCCTGCTGAGGGAAGCGAAGACATCTCTTGATGACAGAGAAACCAAGGTAATCTGTCTACGCTTGTTTGTTATCAGCAGATATCTCTTACAAATAATTGTTAGATAAGGTACTGGCGTATTTAATGTAATGATAACAAATAACTTTTTGTGAGAGGAGTTTTGATGTTATTTAAGTCTTTAAGTAATTGCTCATACTGCTTTGGAAGTGTTCAGCTCACAAAATTTGAAAATAAATGCAACTCTAAATTCGAAACTTATATTGCTCAGCTTACCCTTCCGCACCATGTGATTGTCATGTGTTCATGTCCAGTGTGTGAGAGAATGTGTGCGATTCACGTGAGCGTGTGTGTTGGGTTCAGCTCACGGCGCTTCGAGCCAGTTCAAGAAATTGGGTAAAGCTCCTACACAATACTCGGTTATTATATTATTTTTGTCACTTGTGAATCGCAGGAAGTATAGTGATGCATATGTGCAGGTTCATGATGCGTACTGCGCGGTGGAGAGAGACCTGTTTCTTCTGGGTGTTACAGCTGTGGAGGACAAACTGCAAGACCAGGTGCCAGAGACCATCACAGCCCTGAGGATGGCTGGCATCAAGGTAATGTCGCGTGCTTCAGAATGGAATTGACTGTCAGTGTCGGAAAGGATCAGAATATCAGATTAAAGATTCATGATTCAAAGGGCTGATTCCGTCTTTTTGCTAAGCCATCTTACACACCGTTTCACTGGTGAGTGCACCTGGATGCTCAAAATAGGCTGTTTTGATAATTAGTACAGCTCTTAATGCAGTACAGGGTTGTTAATACTTTGCGCGAGCGGTCAAACATTCAAAGAGGTGAGCGGTGGTCTAATAGGTAGCGCGTCGAATTTAGCCGCTGCGTTACTGAACGGCTGTCACCAATGTCATGGCAATGAAGCGTGGGTTCGATCCCAGGTCGAGCTTGTGACATGCGATACCGGTTTTTCTGGCTACCGGGCTGCTCATCGGGGGGTTCTCTCCGGGTTATCTGGCTTTACTCCCCCAGCAAAATTGTAACAAAAATATAGGATAGTTATTGGGTGGTGCTGCATTACGGTGATGCGCTTCCCCGTGGGGAAGCAGCCCGAATTTCCCGAAAGGGATAATAAAGTAGTTTGAAAAAAATAAATAAATAAATAAAAATTCTGTGACCATTGTTACACTACTGGAGTGCTCAGTGCAGTCACCATGACATTGAGCATGCATCTGTTGGCTCAGGGCCAGCATTACAGACACTGTCACTGTCCAGGTGCCTAGGTGGTGTGATGATAGATAAACAAAACAGCTCTAAACGATACGTGAGCATAAAAATGGTTGCATTAGCCCCTTTAACAGGAAAGAGACAAAACAAGTTCACATATTGTTTTTTTTTCCATACCATATCGAGTCAAATCCATGTGCAGACTCGTTTACAGTGCCTGTCTCGCCTTCGTGTACACATGCACACCCAAATATCAAGTGTGCACGCTAAAAAATCCCACGTTCATCTTTCGAAGAAGAGTAGGCTGTGGCCGGTGGTGTGGTAAAGCAGAAACACTGTCGCACGCACCAGAGTGAACAGCAGGGTGGAGGTTTGCACATAAAGTAGCGCTTAGCAGCAGCAGGCTTTCACTGCTTCGTCCTCCAGCCCTGCGGCGCCACGAGCATCTCAGTAGAGACGGATTTGTGCGCTGAGGAGAAGTCTACCGTACCATACCTTGTACTTCCAAATTTTGGTTAAAAAGTCTTTGTTTCGGACAAAATAACAAATGTGGAGACAGCACAGTTTATCTCAGTTCATTGAAATCATCCGCGGTGAATGACCACCACCATTCCCTACTGGTGATTTTTGTGAACATAGACAAACGTCTTATTCTTCAGGTGTGGGTGTTGACTGGTGACAAAGAGGAAACGGCCATCAACATCAGTCATTCCACCGGGCATTTCAACTCGGCCATGGTGGAGCTTCATATGACACAGTTGGACACGTCCGAGCTCTGCCTTGAAAAACTTACCGCACATTCCCGCACGTAAGTTTTGGTTGGTCGGCTGGTTTTGTACACACTTTATGATAAGGTGTGTGCTTGTGTCATGCTTACATTGTGGCACTGCAGTTGAACAGATCTTGGATGGAAAAGTTTGTGATTAGCATTGTTAATGGGAAGGAACATTTTTGTTTGGTATACTAAAATAGAGAAACAAGCAAAAGTCAAGATATAATCCTCAGAAAATATATGAACCCTTTGGAAATGTTCAGCCCATAAATTTGGAAATTAAATGCAAATCTAAAATTCCGAAACTTTAATTGCTGAGCTGGCCCATAGCACGTGGGACTTTGAGCCAAAATATTTGGATAAAACACCTATATTAATGTGATTACAATGTATAATTATTAACTTGTATGGACAGTGTTAGATAAAGCAGTGTCATGTATTTGTAATAATGCAGATTGACAAAGCATCTGTTATTAATGAATTGCCTACCTCCATTTTGGTCCAGATTTTTAGTTTTATTCTTTTTTCTAGCTCTTCATCAGTTTTCTACTCATTTTTTCTCTTATTGAAAACAGCCACACCGCATGCGTTTACTTTATGCAGCTCCATTAAAATGACCCAGAATGGGACGTACAAACATTCTAATACTTGCTAATCATTTTGCCAAATTCAGCTTCACTTCATTTCATGTGGCTGGAGGTAACACTTAATTCAAGCGTTTAGCTTGCACATTTTGTACTTATACCAATTACAATTAGCAATATTACAATAAGCATTAACTCCTGTAACTGATCTTGTCCGAATTTTGTTTGTTTTGCACATAGAGTAACAATGGCTGATAGAGGTGAGGAGTATGCACTAATAGTGGACGGACGGACGCTGAAGTATGCACTCACTGATCACCGGGAAGTCTTCGTTCTGCTCTGCCGTAAATGTATCGCTGTGCTTTGTTGTCGAATGTCACCAATTCAAAAGGCTCAGGTGAGTGTTTAGACCATACAGTCAGTGCGCTGTCCTCTTCAACATTATTACTGTATTTTGTCATCATTGAATTTGGGTGTAACTACATTTTGAGAAGAGTTAGGGAGAATTGTAAAATGTGTGCCTTTCTGTGCTATTCTCAAAATCGAGTGCTGCCCAAATTCCATGTCAGTGACGATCTGATACTGATTTGAAAACCATCTGTGCATGGCTTCCAACTACTTGTGTGTTATCACCATCTCCACAATTCGCTTCATTGGCATTCATACAAGAGACACAAATATGATACACATGCAATTTCCATCTTCATCATCAGTCTTCAGTAGAGGTATGCTCACAAATCACATATAATTCTGCTTTTCTGCAGTGGGGAGAAAAACTTTGGTGTTTTCAGTGTTTGCTGTAATCATTTGACTGTTTACAGTAGGTGTGCCTTGGCATTGGACAGACAGACAGTGGGTTAACAGTGTCACACATTTTGCAGGTTGTGCGCGTAGTCAAACGGTCGGAAGGATGGCCGGTGACGGCAGCCATTGGTGATGGAGCCAACGATGTCAGTATGATACAGGAGGCTGACGTGGGGATAGGTATGCACTCATGTTGTTTTCCAAAAACCCACCCTGTATAGTGCACGGCTCCACCCTGAGTGCTCAAATTACGGGGGTGCCTTTGCGGAATAGGAACGCTTACGATTGCTCTTTAAAACAGAGTAGGCACACTTCTCAGATACGCAGGTAGAGAGGTCCATAAGGTTAGTGCGACAAAACTGAAAGAGCTCGTGAAAGGATTTCAAAGTGCATTTGGAAATTTTGAGAAGCCTCTCAGACGACAACTGGAGGGTTCGCGGTGGTTAATAGGTGACGAGTGAAGCCGAAAGGTATTGCTGAAATTCAGTTAAGGCTGGGGTGCTTTTGCCCTTCAGATGTCCCCCCCCCCCCCCCCCAAACAGGGGACAGCCCCTGGACCCCACCTAGACTTAGGCAGTTCTGTCACCTCAGCCTCGGTTTTTGTCTTTTAAAAATTTCAGTGTCAGGCTTGTACTTGTTTTAGAAACACAGCACCGTAGCTTCATTTTGTGTGTTGTCTTCCAGGAATCATGGGAAAGGAGGGGAGACAAGCTGTGCAAAGTAGCGACTATGCTTTCAGCAGATTCGGATCCTTGAAAAAGGCTCTGCTGTTTCACGGCCACCTGTACTACATCCGCCTCGCTGTCTTGGTGCAGTACTTTTTCTACAAGGTAAGTGTTGGTGTCTTTGTTTCCTATGGCCTAATTGTGACTTAATCTAAAAACTCAGGCTATGTTACTCCCATCCTGAAAGAACTGCACTGGCTGCCTGTCAAACTTCGCATTGACCACAAACTTCTGTCCCATGTGTTCTCCTGTGTCCACGGAAAGTCCCTGCAGTATCTCTCTGAGCTCATCCCTTCATATACTCCATCCTGCACTCTTCGGGTCTCATCGTAGTCCCGCTTGTCCATTCCTGGGTTTCATGAAAACACCACCAAGAAGCGCTTCGGGGCTTCCTCTGTGGAATGCTGTGCTGCCGTACTTGAAATCCAGCACTTCCACTGAATCTTTCAGGAGCCACCTCAAGACCCACCTTTTCTCAAAGTTCTGATGCAGACTCTCGCCTGCTCCTCCCCGTTTTAGTTAGAACTTATTCCTCCCACTCCCTGCGCTACGAGCATGCTGCGCATGGATTGTTTTCAGCACGTTATAAGGCATCATCGTCATATATGCTTGTGCAATGCTTTTGTCAATCTCTGCTTTTGGGGGGGAGCTGGGATGGTCGAATGGTAGAGCGTTGGACTTCTAATGCTCGGGTCGTGAGTTCGATCCCGGCTGGGGCCAAAACAATCTGGTGCTGGCTTTTTGCATTGTTGCCCCGTCTTTGATATCACCCTATGTGGTGGAAAAGGACGTTAAACCCCCAAACACCCACCCACCCACTCTGCTTTTGGGCTGGTCATGCTACAGTTCAGGATTAGTACCTATTTTAATGTGTTTCACTATGTTATTACAATTTTTGGCAACGTTCATTTCATGCGTTTCATCTGCAGTGGTACTGCGGTGATGCTTTTGTTGGACAAGAACCCCATGAGAATCAACTATCTAGTAGCTTTCACCTTCAGCTTCTGTTGTGTGTTTTCTTTCATGAAGTGCTTTTTACGTGTTTCACTAACAGTGGATTTTCTTGCTTGTATTTCAGAATGTTGCTATGGAGATCCCACAGGTTCTGTATCAGTTCTTCTCAGCATTTTCACAACAGGTAATGTTCTTTTGGATTGTAGAATATTTAAAAGAGGCCATGTATATTTTTGCTGTGAAACGATGCTTGATCAGTTTTTAGCTCAGCTTTGTTAGTAGTTTAAGAAAAAAGTTTTAAAAAGCAAAGTTTGTTTGTTGTCTTTGGATTTTGTTGTTGTTGTTGTTATGTGTTTGTTTATTTGTGTGGGTTTTTTTGTTTGTTTTTTTACATTTGCAGTGTTTGTGTAAGCGCAAGTAGGTTGGTTGGCTGGCTTGTTTGTGGGGTGTGTTCTTGTTACAAGGAGCTGGAATAGCCAGGCTGTTAAAGTCTTGGACTCTCTGTACTTGGGTCATGAGTTCAAATCTCAGCTGGAGTCAGATATAGCATTTGTTCAGTTTTTTTCCTTGTTACACTGTCTTTCATATCTTAGGATGGAAAAGATGTAAAACTTTCAACCAGCCTTCCACCTTGGTTTTCTGTTTCATTGAGTGTTGCTCTTGCTGCTATTCCTTTACACACGTATTGTCTTGTTACAGACGGTGTATGATCCTTTCTTCCTTATGTTCTACAACATCACCTTCACAGCGCTTCCCATCCTCATCTACGGCATTTTTGAGCAGCATTTACAGAGAGACACGTTGTTGCAAAAACCACACCTCTACCTGTAAGGGCCTGTGACTTGCTATGATTATAGACAAATGTTTTGGATAAATAAATAAGATAAAGGCAAGACTTTTCCTAGCTGCTAGAAAGCATGTTACAGCACTTGGAGACCCATTTTGTATATAGCAGTTTTAACATTTTTATTTAATAATAATAATAATAATGAGTATTGTATAGGCGCTTTACCCAATTTCATACATCGGCTCAAAAGCGCCGCGAACTGAACCCAACACGCACGCTCACGTGAATCACCCACATTCTCTCACACACTGGACATAAACGCATGACAATCACGTGGTGCGAAGGGTCAGCTCAGCCATTTTTGTTTTGGAATTTAGAATTGCATTTATTTTTCAAATGTTATGGGCTGAACGTTTCCAAAGCAGAGGAGGAGGAAACCGGAGTACCCGGAGAGAACTCCCAACGATCGGCCCGAATGATCGGTGCCACATACGGAAAAGAAAAATTCTTTGCCCTGAGTGAGACTCGAACCCCTGACCTCTCACATTGGTGACAAGTCTCTTAACCACTAAGCCACCGACCGCATTGCACTTCAGTGCTACTTGTGTCAGTGTGGGCAAGGCAGACTGATCTGTGACCTGGAAAGTTTATTCGTAAACTGTTAGCTACCTGTATACAGCTGAATTGTACAATTAAGCTTTTTTAAAAAAATGTAAAAGGAAAAAGTTTGAAACCAGTTTTATGATTTAGTCTGTATGCTTGTTTTTCAGGAGAATATCTAGGAATGCTTCTTTGTCATGGCTAAAATTCTTGCAGTGGACTGTCCTCGGTAAGTTGCAATTTCATAACTCACTACTTCTTTTGAGAATCACGTTCATTTTTCCTTTGATTTCAGTACTTGGGCTTACTTTCTCATTTGGTAACAAGGGTGTAGTAAAGCAATAAGCTTCGAACACAAAGTTGCTCAGTACAAAATATTTGCTGTGTTCTTTGCTTTCTGAAATTCATTCTTTTTTTTACAATTGTGATGTCTGACTTTTGTTTTAGGTATATGGCATGGCATAGTGTGCTTCTTTGGAGTGTTCCTGCTTCAGAGTCACGATGTGTTCTTGCAAAAGGATGGCAAGGTGAGATACAAATTGTCGTGAGACCGGATGGTCACACACCTGAATGAGATTTATGTTCTTTAAAAAGCTGGGTCAGTGAGACACTCTTTTTAGGCAGAGCACACACACACATACGCACGCACATGCACACACACACACACACACGCACGCACGCACACCACAGACACTTACACACACGTGTTAACTACAGTAGGTTGTTTTTCTTGTGGCATGAGTCTCTTTAGAGTTTCCTGCCTTGAACTATTTATTCAGGGCTTGCCTGAATATTGTAAAATAGTCCATGATCTGAAAGGAGGAAAAGTGGGTAGTATTAATTTTAGTGATGAAATACTAGGGGTGTTCAGTGGCATGCTCCCCCTGGAAATTTTTTTTTCTTTTTTTCGTAGACTAAACTGTGCAGTTTGGTGCATTCTGGCTTGATTTTAAGTGCTTCAGGGAAGGAAACGCTTTTGGGGAGAACATTTTTAAAATTAGAGTAAAATCTGTGCAGTTTGGTGGGTTTCGACATGATTTTAAATGCTACAGAGGAGGAAACGCTTTTTGGGGGTGTGGAGAAGTTTTAGCTAAAGGTTGAAATCTGCCAAAAGATGGAAGATTTTAAGTTGTGTTTATTGTCTGTTTTGTTTCCAGATGTTTGGTTTGGTGACGTGGGGCAGCGTCATTCACATAGCTGTTGTGGTCGTCGTCAACTTCAAGGTGAGATTCTGCATTTATTTACACATTGTGCAGTTAGAATTCTCCGTGCTTTGCCTGGGTATTGGAAAATATCTCTGCATTCTGTATGTTGTGTGCTCTAAACATAAAATGTTTGATCAGATGCTAAATGTTATCCTCATTAGCCAGCATTGTCCTGTTGTAATTAATGGTTTAAAAGGAAAGAGCATCCAAATTCAAATCAAAATTATAATTTTAAAAAAAAAAATCAGTTCAGTTGTCCATTAAATAGCAGGTATAATTGGAGAATCGACCTCGGCTTCACAGCTTGAAACAAAATGACGAAAAATTAAGATTCTAAACCAGTGAAACAACATGAAATTGGTTTGGCGTGTGCCAGAACTTCACAAAACCCAACACAGTAATTGCAAACATCACATCTATTTAACTTGCAAGCATCACTTTGAATTGCTGTTTTTTTCTCATGTTTTTTAATGACTTACATTGTCTACTTTCGGTGTCATTTCAGCTGGTGCTACACACATACTACTGGTCCTGGCCGGTATTTGCCTCATATGCGTTCTGCACTGTTGGCAATTTTGGCCTGTCTTTTCTCGTCAGTTGTGTCATTTGGCCGTGAGTTCTTTTCTTTCTGTCCATTCATACATTTTCTCATGCCATGAAAGATAACACAGATATAATTGAATAGTACAATACTTAAAAAAATATATACATATATATACTCGGAGGTGTAAACTGCGATTAGTAAACGCATGCACCTGCACACGCACTTCCCCCATCATTGTGAAGAAAAATTAAAAAAAAGAAGAAGGCTAGATTGAAAACTTAGCTCTTAGGAAAGGAAGTTCTTGAAAATGTCCGTGCACACACGCACACACACACATACACACACACACACGCACGCACGCGCGCGCACACACACACACACACACACACACACACACACACTCTCTCTCACTCACTCACTCACTCACTCACACACACACACACACACACACACACACACACACACACACACACACACACACACACACACACACACACACTCTCTTATGTCTAAAAGGCACAATGCTAGACTTCACCAAAATGAGCCTAGAATATATCAGTGTGTGTGGGCGTCTAAAGTTTACACTGCATTGCATTGTTTTAGACGTGACAACAGCAACAACACTAAAGTTCACTAAAGTTGAAATCTATGTGCAGCGACTGGGTGACAGACCTGAATTTCTACTGGGTTATGGTGGAGCTGTTCTCGTGCGGTATGGTCTGGCTGGTCATTTTCCTCCTCCTCGTCGTTGCGTTGCTTCCTGACATTCTCATTCGCATCGCCACCGACATCAGGAACCACCGATCAGTTATCAGGCCGGTACGTTGCTCACACCAAGTTGTGGCTGGGTTTTTTTATTCTGATTCTTTTTTCTTTCTTTTTTTCCCCCTTCTTTCTTCCTTTCTTTGTTGCCCCTTTGTTTTGATTTTTATGCTTGTTTGCATCCTATATTTTGGTGTGTCAGCCCGTTTTAACTTTTACTTCAGATGGCAAGAAAGTTTCCGACAGTTGCCAGATGTCAGACGTTGAAACAACAGTGTCTTCATCTTCGGCTGTTTCAATCTGAATCATAATTCATTAACTGTCACTGAATTATTTGGTTACAGCAAAGTTAAAAATGGGGTCTATTTGCACCCACCCCCATAGAAAAACGAAAACAATAACAGATCCCCCCCCCCCCCATTCCCCCTATTCCCCCCCCCCCCCAAAAAAAAAAAAAAAAAAACCTGCCAGTACTGAGTTGCTGCCTCTTTCATTTGAGAAATGCGATTTCAATGTTTAGTTTCAAATTCAACTCATTTTTAAGACATTTAAAAGTTTGGAAGTGAAGATGTGGAAGTTGGTGACAGAACTGTAATGGAGCTCCATTTTGTATTTGTACGACTCAATTTTCAAACATACCAACAAATGTAGCTTGTTGTTTGTTAGATGCAGCTTTTAGCATGCCAGGTTTTAGAATAGCTGAGTTAAAGATAAACTACATTTTCATCAGCCACAGTGTACGACATTCCGTTTTTTGGGGTGTTTTTGTCACTTTTTGTCCTCTCGCTCTATTTTTCACCTGCCCTACCTCAAAATCTTGGATTATTTAGAATAGACTGCTGCAGTGACCATTTGATATTCCACTGTAGATGGCACATTTTATTAACAAAAAAAACCCCTTTTTATATGTGTATTTGGAATCCTTTTGCATAGGTATTCAGGGAATAATTCTGCTTTGCTAGTTACGATGTATGCTTGTATATTATGCATATATATCTCTTCATATAATCAGAGCAACCACAAGTTTGCAGTGCTTGTTTTTTTTTGTTTGTTTTGTTTTTTTTTGTTTTAAATTTGTTTGAATCTTTGATTGACTCACAGTTCTTAACAGCTTCTACATGTAATGCTGTTTTGGGCTGATCTGCTTTTGACAAAGCCTTCTACAGTGTATCAGCATTTCTGATGAACTGAACAGACTTTTTAGTTTTCAGCATTGATAATCTGTTGTGTGTGCATGTGTAAATTGAACAGGCAGTATTGGATCAGAATGTAATTTGTGTTAGTGATCAATCTTTGCTACAAACTTCACTATTTATTCTTTTAAAAAAAAAAAAAAAAAAGGAAAAACATATCCAGTAAGTACAAAAAGTTATATGTACTTGCAATTGTAAAAGCAAATGCTTGAACTTTGTTCTTGATGAGAGTCGACAGAAGTTGTGTCAGATTTGTGTTATAAAAGTTCTTGTCGTTTCTTAGACCTGTTTAAAACTCAATACAATTTCCAGAGAATGACTTTTTAACATACATTGCCTTCATTGTGTCTTGTTTTCTCTGTTCCCTCCCCCACACACGATGCGCCCCCTATGTTAATGTACATAGGAGCTATATAGGACACACAGTGACAGGCTTTCGGTATCCTTCACCAAACGGTCGGGGACACTTACCATCTCACAGGAGGTGTTGGTGACGTGAGACGACGATCAGGCTTAGGTACCATTTTGATCTTCGTCTGTGTACCCAGCTAGCAGCTTTCTCTCCCCTTTCTGTTTATTCACCATTTCTCAAGCAGGCTCTTTGACTTTGGTTTTGCAGCTGGTGTTTTGCTTATAATCCTGCCTCCTCGGGCTTCTCATTATCCACTTAACGTGGAGTTTGTAGTACTGGCAAATGAAATGAATACCATAATATTCGGACCTGTAGGTTGTGGGGTTTATTGGTTTGTTTGTTAGTTTCATTCTTTTCCTTTCTCGCTGAAAGCATTTTTGGATACTAGTAAAGTGTATTGGATGCTGATGAATTTGCATAAAATCACAGCTTTGGCGATCGGATTACCAAGTGCACTATGGCACAAAGTTCATGATGTGGAAAGTGTTAATGAAAGTACAGTGTAGTACAATGTAATAAGAAATGGCTTTTAGAAAACCATATATCCCTGCTGATGCCGACTCAAAGTCAAAGTGCTGTTAAATGTTAAATGCTTACTTGCACCAGGGACTTACATGTAAGTTCCTGCTTGCACCTGCAGAGTCCAAACATTATGGTAGTTTCAAGTCTTTGAGGCTGGTTTCTCCACTTTCACAGATCAGTTTACCAAGAAGTAGATATAAGTAGCATACACAGTGGCCACTCTGCCTGTCAGCGTGCATTTTATTCTGTCTAGGTTTTATGCGGTGTGCAGTGAAGGATGTTAAGCATTTTGAATATGTTAATGCTGTTGATGCCTGGATACTGTCCTGGAGCATTTCGAATAAACTCTTAGGGAGCAAAAGACAACTCTGTGTCTACTGACCTTATTTCATCCAGTGACTGAAAGAGCATGCACATTTTGAAACTTTTTTTTTTTCACTGATGTCTGTTAAAATGTCTTGCACAAATCTAGATGTAGAATTCAGGCACAAAAGTGCTTAATGTCATTTTATGCATACTGATGCAGTGCTCAACCTCAGACTTTACAGATCTGTTAGTTCTTGTTTCATTTATGTTTCACCATTGACACATTTCTGTACTGATCCTTATTGTTCTTCTTCTTCTTTCTGTTTCAAAAGAAGCATTGAAACCTCTTGCAGATCTTGCAGATTTTTTTTTTTTTTTTTTTTGAGGAGGTGGGGGGTGGGCTCAGTTGTCCATTAAATGCTTTTGTCCCCAACCGCCAATCTCAAAAATCCACCCGAACGCTATTCCATTCCATTTTTATTGTCACACCAATTTCTTTGGATGGTGGTGTTTGCCATAAATTTACCAAAAATTAAGAAGCATTTATTTTTTTGTGTGCGCAAGAGGTTTCAGTGGAGTTTAGCCATTCACATGTATACTTATGGACTTTGTATACTTTGTAACTACATGTATTGCTATTAACTCTTGTGTACCGTTGGTATCCCTGTCAAAGCTCAGATGTGTATTTTACTGTCATAGCACTTTCTGGTTTTGGCAAGGACACAAACGATCCATAGTTTTCAGATCCGTAGATCCAGAGTAGGTTTCAGTTAGATGAACATTTTAACCTCTCTGTTCAACTGTCTTGTATGTAGCATATACTCTACCTCTTAACATGATTTAGGCATAGTTTTGTTTTGTTTTGCTTTTGTGCGAAAATGTGCACATCTTTGATCAACACAGTATGCATAAATGATGCTGATATTTTATTGCATTTTTACTAGTTAGGGCTATCACTGTGCATACCGCCTTGTTCTGCAGTGTAACACCAACCAAGACTTTTTAGCCAGATGTGGATCATGTAATATCTAGTTTCATCTTGGGTGTATGTTCCATGGCATTACGGGTTATAATTACACATCAAAGGCCATCTTCATATATCATCAAAGGCCATGCTCATACACTGACATACCATCTGCGTCGAAGGGCACGTCAGTTTCCACAGACTGTACTGCACAGTTACTAGCCGAGTGTAGCACAGGAACATACTAATACATAAGGTCGATGTGAATGGTGTGCTCCTTCCGCTCCCAGTCAGCTACAGCTACTATATATAGTTTTGGTCAAGAGTGAGTCAAGGAAGGATTGTGAGGTGGAGCAATGTAAAAACTGTTCTTTGGTCCTCCGTAGAAAATCCATGGTGACACACTATTTTCACTGCGGTAACTTCAAACTGAAAAAAAAACCCTTTATGGTGGAAAATATTCCTTCTCAGTTTGAAACTTCTCTGTTTTCCACCAGCGTTTGGTTATCTTCTCCACAACTCGCACATCTACATGCAGCGAGGGAATAATTTCTGTTTCCTTGCTTCTGCTTCTGCTTGACTTTGTCAGTCAGTTTGTAGTACAAATGTGTGGGTGTGTGTACGTGTATCTGCAAATTTTGAGGAGAAAAATTTCCACACATTGAGTGTTGCACTTATAAAAGGTGTAGGTGGGTTCTTTTGGTGCCGGTCTCGCTATTCTTCTTAAAGCTGCATTATTATTTGTTTCAGAATTTTCAGTGTGTTCATGTGTACCTTGTACATTTTTGGCAAATAGGCACTTTCATGCTGATGTACAAGTATATCACACACATACACGCGCACACACATGCACGCGCGTGCGTGCACACACACACACACACACACACACACACACACACACACACACACACACACACACACACAACACACCACACACTGTGAACAATGCAGGGCGTTTGCATTTCAAATAATAATCAGTGCAATAAAACGATTGTGTTTTTTTCATGACATGAGCATGCTTTGGGTTTTTTTTTTTTTTTTTTTTGTTTTTTTGGGGGCAGGGGGGTCCTATTGAACATGGTTTTTGCATTGTGAAGTGGTTGTTTAATGGCCTTTTTTTTGTCTGTTCATTTTGTTTTGTAGTTGTAATGTAAAAGCACATTATCAGGAAAATTGGAGAATGTTAGTGTTTGTAAGATGCTGTGTCTGACCAGCCCCATTTTGATTCTGTTCTTTTTCTTGGTTGCTTGCAGCTCGAGACCTCCGACAGTGAGGAACATCCCAATTCGGGGTATGGGAGCACTCCATCAGTTTGCTGGTCGTGATTGACACACATGGCATACACTTCATCACCTAATTTAGCATCTCCTACCTCCGTCAGCATCAGATGCTGTATACCCGTGCCCTCTGGATCACTCCGGATGTGCATAAAGAGGAAGGATTTTCTTCAACCATTCCAGCATAGGAGAGAGCAAGTTTTGGAGCCAAAGGTGTGCTGATACCAGCAGGTTTTCCCATTGTAGAATCAGAGAGAAAATTCCATCTGATTCAACATTCAGCTAAACTCCAGTAATGAGCTTGCTCATGCAAGACAGAACGCAAACTGCTTCACTGGAATGTAAAAGGTTATAGCCATTCGGCTAGTTTAGATGTTTCAGAGGTCTTGGTCTGCTGGATATGTATGTGTTCACGGCGTTTCTCAGGATCTCATGCCTACAGGTGTCAGTGTCAACTTGTGACAGAAGTGCTGCCCAGTTTCCCTGGTGATGTGACTGTTTTCACACCAAAATTACTAGCAGTGGGATGTGAGAAATAAAGGGATTGCTGTCTGGTTATCTGAATGGGTAACTGTGTCCCTTAATGGCTGCATAATAATAATAATAATAGCTCTTATATAGCGCTAGTAGTCTGCTCAAAGAGCACTCAGTGCGCTACACACACACATTCTCACGCATACATGAAACACTAATTATGTATGCGGAGGGGGGGGGGGGGTAGATGATACTACAGATCATATGCTGTCTTGAATAGATAAGTCTTTAGTTTTGATTTAAACTGTGGGAGGGTCTGGGTGTTCCTAAGGGAGGGAGGCAGAGAATTCCATACCTGGGGGGCACAGAAACTGAAAGAGCGCTCACCGAAGGTTTTGAGATTGAACTTGGGAACCTTCAGGAGCTTTTCCGATGAGGAGCGGAGAGTACGAGAAGGTTGATACGTGGTAAGTTTGTCGGAAAGATACTGAGGATAAATGAGATATACTGAGATAATGACAAAGCAGTACCAGCTACCACCTACTGTTCAAGACATTTATGCATAGTGTGAACTACAGCTTCAGAAGGAGTGCTTCCTCAAGGATGCAGCAATTTTGCCTTGCAGTTGGATGTTCTTTGGGCTGTTTGGAAACAATATTACGTCCCACACAAGTGCCACAAGAGCCATGCAACTGCGGATTTTTATATGTTTTTATAATATTGTTATATTACATGTACTGCTGCAGCATCAAATGTCAGTGTTCACTCCCTTTGTGCCATTTCTCTGGAAGTGAAAGGACCAGAACTTAAACGTAGCAAAACTTCTTAAACTTATTCCAGTGAAGCAAATAAAAGCGACACAAAAGGGACAGAAACCACTTAACTTTGACAAAGGACGGCACAGGTCGACGTTTCGGCTTACGCCTTCTTCAGGACATAAACAAATGGGACATAACTTCAACAAACAAGCAAAAGGTAACTCTGCGGACGTACTGACATACACGGCGCGGAAAAAAAAAAAGAAAAAAAAAAAGGGGGTGGGCGAGAAAAGGACCAGAAAAAAATAGCAAAATTATCACAACCCTTTTGAAAGTCACAACACACCACCATCCTAACACCTCTTCTAATACAGTTGCCCAGGAACGTCCGGTTTTCTCCATTCCATTTCACCCCCATAATCTGTCAGTCCAACGTATCATCATGTCCAACTGGCACATTCTGTCGAAGAGTTGCACAGTTGGACAGACCTTCCACACCCCACCTCTTGTTGCATACAAGAGGGACACCAACTTGCGAGACCTTCTGGTTCGCGCCAATGTCAGGCCCCACCAACCCCTACCCCCTGGTACAACTCCATGCAAAAAACAAAATTGCAAAACCTGCTGTCATGTCTCAACAGTGACTTCTGTCAAGGGCCCCAAAGGAAAAATGACCATCAAACGCCACTTCACATGCGACAGTACAAACCTCATATACGCCATCATCTGTACCGCATGTCACAAACTGTATGTTGGGGAAACTGGACGTAGCCTGGCAACACGCTTTGCTGAACATATCGCCGACACCAGACACAACAGAATAAAACCCGTTGCCATGCATTTCAATTCTGCAGGCCACTCCATCTTAAATATGACAGTAACTGGCCTGTGGCTTATGCACGGTGACGCCACAGACAGACGCGACATGGAGTCGCACATTATTCAGCGCCTGGGAAGTCAGGCCCCGGGTGGTTTGAACGAAAAGCCGTAACATAACCCTCTGAACTTTTTTCACACACAATCCATGGTCCTTGTCACCAAAGGATGGGTGTTGTGATTGCTAATTTTCACTATTCTTTTTTGTTCTTTTCTGCCCAACATTTTTTTTTTTTTTTTTTTCACACACAGTCCATGGTCTTCTGTCACCTAAGGATGGGTGTTGTGATAATTTTGCTATTTTTTTCTGGTCCTTTTCTCGCCCACCCCTTTTTTTTTCTTTTTTTTTTTTTCTTTTTTTCCGCGCCGTGTATGTCAGTACGTCCGCAGAGTTACCTTTTGCTTGTTTGTTGAAGTTATGTCCCATTTGTTTATGTCCTGAAGAAGGCGTAAGCCGAAACGTCGACCTGTGCCGTCCTTTGTCAAAGTTAAGTGGTTTCTGTCCCTTTTGTGTCGCTTTTATTTGCTTAACTTGTAACCACTTCGCAGTCATTACCGTTTCCGTTCTTATTCCAGTGGTTATGGTGGGTTTTTTGTGATTGTTGTTGCTGTTTGCTTGTTCATTGTTGTGGTGTGTGTGTGTCAGTGTGTGTGTGTGTGTGTAACAGAGAGAGATATTCTGCCCTTTACTAATAAATTGAGAAACTGTGCAAGTACATTTCTAAAGATACAAGTCAGTAAAATGGTTTATGTAACTGCTTTTCACTTTGAGAAGTTTGTAAGAGAAGTCCCTCTTCAACGGTACTTTCAAGTGCAAACCACTGTAGTCCGTAGTTTAGATCCAACAATGAGCAAACAATAAATGGCTTCAGAATAATCACGACACAGCTTGTTTGAGTAGTCAGCACCATTTGGCATATGGCAGTTGCAGGGTGGGGGTGGGTGTTTGGGGGTTTAATATGGCAGCTGCAGACATTCCACAACTCAAAATCAGATTCTACATTTTCAGGGACAGAGCTCAGAGAATTCCAAACAGTCCTCTTTCGTGAACCTAACTATGATTAGCTGTTACTTCCATTGCAAAGGTGATCATTGTAAAATAGTGGGAAGTTAAGTTAAAGGTGCGCACAGCAGATTTACGTGCACTTATTCTCATGATGTCAGCCATAAGTTTAAAGCTACATGCACAGATTTGGGAGTTGCTGTATCAGCACTTTTTGGGTTTTTGCTCACGCCATTGTTCCATTGCAGCCACTTGTGACTTAACATTCACTTAGTTTGGGGGGGGGGGGGGGATAACACAAAATATTTGAAATGGTATGTGTGTATATTGTCTTGTGGGTTGTTTGGAGTGAATGTGCTGGTACACTCTTTGCTGTGCTGTGCTTTACACAAACAAAGCCATCTGTGGCAGTAAGTGTTGCCTCTTGGCGCTCCATGTTTGTTGTTAAAGAGACCGGTCACAGATTTGGACTGTGGGATAGTATATGATTGGCCGAAGATGACAAAATGGCAGTTTTTCTGCAGATAAAAATGTGTTTTGTTTGCCCCCCCCCCCCCCACCATACACACCCTGCAGAAAAACACAGAAAAGTTTATATTTTCCCATGTCTTGCCAATGAGAATGGCAGTCTAGAGTACGGGATTTAGTTTTGCCTCTGAGACACTGTCTTCGCAGGGCTTGATCTCCATGGCAACTATCACAGTACATTTGTCCCAGCTAACTGATAAAGCATAGGACATTAAATTTAATGTCCTATGCTTTATCAGTCAGTCAGGACAAATCGGCCTGTGACGGTTGTGGGACGCAGAAATCAAGGCCTGGCTTATTCAGTAAGTCACTTTTGTATGTGTTCAGCTTCATGTATATTTTAATTATACGGGTTCCACTGGCTTGGAGTTTCAATTTTCCTGGCAGATGTGCAGCTTTGAACATTTTCAGTGAATACCACTGTGCTTTCAGTTGTACATGTACACTTGCTCTCTGCTTCTTGTCATCAGCCCATGACATGTTTTAATTCATTTTGCTGTGCTTAGCTTTGTGTTGATGGTTGCATACTAGGTAGATGTGATCTTTGAACACACTTGCTTTTTTTTTCTTTTTTTTTTACTGATGTAAAGAAGTTTGTTGTTGTTGGTGTTGTTGTTTATATATCTTTTACAAACACATGATACATGTAAATGCATATATATATGTGTATGTAAATAACACTGAGCACGCAGATGCAACTACATGTACATGTAGCGCTAAATTTGTATACTGAGAGGCAAAAGGAAGTATATCCATCGCATTTAAATTACTCGAAGACGGTGACAGTTATCCAGAAAATTTAATCAACCCTTTCTAGAGAATTCCTTTGGGAATCAACAATAGTTTATTGCATTCATGTGCTAAAAGTATCCCCAAAACAAGAACACAGTGAACACATGGGGATCCAAACCCAAAAGTCACAACTATCATTTGACGTTCTTTGCATCCGTCCGTTGACCTCAAAAACACTCAAGAGCAGGTTCTAAGAACAGTTCAGCATACCAAATAGTATTCCTGTAATCATGCTTATGCCCGTGGACCAGATGACCCTTTGGGAGAATGCCCTGAGGACGCCCTAGGGGAATCCCTTGACGAAATGCTCCAGATCATCAACAACATTAGCAACTAAATAAAATATCAGTTAATTACGCAGTACATGTACTGTACTGTGATATTTGCTTTTGTAAAGTGGATACATGTCCTTTCTTTTGCCCCTCTTTTATATATATGTATATTTTAGAGCTAGTTGCATCTGCGTACCCAGTATTTTTACATTTTATCATTAGAAATTGATCAAGTGTGTAATGTTTAGATCTTATGCATCTGTGAAACGTCCATATCAAATATTTGTGAGTAAGTACTTCTTCAGAGATTTGAGGTTTATGGTTTTGTTTTGTTTTTCGGGGTTTTTTTGTTTTTTGTTTGAGCGATGGAAAATCCGCAAAACCATTTAAAGTTTTCATGATTAAAACTGATAGAGTTAAAAGAAAGAAGGGTAGAACAGAGCAAGCCTTATCATGACACGTGAAGTGCAGAGTACTGTAAAAACTCTCTTGGACTACATATATAGTCATTTTTCATTGTTTTGTTTTTTTACAGTTTGCCCTTTAACTCATTATATGTACTATGGAAAAGTCAATGTGAATTTCAGGCAGGTAGGCTGTTTGTTTTTTTTTCTCTCTCTCTCTCTCTCCTTTTTTTTTTTTTTTGTTTTGTTTTTATTTTGAGAGGTGGTGTTTGCCTGTGTGTCTGCAGTGTCTTCAGGCAGTTGCACCATGAACAGGCACCAAAGGCTCAAAATTTTGGATGAGTCTGAGTCCATATCAAGTCCTCAGGATTACATTCAGCTGTCTTATTCTGGTGCTACTGGTATATCAGATTGTGTCATGCTCATTGCACTTTAGTGATTTTATCAGAGTTATTTATGACACCGCATTATTGAAATGCAAGCGTTGGAGGCCTTCTGATGTTCATGATTCTTCCTCCTCCTCACTCCCCCCAACACTCCCCCCCCCCCCCCCCCCCCCCCCCCCCCCCCCCCCCCCCCCCCCCCCGTTTTCAGGATGCAGGTGCAAGTTTATACACATGCTTTGAATCTTCCTTATTTTATACAAACAATTCAGAATGCAACTTGAGTGTGTGCCTAAACCTAGATCTATTCATGTATGTTACTTGATGTGTAGGAGTGGGTTGTATATGTTTTGGCAATGGGTTGTGTATGTGTTGGCAGTGGGTTGTACACTTGCATAATTATTATCATATGTATTGTCAGAGATTTGGTTCAAACAGAGCAAGGAAGGCTCTCTGTAATGTACATGTTCAAACTGCTGTGTACAAATTAAAAATGCGGCTTGTTTGTGAACACAATGGCTTTGATGGCTAAAAATGGTTTTGTGTGTGCTCTATCATGTGTGGTCTGTACATATCGATATGTTTATTTCTATGCATAAGACAAAAATCAAAAGTGTGATAAATGCATATCAAACATGTCTTCTGTTGATGTACCAGTACATTGTACCAATATTTATCTAAATGCACATTAGTAAGTACAAATACATGTACATATAAATAGCTTCAAGATAGGGGTTAGAAGAAAACCCACATATACACATGTACAGTGTACTGACATTTTGCAAGAACGTTGTCTTAACTCTTTGACGACGGAGCGCAATTTCTGACACACGATTTCCTATAGGAAATCGTGTGTCAGAAATTGCGCTCCGTCGTCAAAGAGTTAAGTCTCGTGTGTATGTGTAGTAAAAAATATTTTGTATGTGTACTTTTTTTTTCTGAAATCCACTATCGTATCAGTTAGTTTCTATATGTGCTTTGTATGTTTTAGTTGTTGCTAGAATATGAAAACCACATTCAGGGCTTCAGCTTTTGAAAAATTTATACACCTGTTGAAGCAAGCACAAGTTGCATTCTGAAATCCAAATCACAGAATCGGTCTACAAGTATCAATTTTTGAAATCTCTGCAGATTTTTTGATTGGTGTTGTGTGTTGCATTTCACAACCTTATGGAAGTTTTGAAGATTTTTTTTATTCGTGGTTTGACTTTTTTTTTTTTCTTTTTTTTTTTGATGGGATATGCACTGTATGTGGTAATTCTGTCCCAGTCTTTTATTTGTTCCGCTCAGAGATACAAAGCATACGCAGCTGATCACTGTTACTTGTTTTACTCTGCTTTGGAAATGTTCAGCCCACCAAGTTTGTAAAATAAATGCATATCTAAATTCCGAAATTTAAATAGCTGAGCTGACCCTTCGCACCACGTGATTGTAATACGTTTATGTCCTGTGTGTGAGAGAATGCGTGTGATTCACGTGAGCGTGCGTGTTGGGTTTAGCTCGCGGCGCTTTGAGCCAAAATATTTGAGATAAAGCGCCTATATTAATGCGATTATTATTATTATTATTATTATTACTTTGTTATTTGGCATAGCCTAAGTTATAAAATTATTTGTACAAAGCCATAATGTCCAAATTATGTTGGCATAATTTGAAAGGGTTGATTCCTGAGTGCGTATGTGTATCATCATTGTTAATAATTTATTTACAATTTGAAATCTGTGAAATCTGTTTTGAATTAAAATGATAAGCTTTGCTGGTGATTACTTTAGTGTGTGTGTGTGTGTGGGGGGGGGGGGGGTGCATATGTGTGTGTTCAAAATTGTCAGCGTCTCCCAGAGTGTACTGAGAGCCATGATTATACATGGAAATACAATCATGGGCTTGAGCACGCACACAGCTTGGCAGTGTATCAGTGTCGTCTACAAAAGTTACAGCCACACCTCTAATTCTGGGTACACAAGTAAATCATGCACATTGCCTCTGAGTTTAATTGTTTGGGGCTGATACAAATAGTCAAATTTTTCTACTCTCAGCTTTCAGCCAATGTTGCAATGAAATCATTTCAGGTGTAGAACTGATGAGCCTACTTCATAAAAAAAAAATATTCATCGAATATCTGTTGGGGGGGAAAAATTCTGAACAAAATATCAAACATGAAATAAAACTGTAAGGTACGCCTTTTAGTGGGTGTAAATACAACAGTATAACATTGTGTTGTCTATGACTGTTACATACAACCCTGTTCTTGTCAAAATCTTTCTGCAGAACGTCATAGTGTCGCACAACCTTAAACTCTTGCAGAGTATCAGTGTTGCTTTGATGCACAACAGATGGGTTTCAGTGTATACATGTACACAGTTTGACCGTCACTTATTTAGCAGTTGTGCGTTTGACACGTTTTGGCCAAAACGAGAGGATAACGTCGTGTAAAACTCGCAAATGCCAAGTAACGAATTTGTCTCGATTCCCTTTTCAGTCTTGAGTTTCCTGAACATGCAGAGCCACGATGCGGCGAATCACTGACTGTGTGTTGTGCACATACGCGTAAGGCAACACAAGCATGACACATAAAAAATCACACCACCGATTGGGGACGGGGGTGGGTCAAGTTTGTCAGTCTTCTTACAGCTCCGCAAAACGCAAACAGTCAAGTTTCTTTACGATGAATTCCCCAGTACTGAACAGTTGCAGGCATTATACCCTTCTCTAGGCTGAACATGCCGTGTACCTGTCGACACAGTTCAACACAGCTCTGCTGCCCTCTCGGCCCAACACGGACGGTTTCATTTTCATAAGAGGGTGTTCGAAAGTGTTCGATCACTGAATTTTTAAGACCCCTCCGAATAGAAATGAACAATTACACTGATGGGGTGTAGGCCTACAATTTACAGACATAAGCTTATGCAAATTTAATGCTGTTTGGGGCTCATTTCTGTCGCTGAAGATGACGTCAATTCTGATGCAATTGCTTGAACAACCTGTCCTATCCCAACATGGAAGTACACACGGCCCAAGCTGGTGGTAGCTCTTTGTGTGTCGCGATCTAGCGTTTGAATTGCCCGGTCCGAAAACTTCAGCTGTTGACTGACCAAGACTGTTCGCTGGTTCAGTTATAGTTTCAGTCCGAACGATGGGGTGATATGCAGCAAGGGAAGAATGGATTTTTTGTGGCAGGTGATAGGACTGCATTTCAGTATGAGTGCGTGTGTGTGTTACCGCTTTCCGTTGGTAACTTGAGTAAGAATAATAAGGTTCAGTTACTGATGTGCATGCACTGACTTCATTGAAACATTATTTTGCTCTTACTTCAGACCTCCGTAATTTTCGTTTTATCAGAGATTTGTGGAACATGAACATCCCGAGACCAGAATAGTTTTTGTTGAAAACAAGCCGTGTGCTGCCCTTGAGGAGGAGGCGTTTGTTCCTTATAAGTATCCCGATAACCGCATCATATCATCTAAGGTTGGTAATTTCATCATCGTATTTTCTTTTTCCTTCCTTTTTTTCATTACCTTTCTGAAAATCTCATTTAGGAAATTAGGACAGACTTCCCAGGAGAAGTCCCCCCCCCCCCCCCCACCCAACCCACCCAACCCAAAAGAAATCAGAATAACCACCAACAATAAAACACACACACACACACACACACACACACACACACATCCATCCTCTTCTGTTTGTGTTTACCATTCAACCAAGGGTTTTTCAGATAAAGATGGATAATTGGATCTCTAATGTGCACGTTGGATGGACATGTGTTCAGGAAAATGAAACTGGCATGATATTGAGTCTGCACATGAATTTGACTGGATAAGCAAAATCCCATTCATGCTCGCAACAGGGCTGGCATGCACACACACACACACACACACACACACACACACACACACACACACACACACAAGCAGAGAAAGAAACACACATGCAGTGAAACACAGACGCACACCCTCCCTGCCCAATTCCTTGTGGGTGTGTTCAGGATGACAGTATTGAGATTATAGATTATGCTAACCCTGACTAACAATCATGTCTATGTATACAGATAATAAGCTGGGCTTAAAATCTCCCATCTGTTTGGGTTTTCCACCTTTCCTCCCTGAAAAGAGTGTGTTTTCTTCTCTGAAGCACTTAAAGCCATGCCATAATGCACACGTGCACTGATTTTAGTTTATTTTTTAAAGAAAAAATCTGAGGGAGCATGCCCCCCAGACACCCCTAGTATAACGCATCTTCTTTTTTAACACATTTGTGGGGTTTGCCACTTCCTCACTAAATGCTACACATTTTTCCTCCATTTAGATCATGGACCTTTTTTTTTTTTTTTTTTTTTTGCTGCCCCAACTCTTTTTGCCAGCTCCAGTGGTGTTCCTCCCAGGTCGTGGGTGGAATCCACGGAGGGCTGGAAAGCTGGGGCAATTTTTATTATGCATGAAGATGGAGATGAGGATGATGGTAACATGATGCCATGGAGGTCCTTGTGGTTTGGGTCTGCGGGACAGGGCCGCATTCCACGCTTCCTGTCATACATATCCCAGTGTTCACCAGGCCCGGGAACTACGGCACCTGCGGTGCCAGCCGTGTAATCATCCACATCATAAGACGTGTCATACCAAGGGAAGCACCTCCGAAGTCGCCATGAACCATTTTAACTTTTTCACAACCATGTACCCAGCGTTTGTGCAGACCCCTTGCATACTGTTGCCAACTACACATGTAGACGCCAGGCACTGACACGTGAGGATGCTGTTACCGAGCACCTACAACCCATGTTATATCTGCGCTCACTGTGGCCGCTATGCCCAATTTTTCCGATCAAAAACTTTTCCCATAAAAGTGCTTATACATGTAATTATCTTTCAAACCATATTAAACACAATTAGGAAACATCTCATGATCTGAGGAAGACCTCTTTAAAAACATTCGAAAAATTGACAAAAACACCCGTTTGGCTAGGGTTGTGCACCCACACAGTGCCTTGGTCACGGAGGAATCCCATGGCACACGGTCAAGGACGGTAATGAGATAAGCCTTGAATGAGATTCATGTGCATACTTTTTCTTCTGCTTTGGAAATGTTCAGCCCACCAAATGTAGAAAATAAATGCAAACTAAATTCCGAAATTTAAATAGCTGAGCTGACCCTTCGCACCACGTGATCGTAATGTGCTTATGTCCAGTGTGTGAGAGAATGCGTGTGATTCACATGAGCGTGCGTGTTGGGTTCAGTTTGCGGCGCTTTGAGCAGATTCATGAAATTGGGTAAAGCGCCTATACAATACTCATTATTATTATTATTCAGATGATCCTCAGTATGGTTCCAGCCTACTCCTGTAAGCAGTTTTTCTCTATCATTTGCATCTGATGTCTATTCATAGCTTTTAAACATTGTCATAATTTTTATTTGTTATTTTTGTTTCAGTACACGCTTCTGACCTTTTTGCCAAAAAACCTGTTTGAACAGTTTCGTCGGCTTGCAAACTTGTATTTTTTGGTTATCGGCGCTGTTCAGGTGACGGAAGTATTTTGTCCTCTGTAATTTTGGTTGACTGCCTCTTCAGAAATTGTACGCATCAGGGATCGATTTTCTCGCGCGCCGTGCGACTATGTCTCATATTTTGATAAAATGTCGCATAGAAATTTCGCAAAATGCGTCATGTAGCACGAACATGACATCACAAGCGCACTTGACAACGCGAAGCAGAGATGCACTGTCCGTGTCAGTCGTAGAGTCTGTTACACTAATCTAATATTAGTGATGAGGCTTACTTATCTCGCTCGCTGCGCGCGCTGCCAGGAACTCTCGTTCGAAAGAGTTGCAAAAAATATTGGCGCGTTATCAGTTTTCTCAGTTCTGCGATCGAGAGGTCCTTTTCCGTTCAAACCTGAACGTCACTGCACTTAGGAACAGGCTCTCGGCACAGACATGTGGCAGAGTGATGCGGGTGAACTTGATTGTCTCATAGAAAATGAAAATGTCTCATAAAAATGACTGGTCAAGGAGACAATGTCTCATTGGCATATTTGAGTAAATCCATCCCTGGCGCATCTTTCTTTTACAGTACTTTGGCTTTTTTTTTTTTTTTTTTTTACTCACTTTCTTTCTGTTGCTCATGACTGTCTTTTGTCTCAGCTGTCAGTGCTTTTTAACCTTACAAGTGTTGCTGCTGATGCTGCTTGACAAGGATGTTATTTAATTTAATACATGTATGTATTTTTATTTTAAAAAATATTTTTATTATGCTCAGACGGTAAGGTCATCTGTTATGTGTTATGGCAAATGACAGTAAATCCCTGATGTCATTTTGGGGGAAAAGGAGTGATTCTGAGGTGAAAGACACTGAGGTCATGGCCTTTTTCCTCAAATGATGTCAGTGGACTTCCTGTGTTTTGCCATTGGATGGCAGACCTGTACCTCTAACAAAACATTCAAACAGCACAGACATGCAGCATGTGCGTGTTTAAATGTTTGAAAAATAACACCAGGCAGTGTATCCATTTTACACCCTTACCTAATTGTTTTTGTTTGTTTTGTTTTCAGTGTTGCATTGTTATAAAGCCTTACAAAAAATGTTAGTATGGATATGTATCTGAACTCATGCAAGATGGGCTGATTTTTCCTCAGTCATTCTTTGTAGACTTTGTGAGGTTCAGAAAAAAAAACAACAGTAAAAATAAAACCCCAAGATACAGACTTGAAATTTTCAGGGTAGTTTACTAACATACTTATGCAGCTATTGCTGAAACTTCAACTTTCAAGTGTAAATATCCTTGTTGTTTGTCATGTTGTCCAAAAAAAAAACCCCAAACAATTTCATGATCCATATGTGCCGCTGTTTGTCAGAAACCGATGTGCGCTGTAGGGCCACATGTGCGGCCTTCCTCCGGAAAGAGTTAAGATGGCCCTTCTGGTTTACAGACCTTGTGATCTAATTTTGCATGTCACCTTTCCTGTTTGCATGGCTTTGTTTTCTTTTAGTTGTTACCTCAGTGCCTGTTATGAATAACTCTGCCTATTTTCCCATTTTCAGAGCCTAATTGACACACCAGTGACAATCTTAACAACAGCATTACCTCTCACGTTTGTCATATCAATGACTGCTGTCAAACAGGTATTGGTCATCTGCTATTTACACTTCAAACTGATATAAAAAGACTGGTTAAAAAAAAGAAGATTAAAACACCTGTATTGCTTTGTTCTGTATATGTTGCATTAACATATTTACTTTCAATTACTTTCAACGATTTACTTTCATTTACACAAAACATGTTGCATTAACATGTTTTGTGTCATTGAAAGTAAATCGTTGACAGGAATTTTTTTTTTCTCACACTTTTTAAATGCTTTACTCTAGGGCTATGAAGACTGGTTGCGTCACAAGTCAGATCGCGAGGTCAACAACCGCACAGCGAAAATCGTGGAGGGGGGACATCTCAGAGAGTGCAGATCCATGGACATCAAGGTCACACTTTACAATCCTGGTGCTTAAGTGTGTGAAGGTGTTTTGTTGTTGTTGTTTTGTGTGTACGTGTTTTTGTTTTATTTATTTTGTTGTTGTTTTAGTAGCAGGGAGGTAGCTGTTTGTTCTAGCCAGGCTAATCTGACCTTCCCTTTATGGGTAAGTTTTGCTCTTGCTCATTAGCTGTCTGCGTGGACAGCCTTTGATTACTCCTCAGACATTAAAGTCTCTATACATATGACATTCACACAACAGTGTGGAAAACTTTTCATTGAATGCGCTGACTTTGTACATAAGAATCAGTCACGTGGGTCACAGTATAGCATCTGAGACCATTATAGTGACTCTGGCCGTTGCATAAGTTGTTGTAGAAGTGTACAGCGTACTGAGCAGATGACATTATTTGGTTGCGGACTCAGGACCAGCTAAACGCCGCCGATTGGTGGCTATTTTTAGGAGCTTTGTCGAGCCCCGAGCTGTTCAGGAATGGACCATAGGCCCAAAGAAATTCGTATTTATCTGCTATCAAGCCACAAAAATGGCCAAATGAAATATCCTTGTATCTGACAAACAGCTTTCGAGCTTCGGAAGCAGCAGTTTTGCATCGTGGCGGCGTTACGGACATAGAGGCTTTAACCAAATGACTTTGCAGGTGGGGGATATTGTGCACGTGAAGATCAATCAAGAGTTCCCATGCGACCTTGTCATGCTGTCTTCAAATCATCCCGAGGGCAAGTGCTACGTCACGACAGCCAACCTGGACGGGGAGACAAACCTCAAGGTAAAGGTCAAGTGACACTATGCACGTCTTAATAAAGCATGTGAGCACTTGCTGTCAACCCAGCTAAGGCATAATTACGGATCCCACAGAAGCAGGGATGACTTTTTCAGCCGTTTGGCTGAATTCCGCCACCTCTAGGCCAGCTTTAGCTGGGTTTTTTGTTTTTCCACTGTTACACCATCGAGGGGAAAAAAAAGAAAAAAAAAGAAGAATCATTCAGGCATGAGGTTTTTCGGCCCTTAGGCCAATTTCTGTAATTTTTATGTGTTTGTTGTTCTGCCCCCCAAAATTGCAGTTTTTGCGGCGCACTTGACATTGCCGCCATTTCCTCTTTTCTTTATGACACTCACTGTTTTGCTCTTTCTTTGGGAGCGGGAAAGCTCATGCCTGTGAAGGCTGGAATAGCTGAGATGGTGAGCACCGCTTTCCCAAGGAGGAGATTCTAGGTATGTACATCCCAGAAAAGTCAGTGCATCTTCCATCATATATCCGCTTTTGCTAGATGTGGCTTGTTTTGGCCTCTTACATGCAGACTCAGGTGTGCGTGCCTGAAACGAGGAAGTGTCAGTGTGTCAGTGACCTGGAGAGCCTGCAGGCCGTCGTTGAGTGCGAACAGCCGGTGACCGACCTGTATCACTTCGTCGGGCGCATTACTATCTTGCAGAATGGGGAGAAGATGGTGCGGCCGCTCAGCGTTGAGAACATCCTGCTGAGGGGAGCCACGCTACGCAACACTACTTTTGTTTATGGTGTGTCCACTTTGCTCTTTTTCTCCGTCGTACTATTTTTTTCTTAATGCGCATATGCCAATTTAAAAAAAAAAAAATCATGAACACGTGTGCGCATGCGCGCGCGCGCACACACACACACACACACACACACACACACACACACACACACACACCCCTTCTGCCTTGACAGTTGATGCATTTCACTGCAAACAAAACATGACAACTGGCGGGCTCAACTTCACCAAACCTCTGGTTGTGCTGCCAGCCATTGGCTCAGACTAGCAATGATGGACAGGCGCTGTCTTTTCAAATTCAAGTCGGCTGACCTTTTTTTTTCTTGTTTTTTTTTCTTTTTTCTTTTTTCTTTTTGCTGCCCCAACTTTTATTTGCCAGCTTTAGTGGTGTTCCTCCCAGATCATGGATGGAATCCACGGAGGGCTCGGAAGCTGGGGAAATTTTTTGGCTCCCTTGTGTAACAATGGGAGTCTATGTATTAACCCTCCGTCGTCTGTCTGTCTGTCCGTCTGTGTGTGTGTGTGTGTGTGTGTGTGTGTGTGTGTGTGTGTGTGTGTGTGTGTGTCCAGAAAACTTTAACATTGTCATTTTCTCAGCATCTACAAACAGCAGAGGCACCAAACTTGGCATGCTGATAGACAACCACAAGACCTTTCAAAACATATCATTTTGAATGACCTTGACTCAAGGTCAAGGTCACTAAAGCTCTCTGTTTGAAAATTTTACATTGGCATTTTCTTGTAATCTACAAACACTGCATGATGATAGACGTTGATAAGAACTTTACAGATATACATGTAGTTGCTGGCCTTGTATCAAGGTCAAGGCCGTACAAGCTATTTTTGTGAAACCTTAACATTGGTATTTTCTCAAAAACAACAAACAGCAGAGGAGCCAAACCTGGCGAGCTGATAGACAGTGATAAGACCTATGCACACATACCACCTTAAATGACCTTGACTCAAGGTCAAGGTCATTAAAAGTCTGTTGGGAAAATTTACATTTGCATTTTCTCAGAATCCAGAAGAATCAGAAGCATCAAACTATATGTGCAATGATTGACATTAGCAGCACCTTTACAGACATGTATATACCTGTGTTCAGTGACTTTTAGTCAAGGTCAAGGTCATGCAAGCGGTTTTTTTGGAAACTTTAACCTTGGCATTTTCTCCAAAACAACAAACAGTTGAGGCACCAAACGAGGTATGATGATAGACAGCAGTGAGACCTACCTTTCTCAAAACTACAAATATTAGAGGCATCAAACTTGGCATAATGATAGACATTGATGAGATCTCATTTGATTGACCTTGACTAAAGGTCAAGGCCATACAAACTGTTTCGGGGAAAATTGTAATATTGCCATGAACTCAGAGCCCCAGAGACACTTTACTTGGCATGATGATGATAATGGATAGTGATAAGAGCTTTACAAACATACTCTTGTGAATGACCTTGACCTGTGACACAAGGGAGCCATGGAGGCTTTTGCCTCTCTAGTTTATTATGCATGATAATGGAGATGAGGATGGAGGTCCGTGTGGTTTGAGACTGCGGGACGGGGCCGCATTCCACGCTTCTTGTCATAGATATCCCAGTGTTAACCAGGCCGGGAAACTATGTCCCCTGCGTTGCCGGCCGTGTAATCATCCACATCATCAGACGTGTCATAACAAGGGAAGCACCCCCAAAGTCGCACCTGTGAAGTGGTTGAACCTCAGCTGCGTGGCAACAGCCTCTCCATTGGGCCCATAGCACACCCACTCTGGGAAGTAGCCGACTTAGGTAGGAAAAACCCTGCTTGCCTCGGCTGGGACTCGAACCCCGGTCTCCCAGTCCATGGTCCGAAGTGCTAACCAATACACTACGGTGGCCGGTCGTAGGCAGGTGTTCTGACATTTGTCAAACAAGGTAGCACAAGGTTTAGCAAAATATTTGAAAGACGGTTGCTCAGCTCTTTTCTTACCAGGCTTGGTATCGTGAAGCGCATTTGGCTAGGATAAACGCGTTTAGGTCTAAATAGGCTTTTAACAGTTGTCAGTTCCAATCTTATACCCATTTAGATTTAAACATGTGTTTTTTTTCTACCTATGTGGGCTTCATGAATACCAGGCCAGACCCATAGCATTCACTGATGTTTCTGTTTTTATGGTATAGTCAGGAGCGTAGTTAAACACCCTTAAATTATTCGGAGATGGTGCTGTTATAATTACTAATTTTCCCTGGCTGTTGATTTCAGGATGTGCAATATATACTGGCCAGGAAAGCAAAATGGCCCTGAATTCCAAGTTCAAGAAGGCAAAATTTTCTCGGATAGAAAGGTAAGTCTGCAGAGAGGCTGTAGCTTTGTCCTGTAACTGCAACCAGTGTTCCTTACAGCTTTCAAAACGGAGGGTCACTTTGAGCCTCTCCCGCGTCTCTGTCAAATTCAGAGGGTCGTTTTGTAAAATCAAAGGGTCAGACCCAAGTACGAAAATCTCTGCACTGGTCGTTCAACTTTCGTTTTGTACCCTGTACTGCCCGCCGCACTTGTTGAACATGAAGGACGAGCTTCATTGTCCAGCGACTTATCAGTAGTAATAGCCTCACTTTCTTTGATGGCATTACTCACGCCTGATCGCGTTTTTGGGCTTTGAAAGCCAGTGGAAAAGTGACATTTTTGCCCGTACACGGGGCTCACATGAAACCACATCAGGGGACTCTCCACTGCTTGGGAAAAGTGTTTTGGTCAAGAGCCAATCACAGTCGTCCATAGATATCCAATGACCAATCAGAGGTTATCATCTACGCAAACTTGGTTCGACCGGGCCCATTGTTTACAAGATTGTCGGGGATGACATGTGCTTTGTGAACTGGAAAACCCAGCACTAGGGCACATAATTCTCTGTTTCCAATTCCAGCAACCATCTGATGTGTGTTGTTTTACTTTCGGTTTTCATGTCTTGAAACCGGTGCATCACCATGGCATTCAGCCCCCAAATCTCTGTGTCAGATTCTGAAATCTCTGCTTAAACGACGCACATAATTATGTGCACGGTATGGAAAATAGGGTGGGGTAGAAATGGTGGCTATAATATTTGTAACTCATTCTGTGTTCAACATCTTACATTCCAGTACATGTAATTAGTTCATCTTGCTGCGCACTCACACATGTAGCTTATCCATCTAGGACATTGCTTTTCACATGCACTCATTGTGTTAAATAATAATAATAATAAAGAAGACTTATAAGGCGCCCATACATATAAATGACACAGGCTGTAAGCGCCGTACATCATAACAAATATAAAACAGGTATCACTGACAGTACACAGATAACATAAAGCACAACAATATGCACAAACATGAGTGACTGTTACACACCTAAGGAACGGCAGCAAAATACATATACCGCACAATGAACAGCTTAAATGGATCTTTCAAGTATTTTACTTGCTTTTCTTTGGTCCTGTTTCAGGCGAATGAATACGTACCTCATCTGTTTCATTGTGACTCTGTTTTTGTTTTCATCCGCGTTCGCCATCCTCAAATTCTGGTATACCTCAGAGTTTGCTTTGCTGTGGTACGTCCCACACAAGAACGACACGGTGATGGTCAGTCTGATTTTGTTGTCTCTTGCCCGCATCTGCTTAGATCTCAAACCATTGTACAGGGGATGTAATGTATAGTCAACTTGCCATTCTTCCATTTGATTATTGGTGAATTTACAACAACAATACTTTTCTGTTCAAGTGCTTGCAATGCTCTCAGTTTTAAAACATTATGGGTGTCAATAAAATGCATAGTGCTGTGACCTGAAAGTTCTGTTCTCCTCTCTCTCTCCTGTAGCTTATAGATTTTTCTTCCTTTGCTCATATTCTGGTACAGTGTAGTTTGGCAACAGCAAGTTCGAACATGGCATTTCTGCCAAAACTTACCATTGGAAAATAAAGATTATTGTCATTGTCATTCTCTCCCCCTCCCCTCTCACAGGCTGTCGGCCTGTATTGTGAATGTTGTGGTATTGTTGTGTACATTCATGTGTATTCTTGTGTGAACTGTCCAGCAGTGTGTGTGTGTGTGTGTGTGTGTGTGTGTGTGTGTGTGTGTGTGTGTGTGTGTGTGTGTGTGTGTGTTACGATAAGGCATTACTCTGTGTAAACTTTAACAAACTGATCGGGGCGGTCGGTGGTCTAGTGGTTAAGAGACTTGTCACTAGTGCGAGAGGTCAGGGGTTCGAGTCCCACTCGGGGCAAAGAATTTTTCCTTCTCGTATGTGGCACCATTTATTCGGGCGGATCGTCGGGGGTTCTCTCCGGGTACTCCAGCTTCCTCCCCCTCTGCTTCGGAAATGTTCAGCCCACCAAATTTGAAAAATAAATGCAATTCTAAATTCCGAAATTTAAATAGCTGAGCTGACCCTTCGCACTGCGTGATATGTCCAGTGTGTGAGAGAATGTGTGTGATTCACATGAGTGTGCGTGTTGGGTTCAGTTCGAGGCGCTTTGAGCTGATTCAGGAAATTGGGTAAAGCGCCTATACAATACTCATTATTATTATTCCATGGTTATGGACAAATGTCTAAACAATAAAACGTCTGAGTCTCTCTCTCTCTCTCTCTCTCTCTCTCTCTCTCTCTTCCTCTTGACAAGCATGGACTGTTTGGACATGGGAGATAACTGGATTCTGCCAGCCTTTTCTTTGCCCGGTTGGCAGAATCCGTAAGACCTGCAGTGAGCTCTGGGCAGATTGGGCCCTTCTAGTCCTCTCTATATCCAGACTGTGAAGCATGCATTGGAGTGATTGGCAGATTTGTCCGAGGTTCATTTTTTAAAATGATTTTAAACATGTCCCATTTATTATTTTTCTGCAGGATTTGGTAGATCGACCAACACCTCACTCTGAAGAAAAAGATGGTGGGGGGACAGTCATAGTAGCTTGGGTAAAAACAATATCTTCCTCCGCTCTTGGTCACTGTTGTGTCATTGTGCGTGTGTGTGGGCGGGTGGGTGTGTTACAATATGGCATTACTCTGTGTAAACTTTAACAAACTCACTCCATTGTTATGGACAGATGTCTAAACAATGAAATGTCTGAGTCTGAGCCTCTCTCTCTCTCTCTCTCTCTCTCTCTCGCTCTCTTGTTCGCTTTATGTTGTTTATTGGTTTGACGTGGGGGGGGGGGGGGGGGGGAGGTATTTTGGGAAATTTTTTTTGCTTTGTTTGTCACTGTTCATGTTTAATGCCTGAAAGTTTCGTGTTGTCTTATCACACATTTATTTATTTACATGTTGGACGTGCCTTTTGAGACTAATAATGCTGCGAGAGACTTTATCACGGGCATTCAGTTTTGTCTGGTGTGTTTGCGTGTTCGTCGGGGTTTTATTTGCTGGTATACGGTTGACCTCACATGAACTTTTCAACGCAGGTCCTGGGTGCAGTGGAGAACTTCCTTGGGTTCATGGTTCTTTTCTACTACATCATCCCCATGTCGCTCTACATCACTGTGGGTACGTTCGCCGCAGCATTTGTTTTTCTGTCTGCTCGCTAGGAGTAGGACTGTGACAGCTGTAGGAAAATGTCCTGACATTTTCCTACAGCTGTCACAGTCCTACTCCACAAAGTCCACAAATTCCTGACTTTTTCACAGATTTACAGTTTAAAAAAAAAAAAAAAAGTCATATTGCAGCTAGAAAGATTATTTTCCACTAAGATTAATGGACGGACAAGTAGGACCATGATGTTTGTTTGCAAGTGTCTCATTTCTCTGTCGGCAAAGCGGCACAGTTATGGCTGTCAGTAGGTTTCAACTGTTTTGTCTTTGGCTGATCCCTGGCCCAAAACGATACAATGAAATATTGTAAATCATCATTTCAGGTGTTTGCATGTGTATGCATTGGACATGCCTGGGAAATGCACAGGGAGGACCAAAAATGTAGGGAACCCAAGAGCCATTTTGGCTACCAGCCTTGTGAAAACTTGGCTACCAGCCTTGTGAAAACTTGGCTACCAGCCTTGTGAAAACTTGGAGCCCAAATGTTTTTTTCTGATAGCCTAGACAATTTTGTCACTGTGTGTGTGTGTGTGTTGGTGTGGGTGGGTGGTGGTGAGTGGGTAGGTGTGTGTGTGCATGCGTGTGTGTGTGCGCGTGTGTGCATGCGTGTGTTTAGGAAACTTATAGAAGTAACAGGTTACACAATTTATTGCTCCTGCTTTGCTGTGCGACGGTCAGAGAAACAAAGCAGACAATGCAGGAACCATTCGCGCTAGGCTTGTGTGATGTGTGTTTATGTTGGTAGGTAAACTAGAATTTGTTGATGCTGTCTTGCAAAATTCCTTCACCATTTGAACTATGAGAAACATGAGAATGGTGCGCCCGACATGAAATCGTCTCGCATTTGGTGACGGGCGTATGCCTCCCTGAATTTTTAGGTATTGCACTACAGACAGGGTACTTTGCAAACGTACACAGTTGCATACTGGTAAGTATTCCTATTTCTCTTTCAGAATCCAATTTTATGTGTCACTTTATCCTTTATCAAATTTTACCAGCCTTATTCTTGCTGTTCTTGTCAACGTTTCCTTTGTCAAGATGTTTTCCTTGCCTTTTTGCATTTTCAGAACTGCAGAAAATTTTTGGATCCCTGTTCTTCAGCTTGGACCTAGACATGTACGATGAGAAGCGAGAACTCTCTGCACAGGCCAACACTTCAGATGTGAATGAGGAGTTAGGACAGGTACATGCAGTAATCTAATTCCTCTCTCCTACTGCTTACCAGCTTTACACAGATACACATGCAGGTAGACACAATAGACATAGAGTACCTGTTCACAAGCCTTTGTACGTGAGATCACAGAATATCATATATGGGAATTGTAGAGGGTGACACTTTTAGCCCTCAGGGTGGGACTCCTTATTTTATACTACCCAAAATAAGGAATTCCTTACTTAGGACGTGTTTTTAGGGGGGGAAAAAAAGAAAAAAAAAGAGGCCATTTTCAGTTCCACTTCAAGTTTTTTTGCATCTGTAAGCAGGAACAGTCGCCGTCATCATGGTTAGTCCGTTGCCTCTGAACACAGTTGATTGAAACACAGTTGATCGAAAAAAATGTGATAGAAAAAGACATTAACTTAAATTCTCAAACAACCACCAACCATACCTGTCACTGTTTCTCTTGCTGTAGGTTTTCCTGAAATTTAATGCACAATTATCAAATCGGCACACTAAAAATTCCACATCCATCTTTCGAAGAAAAAGGCTGTGGCTGATGGCGTAGGAAATGGAAATGCTGTCGCATGATTGAAGCCTCAATGTTTACAACGCCGCTGGATGGAAAACTTGTCGCTTTCAAGGGTCTAAGGCTGTTTGCCAGATAGACAGATGTTTCATTTGGCCATTGCGACCATTTTGGTAACTTTCTGTGGTCCATTCCTGAGCATAAATATGACTTTGTTTGAACCTGTGGTCCATTCCTGAACATGGGGTGTCTTGACGAAGCTTCTAAACATAGCCACCCATCAGTGCCGTCTGGCTGATCCTAAGTCCGCAACCAAATAACATCTGCTCAGTATGCAGTACACTCCCAGGACAACTTCTATGCTGGCGAGAGTCACCACAATGGTTTCAGATGCTACGTTGCAGGGATGTCACTGGAGCTTGAAACCTATAGGACAAATGACCTGGAAGGTGGCAGATGAATAGGACATTCGTCCTGAATTGGAACGAAACAATAGGACATTCTGGTGCGCGACAATAAAGCATTGTAAAACAGGAACCACATAAACACAAGCTCCCCGAGTAGCGCAAGGCGGCAGCCCTCGCTCGGAAAAATGTCACTAATTTGTCCGCCATCAACAGAAACGCAAACAGACATATGACCTCCTCTTGAAATAAACAATCGGACATCTGTCCTGCTGGACAGTTTTTTCATTGGACATTTGGCCAAGTCTATCGGTCAAAGTCCTGTGTCCGGGCACCAGTGACATCCCTGCATTGTGACTCAAGTGACTGATTCTTATGCACAGATACAGCGCATTCAATCAAAAGTGTTCCACATGCTGTTGTGTGCCTGTCATATGCATTAAAACGTGGAGCATCTCAGCAGAGACAGATAAGGGGCGGTTGGTGGTCTAGTGGTTAAGAGACTTATCACCAATGCGAGATGTCAAGGGTTCGAGTCCCACGCGGGGCAAAGAATTTTTCCGTATGTGGCACCGTTTATTCAGGCCGATTGCTGGGGGTTCTCTCCGGGTACTCCGGCTTCCTCCCCCTCTGTTCTGCTTTGGAAATGTTCAGCCCACCAACTTTGAAAAATGAATGCAATTCTAAATTCCGAAATTTAAATAGCTGAGTTGACCCTTCACACCACATGATTGTAATGTGTTTATGTCCAGTGTGTGAGAGAATGTGTGATTAACGTGAGCGTGCGTGTTGGGTTCAGTTCGCGGCGCTTTGAACCAATTCATGAAATTGGGTAAAGCGCCTATACAGTATTCATTATTATGTGCACCGAGGAATATTCGTGTCACACCATATCAGTGCATGGATTTGTCTCAAGTTTGTAGAAAATTTCCTCTTCTAGACATTTGAGCAGGACGATTTACAAAACAAACAAACAACAACAAAAAAAACCCAACTAAAATTTATGTTTTCTTGTACACTGTACACATACTTTTCAGTGGGGTGTCTGGAGTCCGCTGAAAATTTCTTTGCCAGACTGTTGAATACCGGCAGGACAGTATGCAGTAATGAATGTTTTGCATCCACTTTCAGGTGGAGTACCTGTTCACAGACAAGACAGGGACGTTGACAGAAAACAGCATGTGTTTCCGTCTGTGCTCCATCACCGGTATGGTGTTTGAAGACTTCAATGGAAGTCTTTGCGTCTGCCCTCGGCCAGGAAAACACCCTGAACTTGTTTACGAACTCTCTGTGAGCAACAGTTGTGTACAGTTTTAGACCTGCTTGATCATACTGTGGTTTTGCTTGTCCCAAAGTAAGGATTCACTTCACAGAGTAACTCGAGCAAACTCATTTTAGTAGTGCTTGTATTGATGTGCAGGAGAAAATGGAGGAATTCTTCACCGTGCTTGTACTATGTCACACCGTCCACGTGAACAACCTGTCCTGTGGAGATGCAGCGGAGGGGGCGGCCACAGTGTACAGCAGCAACGGAGAGGACTATGATTACCAGGCCTCTTCTCCTGATGAAAAAGCCCTGGTAGAGGCTTGTCGCAGGTGAGAAAACAATACAGAGCACGTCATGATGTTGATAAAGATGTGTGTTTTGGGGGGAAAACCATCATTGGTCCTCTGTGAAGAAAATTTCAAAGAAGGGGGCAATGGAAATGAGTTGATGTGGGCTTATGACTTTAGACTGAAGCCCAGTGCGGAGCCAGCTGATGTAACCTAGCCAGGGTAACATATGTGATGGTGTTGAGTGGAGTATGCAGGCGCACAAATGTGGTAGTGAGGGAGTCAACAAAAGGTGTTGCGCAAACACATTTTATTTCACCACTGTAAGGAGCAGTGTACTATGCTGGTATTCTGGTGCAGCGTGGTTGCAGTGAAGGCTAGATGGCAGAGATCATAGAGCAATATCGAACACCCACAGGGCTGCATTGGGACTGTGCCCCGTGGCGTGGGGCTGGGGTACTTATAGAGACAGGGACCACACAACTTGAAAAAGGGGTGAAAATGGCAGAATACACCCATTAAACTATAGAACAGTGTTAAAAAGAAAACATGATTAGAAAGTAAAAACTCTCCTGAAACTACTGCAGTTTACAGGGTAATGGTAGACTGTGGAGATATTTAGCGCTAAATGGACACAAACAAAAACAGCTAATTGGCACATGTGCCACCATGGATCCACACACTGTGCGCGCGTGCCTGACTGGGCACGTGGCGGCTCGTGGCTAGCGTACAGCGCTGGCCAGAGAACAAAGGGGGTAGTGGGGCCACAGAGACCAAAATAGTGGCTGAGTGGGGGCAAACCACTCAGCTACACGTATACCACCAGTGACTCGCTCATTCATCTAACAGTCTATACACACATACTGCTTTCCCCGCTCACCTTCTGCCTCTGCCTCCCTCAGTGTTCCTGATTATGCACAGGTGTGTGCATTTGTACGCACAAAACTCTTAAATTGACATGCAAATTTGAGAACAGGTTGTCTCAGGGGATGTGTGTTTTTTGTTGTGCCATGACAAACAGTAGTTTTCCAATACTCTCCCGGAAACTGGAGGAACGAAAAGTGATCTGTAACTAGCAGCGGACACTTGCAGCATCGCATTTACACTGAGCCTTTGTGCATAACGGAATCTGATTGGCTTAAGTACTCTGGGACACTTTTTGTTCAATCATAATGCTCTATTTGGTAACCTTGCAGGTTCCTCGCCTTGCAGATTCACTATGGCTGACAGTGACATGGTGCAATTCATATACATCTCTCTTACTTGAATACTTTTGTAAACAACAACAGGAAATGGTTTTGACTTTCAGATTTTTTATACCCAAAGACCATGGACCCTCAAAATGTACAAAAAGCAAAAAAAACCCAAAAAACCAACCCATGGAGAGGGGGTCACAAGGACACTTGTATTTCGAATAACAGAGAACACTGCTCCCTGCAAATCCCGTGTCAGAAAAAGACATGATTTGGATGACATCATTAATAGTGTGTCAGGCTGACTGCTAGCAACAAACTCCGTGGAAGTGATAACCTCCTCTCTGTGTTTCTTAGCAAAGTGCCTGTATTTTCCCCCTCACCGTTTTAACTGTATTATTTTTCAGTGGAGTTGAATAAACCTTGCATTGCAAGCACCAACTCATCCTGTCTTAGAGATAAAATCTGCAGGTCTTTTAAGCTCACAGACTGACCTAGGCTCGTGACGGAGACAAGAACATACCATGAAGATGTGTGCGAAATATGAACCATTTGGGGCTGTTGTTGCTATTAGGATATGAGCGAAAACGTGAGCCAAAACATGCATCTGCTGTCCACTTTACTAGTTAGTGAAGTGACATGTTTGTCCCTTTGAGCCAAAACATGCATCTGCTGCGCACTTCACTAGTTAGTGAAGTGACATGTATGTATGTAACTTCACTTGTTAGACTATAGCTATATGTCCTAGTGGCTGTCTCAATGCAACTTGCACGTTGTCACTGGTGTCATTACAAGTTTACAGAGCTCTAAAATAGACTTCCGGAAGACTACCGATTCAATACATAGTGGCAGCATCTGTAGGAAACACGTCTTCGACACAGTGGGGGTTGTTCAGCCTGCCAGGTGCTGCTTTCTTGTGCTGAACTTTAAAAAAAAAAAAAATTTCTTGAATTATCTTTATCCTGTATTACTAGGATGTCTCACGTTGTCTTTCAGATATGGTATCATCTACCATGGTGTGTGTGACGGCTGCATGGAAGTGACGTTCAAAACAGAGATGAGACGATACAGGGTCCTACACGTCCTTGACTTCACCTCAGTCCGTCGCTGCATGAGTGTTATTGTTCAAGATGAGAATGGTGAGATAATGTTCATTTTGTCATGGATTCAATGGGTCTGCTCTCACCCACTTATGGGAGATGTTGCTAAGAGATCACTATAACCCTATCTGTATGTGTAAATAACCGTAGAGCATGTGCCATAATTTCTAAACAGTGAAAAAAAATAGGACGCTGCCACAGGTTTCTCCAAAGTGATCTGTCTTAGTAGTTATAAATCTAAAACAGCCTGTGTTATACACTTGGTATTTCTTGCTTAACTAGATCTACTTTCGAGCTATGTTCAGATCTAAACCACCACTGTAGCTTTGCTATAGATCTGAGTGTTGTGCTAGACATGTGGCGTGGATGGAAATAATGTGAACCCCTTACATCTCATCATGGTTAGTTTCTGGACATACTTTGGTTTTCCATCTGCAGATGACATTTGGTTGATGTGCAAGGGAGCAGAGGTCGCCATCTTTGAGAAAACTGTGGGAGGGGACATTGACTCGACAAAAGCTCATGTTGACCGCTTTGCCGTGGTAAGTGTCGCATACTGTACTGAATCTATTGGTGTGAAAATATCAGTGCCTGCGTGGGAGATGTCACAGATCTGAGTGATCATGCAGATATTTTCAGTTTTAGTTTCTGGCATGGTTGTATTTTGACTGGTCTTTGCAGTTTCTCTCTGAGTCCCCTAGCTTCCTCTGCATTTGAAGTGTGGAGGTGTCATTGAATTGTGGCATGACTCAATATTGAGAGTAAAGCATGCATCAAGTGCATTGGACACTTCTCCGGAGCAGTGCCAAAAGCTAGTCACCCCCGAATTCCATGACATCACTAATTTGTCTTGATTATCATCAGTTTGGGTACAGGATTCAGCCTGCCAGCACTTTCAGCCAAGAATTTGGGGAAAGCTCTGTAGTTACGTTTTAGCTAACTAATGGTTAATTATTTCTTCTCTTGACTACCATTAAAAAAATATTATTTTTATTACCGTCTCGGCTTCTTCATCTTACAGCTGGGTCTGCGGACACTGGCCGTTGCCCACAAGAAGCTGACACAAGATGAATACAAGGAAATCGATGCCCTGCTGATGGAGGCCAAAACTTGTCTTGAAGACAGAGAAACCAAGGCAATCTGTCCACACCTGTTTGTTGTCAGCCGGATATGTGCTGACAGTAGAGTGCTGGTTCACTTCTTCAGCTAAACCTGGGAGATATTTAGCACGAGTCAGACATCTCTGTGTCGCTTTGACCCACAAAATTGTGTGGCCAGCAGCCCAGCATGGGACGCTGTCCAACATATCCCTTCAAAAACTGCTCATTTTGCTTGTTGGAAAGTGGGCTGTTGGGGGGGGGGGGGGGGGAGGGGGGGTAATATGGTTCATAGCATTCTTTTTTAGTATGCTCGGTAGAACTTCAGAACTAGTCAGCATAGTACACCCTTGAAAAATTTTGCCTCCGTGTGTTGAGCTAAAACAAGATGTTTGCTTGTAACTTCCTTCTACACACGTAACATCGGCACATGCTGCCAGCGCTGCAGGCATTTCCTAGTGTAAGCAAACCATCACACACAGGCTGAGACTGAGAGGGAAATGTTTCCCAAGTTGCTAAACTTCTCAATACATTACATGATAATAGACGTCCTCTGTAAATCTGGTTCAAGAACATTGATAGCTGTATGGGCAGGTGCATGACGCATACTGCGCAGTGGAGAGGGACCTGTTTCTGCTGGGGGCTACGGCCGTAGAGGACAAACTGCAAGACCAGGTGCCAGAGACCATCACAGATCTCAGGATGGCTGGGATTAAGGTAGAGTTTCATGCTTCATGTGAGCCAAAGAGGCCCCCGCCTCTGCAGTATGATTTAGCAAGACATTGCTTTCAGTTCTCTGTAGTTTCACTTCTACCTGATACTGCTGCGCATACATGCCAACACTTGCATCGGTTCAGTAGTGATGCGTGGAAAACCCAACCAAGATTGCAGGGTTTTTTTTTTTTCCTACCGGGCTTCAACTTTTCGGAATGACCTCCCAGATTCAGTTACATATGCGGCCACGAAGCAGTGCTCCAAGCAAAACCTCAAAACCCACCTCCTCACAGTCCTCAAGCAATAACCATCTAGCTGGTCGTGCGTGTGTGCATGCGTGCGTGCGTGCGTGCGTGCGTGTGTGTGTGTGTGTGTGTGTGTGTGTGTGTGTGTACATGTGCATGCGTGGGTGTGTACATTATGGGGGAGTCGGGGAAAGATGTTGCCTATGCTCCTGTCAGTTAAGTGGTTGTAGTTCATGTACTTGCAGATGCCCTTTGTGTGTGTCTGTGTAATGTGTGGATTGTAGGGTACGCTGAGCTCCTGCAGGAGGTAGGACATCAGTAAGATACCCTTTAGAAGTGGTAGTAGTATGTCTACAACGTGTCTACATGTACGTCTGTAATTAGGTGTGGGTGTTGACTGGTGACAAAGAGGAAACTGCCATCACTATCAGTCATTCCACCGGGCATTTCAACCCTGCCATGGTGGAGCTTCATCTCACACAGCTGGACTCGTCCGAGCACTGCCTGGAGAGAATAACCTCACACATTCGCACGTAAGTTTGAGTGGGTCACTTTGTCTGTACACGCTTTTTGATAAGGTATGTGTATGTGTAAATCTTACACTGTGCTATTGCAGTAGATTGTCTGATAGGTAGGAATGATGCTCAGTATTTTTACCTGATATTAAAAAACAAACAAACAGAACAAAACACAAGAAAAAACATAAAAACAACAGAAATAATAATAATAATAATAGCTCTTATAAAGCGCTAGTAGTCTGCTACAAGAGCACTCAGCGCACAGCGCACAGAACACAACAATTACTAAAAAAAAGAACACACACACACACCCACACACACACACACACACACACACACACACACACACACACACACACACACACACACATGCATGCCACAAATAAACACAAACAAAACAAACTCAAGATGCCATATGACTGTTAGGAAATGAAGTTTATTTTCAGCCCTTGTAAGTGATGAGAACAGTCAAGAGCAAAGGAAATGAACAAAGGCCCGCCATGATACCTACCCCACTTTGTGCCATACATTTTTGAGTTGTTCATCAGAACTGCTTTTGTTTTGCACCCAGAGTAACAATGGGTGATGGAGGAGAGGAGTATGCACTTATAGTGGATGGACAGACACTGAAGTATGCGCTTGCAGATCACACGGAGGTCTTCCTTCAGCTCTGCCATAGTTGTATCGGAGTCCTCTGTTGCCGAATGTCGCCACTACAGAAAGCCCAGGTGAGCACATAGACAATGCAGTCGTTGATGTACCAGTACTTTCAACATTATTACGCGGTTTTTGTTTTTTTGTTTTTTGTTTGTTATCATTGTGAAATTTGGGCGCAGCAATATTTTGAGAATAGCTCCGGAAAAGTGCTGGGTGTATTGTCATCCTGGATTCTTCTCAAAATGGAGTTATGCCAAAATTCCATGATGGCGACAATTAGTTTATTTGTATGAAAACCATGTACGTGTGGCCTCTGTTTGTGTTATCACCGACCGATTTAAGGACCACAACCATGGACAACTGTTGACTAGATGATGCTAAACATGATGCACATGCTTCATCATCATCATCACTGATCAGTAGAGGTGTCTGCACATCGTATCACAGACTATTCGGCTTTTCTGCAGAACAGGATGGGGGAGGGATTTGTGTTTTCACAGTTTTTGCTGTAGTCAACTACAGTAGAGTCTCCTTTGGACAACCTCTTGATTGAGCAGCCGTTTGTCGTGTGTGTGTGTGTGTGGGCAGAGAGGGAGAGAGATAGAGACTGTGATGCCACTGGGAATTCAGCTGGACTAAATTCGGTGATTTGACACTTAGCAAACTGGCAACGCCAGGATATCAGTGTATGCTGTTTGGACACATTATCCGTCACTCAAATTTAGGTAAAGCCGCACAATCTTGAAAAGATTACGAAAAGACTTCACAGAAACACCACTCTGCTACTGAGTTACATCAAAATTTATGCCATTATCTCCACAGTTGATATGCTCTCCCGGGAAGGGGTCAGGACACCACCGTCAGTGTCTGTGATTTGGGCGACCAACTGTCGTTAATGACCGGTTCTGCTCGGTCCCATGGGTGGTCGTCTAAATGAGGCTCTACTGTAGTTCTTCACAGTTTGCTTTAACATCGGATAGACAGCCATGACTCTTATGAGGTAACGGTCCTGTGATTTCAGGTGGTACAGTTCATCAAACAATCAAAAGGGCGGCCGGTGACAGCAGCCATTGGTGATGGAGCCAACGACGTCAGTATGATACAGGAGGCTGACGTGGGGTTAGGTATGCACTCAGCTTGTTTTGTATTTAGGTGAGCTGTATCAGTGACATCACAAGAGACTATAACGTCATTTACAACAGTTGTGTAGCAACAAATCAGGAGTATTTGTCAAGTTTATTATGTGCTTTTAGTTGACAGGTGAAGCTGCCAAATTCCTTTTATTATTGCTATAATTTTTTATTTTTTTTTTGGGCCGGGATGCCTCAACCATCATTTTGTGCTTTGTCTGCAGGAATCATGGGAAAGGAGGGGAGACAAGCTGCACTATGTAGCGACTATGCTTTCAGCAAATTCGGATCAGTGAGAAAGGCTCTGCTGTTCCACGGACATTTGTTCTACGTTCGCCTCGCTATAGTGGTGCAGTACTCCTTTTACAAAGTAAGTGCATGGAGTCCTTGGTTTAAATGCACCAGCAAAACTTGATCAGTCACAGGAGTCAGACTCAGATTTTGGGCTGGTCTACAGGGGGCAATTGTGTGTGTGTGTGCGCGTGTGGTTCTGTTTCATTCATTTCATCCACAGTGATATTACTGTATAGTTTTTTGTGTGACAGTTAAGAACCCATGTAAATAAACTTTGAGAGACACCCACTATCTAGTGACTTTCACCTTCAGTTTGTCTGGAGTGCTTTATTGGCTCCCTTGTGTAACAATGGGAGTCTATGTAATAACCCTCCGTCGTCTGTCTGTCTGTCTGTCTGTGTGTGTGTGTGTGTGTGTGTCCAGAAAACTTTAACGTTGTCGTTTTCTCAGAAACTACAAACAGCAGAGACACCAAACTTGGCATGCTGATAGACAACCATAAGACCTTTCAAAACATATCATTTTGAATGACCTTGACTCAAGGTCAAGGTCACTAACGCTGTCTGTTTGAAAATTTTACATTGGCATTTTCACGGAATCTACAAAGACCAGAGGTTTGAAACTTTGCATGATGATAGACATTGATAAGTAACTTTACAGTTATGCATGTATTCAATGGCCTTGTGTCAAGGTCCAGGCCATACAAGCTATTTTTGTGAAACCTAACATTGGGCATTTTCTCAGAAATAACAAAACAGCAGAGGCGCCAAACTTGGCGTGCTGATAGACAGTGAAAAAGACCTATGCAAACAAACCATTTTAAATTACCTTGACCAAGGTCAAGGTCATTAAAGCAGTCTGTTTTGAAATGTTTTACATTTGCATTTTTTTTTGGAATCTAGAAGAACCAGAAGCATCAAACTTTGCATGATGATAGACATTGGCAACACCTTCACTGACATACCTGTGTTCAATGACTTTTAGTCAAGGTCAAGGCCATGCAGGCTGTTTTACTTACTTACTTAGGCCCTTGGCTCCACGTGGAGCATAGGCCATCGACAACCCTTCGCCATCGCACTCTGTTCTGGGCTAGTCTTGCCACTCCAGTCCAGTTAGTACCCTGCTTACATAGCTCTGCCTCAGTGTCCCGCCTCCAGCTGTTGCGAGGCCGGCCTCTCTTCCTTTTCCCCTGCGGGTTCCATGTCAGGGCTTGCGTGTGGTGGCTGGATGCTGGCTTCCTGAGGGTGTGTCCAATCCAGCCCCACTTCCTCCGCAGGATCTGCTTGGCCACTGTTCCTGCCACCGCTCGCTCCCACAGCTCTTCATTCCGGATCTTCTCTGGCCATCGGGATGTTGAAGATGCGCCTCAGACAGGTGTTGAGAAATGTCTGGATCTTCTGCTGCATCGTCTTCGTTGTCCTCCATGTTTCGCATCCGGAGAGCAGAACTGACTTCACGTTTGGAGTTGAAGATGCGAAGTTTGGTTCTTATGCTGACAACTTTGGATGCCCAGACGTTCTTCAGCATGACCATTGCTGCCCTTGCCTTGACGATTCTGGCTGTGACGTCTCGGTCCTGGTGCCTCCCTGTCCATCAACCACACTCCCCAGGTAGACAAAAGACTCCACCTCCCTGATGGGCTCTCACACAGACTGTGACTGGTGTGTTGGCAGTGGTGTTGATCTCATCAGCTCGGTTTTTCTTCCTGTTGATCTTGAGCCCTGTTCCGGCTGATGTGGCTTCCAGGCACGTAGTCTTGTCCTGCATCTTGGCTGTGGCTGTGAGACAGGAGCGCCAGGTGCGTCCGCGAAGTCGAGGTCATCCAGCTGCGTCCAGAGTGTCCACTGTATCCCGTTTTTCCTGCCTGCTGTAGTGGTCTTCATGATCCAGTCGATGACCAGGAGGAAGAGAAAACGGGGACAACAGGCATCCCTGGCGGACTCCGGTCTTCACCTCGAAGCTTTCTGACAACTGGCCGGCATGGGCAATCCTGCAGCTCATGTCTTGGTAGGTGCACTGGATCAGGGAAATGATCTTCCCGGGAACTCCATAGTGCCTTAGCAGCTTCCACAGCGCCTCTCTGTCTACACTGTCGAAGGCCTTCTCATAGTCTATGAAGTTGATGTAGAGGGGGGAGTTCCAGCTCCAGTGACTGCTCCACAATGATGCGTAGGCTGGCAATCTGGTCAGCGCAGGACCGTTCCTGCGAAAGCCTGCCTGCTGGTCTCGGAGCATGGGGTCGACTGCCTCTCTCATCCTCTCCAGTAGAATTCTGTTGAGAACCTTGCCTGGCACTGACAGGAGCATGATCCCTCGGTAGTTGCTGCAGTCCCTGAGGTCCCCTTTCTTTGGCAGCTTGATGACGATCCCTTCTTTCCACTGGGCTGGCACCTCTTCCTTCTCCCAGATCTTGCTGAACAAGCTGTGCAGCATGTTGACGGCTGTCTCTGTGTCTGCTTTAATGGCTTCTGCTGGTATCTCGTCCGGGCCCTGCAGCTTTCCCCATTTTTCAGTGTCATGATGGCTTTCCTGATCTCCGCCTTAGAGGGCTTGTCGCAGTTGATGGGTAGTTCTGTCTCAGCTGGTGGGATGTCTGGTGGTGTTTTCAGGGATGGGGCGATTTAACAGCTCCCTGAAGTGTTCTGCCCATCGCTTCAGCTGTTCCTCAGTTGTTGTTGTCAGTGGGTGCCCGTTCTTGTCCTTCACTGGTTTGTCTGTCTGCTGAAATTTGCCCGCGAGCTTCTTGGTCACCTGGTACAGGTCTTTTTAGATTCCCTTGTCGGGCTGCTTCCTCTGCTTGACTGGCCAGGTTGTCGATGTAGTCCCTCTTGTCCTTCCTGGTGCTCCTCTTCACTTCTCTGTCAGCTGCTGTGTATTCCTCTTGTGCCTTTGCCTTAGCTCTTCTTGTTCGGCTCGTGTTCAGTGCAGTTTTCTTCTCTTTCCTAACTTCCAGCTTCTGGATGGTATCAGCAGAGATCCAATTCCTTATGTTGGGTCTTTCTCTTGCCAAGGACCTCTTCGCATGTGTCGTGCCAGAGTTTCTTGCTGTGTTCCCACTGTGTCTCGATGTCCATTTCACTGTCTTCTATCAGGTCTTGCAGTGGCTGGAACCTGTTGGAAAGGCTGATCCGGAATGCTGCTTGTGTGTCTGTGTTCCTGAGAAGTCCAACGTTGCACCTGGTCCGTGTGCTGTTGGCGTTGGTGTGCCTCTTAAGCCGAAGTCTCAATGTTGTTGCAAGAAAGGTGGTGGTCTGATGATACATCGGCACCCTCATCACGCGCACATCCCGCCACGATCTCCTGAACTTCCGGCTGATGCAGATGTGATCAATCTGGTTTCTCCGTGGACATGGTCCGGCGATCTCCATGTGGCCTTGTGGATGCGCTTGTGTGGGAAGATGCTGCCTCCTATCACTAGCTGGTTCAGGGCACAAAAGTCTGCAAAGCGCTCACCATTTTCGTTCATCTGTCCCAGTCCGTGTCTTCCCATGGTGTCCTCATAGCCTGTGTTGTCTGATCCAATCTTGGCGTTGAAGTCTCCCATCAGTATGGTCATGTCCTTGGCTCCTCCTCTATCTATCACTGTCATGCAGCTGTTGGTAGAAGTCATCTTTTTTCTCCTCTTCCGCATCATTGGTGGGAGCGTAGCACTGGATGATGTTCAGCTTGATGTCTTTTTTCTTGGTGATGAATTTGGCTGTGATGATGCGGGAGTTGACAGGTTCCCAGCCGATGAGTGCCCGCTGTGCCTCCGGTGCCAGCATCAGGGCCACGCCCTCAGTGTGGGGGGCTCCATCCTCTGTGTGTCCAGAGTAACAGCAATTGCTCTCCCCGATGAAAATCTCAGCTGTCCTGTCTGTAGCCACCTTGTCTCACTCAGTCCCAGTACTCCTATCTTGTAGTTCTTCATCTCTCTTGCTACTTGTATGGTCCTTCCTACTTCATACATTGTCCTGATGTTCCATGTGGCTACTCTCGTTTGTTGTCCTGGGTGTTAGAAGGGGGGTCGGCCTTGCAGCTTCCTTTCGGCTTTCACTGCAATGCGTCATAGGTCTCCGGGATGGAGACCCTTCCTCGCCCAGGTGAATGTCTCGGTTTGTTGCTGTCGATGCTTCAGTAACTTAGTGTTTTTTACAGGTAGGGCTGTTAACCCTACGCAAACCCGTTTAGCCTCTTGGAGAGGTGGTCCACATTCGTCTGACCTCTACCCTTCGACCTGTCCAGCCTGGGTGACCCTGCCAGGAGCATGTGCTCCTGCTGGCATAGTTCTCTGGGTCATTGAGGTACACAAGCCACTACCCCACGACAAGGGTTGGACCATGTAGGGATGCAGGCTGTTTTTGGGGAAACTTTAACCTTGGTATTTTCTCTGAAACAACAAACAGTTGAGGCACCAAACAAGGCATGATGATAGACCGCAATGAGACCTACCTTTTTGAATGACCTTGACTGAAAGTCAAGGTCATTAAAGCTGTCTGTTGTGAATTTTAACATTACCGTTTTCAGAGGAACTACAAATACTAGAGGCGTCAAACTTGGCATAAGAATAGACATTGATGTGATCTCATTTTAATGACCTTGACCCAAGGTCAAGGCCATACAAACTGTTTGGGGGAAAATTGTAATATTGCCAGGAACTGGGAACGCCAGAGACACTTTACTTGCCATGATGATAGATAGTGATAAGAGCTTTACAAACATACACTTGTGAATGACCTTGACCCTTGTCACAAGGGAGCCATGGAGGCTTTTGCCTCTCTAGTTTTATTGAGTGGGTTTTTTTTTGTTTTTTTTGCGCGCTTCACTAATGCTAGATTTTCTTGTTTATATTTCAGAATATTGCAATGGAGTTGCCACAGGTTCTGTATCAGTTCTTCTCAGCCTTTTCGCAACAGGTCCGATTTTTCTTGGATTGTTGCAGTGATTGTATTTTCCAGTATTTTACTGGTCAAAATTAAGAAATACCAGATAATGAATTGACTGCCTATCTATCTACGGTTTGATTTTCAACTCTACCAGTTTTACAAAAAGACATCAACAGCTGTTAGCATGTGATTGCCATCGCAGTGTGTGTTCAGAAAGGGCATTGTTATAGCCACTTCTGCCAGTGAAAGGCCGGTCACTGGTCGTTCATGTCACATTTGTGTGAAATAGTATTGACAGACACTTTTTGGGGGTTGGCACCTCTGTGAGAGTCAAATGAGAAAACAAAAATGGCCTGTCAGTGACCTCTCTGCTTGCTGGTGTCACGTGGCTGCTATCCCGAAAGGTCACTTAGGGGAGATTTTACAGTATTTTGTGGGAGGGGTTTGTGTTTGTTTTGTTGTTTTTTTTCTTCGTTGTTCTTACATGAATATTTTACGGTTGTCATTTCAGACGGTCTATGATCCCTTCTTTCTTATGTTCTACAACCTCACCTTCACATCGCTCCCCACTCTCATCTACAGCCTTTTTGAGCAGCACTTCCAGAAGGATGTGTTGATGCAAAAGCCACACCTCTACTCGTAAGGGCTTGTGAATATGTTACACATGCATCCCAGCCCTCAACTTCTAGAGGTTCAGGTCGAGGTGACAGACGGAGAAGGAGAGGAGGGCATGTTTACATGATAGTGAATTTCACAAAAACACTTTTCTATATTTCTCAAAATAAACCTTAACATTCTAAAATCAACTTAAACATGTTCTCTTCATGTGTCCAATTGAAAAAAAAAAATGTAGGTTAATTTTTGAGATACTAGCCACAATGCAACACTGCCAACCTGCTGACTGGTTAGGCCAAAACGTGCCCAGGACAGGGACAGCACTCAGCCCTGTAACCAGCTAGACTCCAGAGTGCAGTCCCTTTTCGGCAGGGCGTGAAAATGTGACTGCTTACAGCCAGCACCATTTTCAAAAATGGCGAAATTTTTTTAGAAAAGCGAAGACTTGTGTCATATGATTCGATTTGAAACGAAGTCTTGAATATCCGGCCACTTTTCGTTTGGGCAACATCTTTGCCAGCGGACAATTATTGTTGCGGTTTGATGGCACTGTTTACGTGGTACACTGATCCAACAGGATGTGAGTAAACGGCAAGGGGGTTGCACTCTGACAGGCAAAGGTGTTGCACTCTACAGGCAAGTATTACTGCACGGTGCAGACGATCACGTACCTGCCTTGTGGCGGAATAAGAGACGATTACAAAAGCATACACACCTGTGCTCTATGACTGAATGTAATATCAGGGACTTACATAGATGTAAGTCCCTGGTAATATAGATCTGTCCATTCAGACAGAGACATGTTATGTATGTCTCTGATTCAGAAACACGCCTACTTTCACTCTGAAGACAACCTGCCATCACTTGCGCCATTGAGGATCCCTCTGGGTTCAAAGCTGGTCAAGGATGACATAGTGCGTGACCTTGTGTTTGAGAGCACCGAGACAATTTAGGCCCGTCACGGTAGCGCAGTGAGCGCCATTTCCCCACCGTGCACAGAGGTACTTTCCACTGAAAGACTCTGTGCCCCAGAGAGTGGTAACCAGCAAGGGCCAAAAGGGTTATGTGCCCGTATGCCATTAACACTATGCTTCACTTAAACCATATTGTTTCACCAGTATGCTCGAAATTGTCTGTCTTAATGATAAATGGAGCTCTACATGCAAATACATTGCCGTTGCAGGCTGTGCATGCAAGAAGTTCAAATTTTCCTCAGTGTTTGCCTGCAAAGGAGCCTTCTGTTAGCCTATGAGATGCTGTCACTGTGCAGGTGTTCTACTGGTGTGATGTTAGACACTAACAAAAGAGTTCAGAACAATTTGCTGTCAACAGTGTCATGGAATTATCTGAAGATGGGCCTTTGAATATGTGAATATAATTATCTAAACTGAACAGATTCTTTTTGTTTGTTTATTTAAAGTAATATGTCAGAGGAATTGCCTTGTTTGATCATTTGAAATTGATTTTATTGGTTTAGCCTGTATGTTTCTTTTTCAGGAGAATTACTAAGAATGCCTCTTTGTCATGGGCTAAATTTGTGCAGTGGACTGTCCTTGGTAGGTTACAATCGATCATTTTTTCATTTTTCTTCTATTGAGAATCATTTTCATTTTTCCTGCGATAGCAATGCTCGGTGTTGCTTCCTAATCCACCACTTTCCTCAACCCCAACCCACTTTTTTTTTCTTTTTTTTTTTTGGGGGGGGGGGGGGGGTCTTATTACTTAACAAAGGATGTGTTAAAGGAATTAGTTTCTTTTTCTGAATTTTTTTTCTGTGCTTTCTTTGTAGTGTTTTCAACTGAAATTCATACCTTTTTTTTTAATTACAAAATACTTTTCATGTATCTGATTTTCTGATTTCATACTCTTTTGTTTTAGGCATTTGGCATGGCTTGGTGTGTTTCTTTGGAGTGTTCCTTCTCCAGAACCATGATGTATTCTTGAAAGAGGATGGCAAGGTGAGCTGAAAATGGTTTTGATGCGTAGGAGTCTTAAATAAAATTGGGAGAGAAAAAAATTCTGAAAACTTGCGTCACTTAGACAGACCTAATGCAGCGCGTGCTCACACACACACACACACACACACACACACACACACACACACACACACACACACACACACACACGTCATGTATTGTGCTTCTAATACTGACAAAAACCACAATACTCGTACTGATTAATTCAGTTGCTGTATTGCTCTTTGATTACACATCAGTGTAGATGAGGTGGAAGGAAGGCTACTTGCTCAGCCTGTATAGTTCAGTCTATCAGTCTGTCTGAAGTAGGTAGAACTATCACTAATGTATCTCAGCTGCTTTCCATATATGCAGTAGGGATTTCCGGGTGCTTGCATGGCTGAGTCTGCGTGGGTGCTGTCTGCATGTGCCAGGCTCACAGTTTAAGGTGCTGTTTCAAAGGGACTTACTAATGATCTCATGTTAAGGACTATCATGAGTGTTAGTTAGTTAGTTAGTTAGTTAGTTCGTTCTAACTCTACTCGAGGAGTGCCTGAAGTGTCAAAACACAAGTTTGAAAAATGAAAGAGCAAAATGTAACAGCCCTGAGTGTTTCACACCCAGCTCATACGGTAAAGCTAAAGGACAAATGTCCTGGCTTGCTGTAACAGTATAGCTTGTTTAAGGTAAAAAGACATCAACTTTACCCAGAAACTCCATCCAGAGGTACTTAATACGAGTTGAAATTCAAGTCGAAATTTATACAAGAAAATGATGTTTAATATGGTAGGCAATAGGACTGTCATGATTGTAGCGGGACGCGTTTCGCTGGAATTGTCACCAGCTCTTCAGCCGCCTTCGGCCAAGACAGGGAGGGAAGAAATTGTAAAATGGGGGTGGGGGACAAGTGTGATAAACAAATTTCGGAAAGACCATCACTGAATGCTAATATGGATATGTGATGAAAGTGAGGGTAAGCGGATATGTTTGGGGAAATATCTCTCCTAATTTTGAGTGCTGTTTGCTTCAAAATGGCTGTGTTTGAGTGTGCACGGATGACGTAATAGCCTATGTAAGATTTTCAGTGTCGCAGGTTTTAAAGAAAATATGCCACAAAAGAGCACTGTTCGATATGAATGTGAGTATGAAGCTCTGTTACCAGACTTCTGTTTGCTGGCAGATGTTTGGTTTGGAGACTTGGGGCAGCATTATTCACATTGCTGTTGTGTTTGTGGTCAACTTCAAGGTGAGACCCATTATTTACACACATTGTGCTGTGAGAATTTTCTGTGCATTGCCTGTTGATGTCTAGTAACTTTGGAGTGGTCGGTGGTCTAGTGCTTAAGCGACTTCGTCAGCATAGCGACAGTCAGGTTTGAGTTCCACTCGGGGCAAAGAATTTTGCCTTCTTGTTCAGGGCACCGTTTATTGGGGCCTATCATCGGGGGTTCTTTCCGGGTACTCCGGCTTCCTCCCCCTCTGCTTTGGAAGTGTTCAGCCCACAACATTTCAAAATACATGTAAATGCAATTCTAAATTCTGAAACTTAGATAGCTGAGCTGACCCTTCACACCACGTGATTGTAATGTGTTCATCTCCACTGTGAGAGAATGTGTGTGATTCATGTGAACATACTTGTTGGGTTCAGTTCACAGTGTTTTGGACCGATTCAAGAAATTGGGATACAGTATATTCTTTGTAATACTCAGTTATTATTGGCTCACTTGTGTAACAAAGTGAGTCTATGTAATAACCCTCCGTCGTCTGTGTGTGTGTGTGTGTGTCTGTCTGTCTGTGTGTCCGCAGTAAACCTTAACATTGGCATTTTCTCAGAAACTATGAGCAGCAGAGGCACCAAACTTGGCAAGCTGATAGACAGCCATAAGACCTTTCAAAGCATATCATAGTGATTGACCTTGACCCAAGGTCAAGGTCACTAAAGCTGTCTGTTTGGAAATTTTACATTGGCATTTCTCAGAATCTAGAAAAGCCAGAGACATCAAACTTTGCAAGATGATAGACATTGACAACACCTTTACTAACATACCTGTATTCAGTTACTTTGAATCAAGGTCAAGGCCATGCAAGCTGTTTTGCGGAAACCGCCCAAAACCTTAACATTGGCATTTTCTCAGAAACAATGCACAGCAGAGGCACCAAACGTGGTACGCTGATAGACAGCCATAAGACCTTTCAAAACATACTATAATGATTGACCTTGACCCAAGGTCAAGGTCACTAAAGCTGTCTGTTTGGAAATTTTACATTGGCATTTTCTCAGAATTTAGAACAGCCAGAGACATCAAACTTAGCATGACGATAGATATTGACAACACCTTTACTGACACACCTGTGTTCAGTGACTTTGAGTCAAGGTCAAGGCCATGCAAGCTGTTTTGCGGAAACCGCCCAAAACCTTAACATTGGCAATTTCTCAGAAACAATGAACAGCAGAGGCACCAAACTTGGCACGCTGATAGACAGCCATAAGACCTTTCAAAACATACCATAATGACTGACCTTGACCCAAGGTCAGGGTCACTAAAGCTGTCATTTTGGAAATTTTTCATTGGCATTTTCTCAGAATTTAGAAAAGCCAGGGACATCAAACTTTGCATGATGATAGACATTGACAACACATTTACTGACATACCTGTATTCAGTGACTGAATCAAGGTCAAGGCCATACAAGGTGTTTTGCGGAAAACCTTTCAAAACCTTAACATTGGCATTTTCTCAGAAACAATAAACAGCAGAAGCACCAAACCTGGCTTGCTGATAAACAGCAGCAAGACCATTCAAGACATACCATTTTGAATGACCTTGACTGAAGGTCAAGGTCATCAAAGCTGTCTAATTGGAAATTTAAAATTGCCATTTTCTCAGAATGTAGTGGTACCAGAGGCATCAAACTTTGCATGGCATGATAGACATTGACAAAACCTGTACTGGCATAACTTGTACATGTACTGGCGTACTTGTATTCAATTTCCTTGAGTCAAGGTCAAGGCCATTCAAGATGTTTTGTGGATACTTTAACGTTAGCATTTTCTTGGAAACAACAAACAGCAGAGGCACCAAACAAGGCACAATGATAGGCAGCAAAGAGACCTATGCAGACATACCCATTTGAGAGACCTTGACTCAAGGTCAAGGTCATTACAGCTGTCTGTTTTGAAATTTTACATTACCATTTGTACAGAAACTACAAAAATTAGAGCTATCAAATTTGTCATAATGATAGTCACTGATAAGCTCTTCACTTACAGATCTCATTTGAATGACCTTGACCCAAGGTCAAGGTCATAGAAGCTGTCCTGGGAAAACTGTTATGTTGCCATTTGCCGTTTTCTTAGGAACTATGAACACAAGACACCTTACTTCATGATAGCTAGTGATAAGAGCTTTAGAAACATACTCTTTTTAATGACTTTCACCCATCTCACAAGTGAGCCAAGGAGGCTTTGCTCCTCTAGTTATTCTAAATAATAACTATTTCTGCATGCTATATGCAGTGCAAATACGTCCAGCAGAGAAGACCATCACTAGGAATCATTATTTCTCAGATTTTTTTTAACCTTCGCCAGCTGTCGTGGGTCCGTGTGGCCCCAGAACGGTGTTTAACTGCAAATATCTCTTAAACTAGATGGAATTTTTTAATGAGCTTTTAAAAATGCCTCAGGCACCTGAAAAACTGTTATGTCCTGAAAGATCATTAAATTTAAGCGAGAAGTAAATAAATAAATAAAAGTCAAAGTTTTTGTACCTATGGAAGACATCGCGGGGCCGTGCGGACCCATACTTCTCAAAGAAGAAAAAACGTGCATATCCTTCCGAGGACGTCGTGGGGCCGTGCGGACCCACATTGTTATAGTGAGACTGAAGTACAGGAAGTGGAGTGCTCGCATCTTTTCCATCATGGAGGTCTTGAGCTATGAATTTGCTGAACACGGGTAGGTTTTCCTCCCATATCCTGTTGTTCTGTATCATGTGCACTCAATAAACCGTGCGTTCTTTCTGTAAGCCTTGGCTTTGTTTATCAACAATTTCACATGGTCCATTTCTCTGCACGAAGTGCCAGTGTACCACCAGGCCTGTAGCACATTCTTTTGCACGTGGGTGAGAACAGGAAACCCGTGTATCAAGCTCACTGGGCAAGCCCGAGTAGTTAGTTATTTAGAGCCCCTGGCTCCAAGTGTAGCATAGGCCATCGACAACCCTTCGCCATCGCACTCTGTTCTGGGCTATTTTTGCCACTCCAGTCCAGTTGGTCCCCTCCTTATATAGCTCTGCCTCAGTGTCCCGCCTCCAGCTGTTCCGAGGCCGGCCTCTCTTCCTTTTCCCCTGCGGGTTCCATGTCAGGGCTTGGCGTGTGGTGCTGGATGCTGGCTTCCTGAGGGTGTGTCCAATCCAGCCCCACTTCCTCCGCAGGATCTGCTTGGCCACTGGTTCCTGCCCCGCTCGCTCCCACAGCTCTTCATTCCGGATCTTCTCTGGCCATCGGATGTTGAAGATGCGCCTCAGACAGGTGTTCATAAATGTCTGGATCTTCTGCTGCATCGTCTTCGTTGTCCTCCATGTTTCGCATCAATAGAGCAGAACTGACTTCACGTTGGAGTTGAAGATGCGAAGTATGGTTCTTATGCTGACAACTTTGGATGCCCAGACGTTCTTCAGCATGACCATTGCTGCCCTTGCCTTGCCGATTCTGGCTGTGACGTCTCGGTCTGTGCCTCCCTGTCCATCAACCACACTCCCCAGGTAGACAAAGGACTCTACCTCCCTGATGGGCTCTCCGCCGACTGTGACTGGTGTGTTGGCAGTGGTGTTGATCTTCATCAGCTCAGTTTTCCTCCTGTTGATCTTGAGCCCTGTTTCGGCTGATGTGGCTTCCAGGCACGTAGTCTTGGCCTGCATCTGGCTGTGGCTGTGAGACAGGAGCGGCAGGTCGTCTGCGAAGTCGAGGTCATCCAGCTGCGTCCAGAGTGTCCACTGTATCCCGTTTTTCCTGCCTGCTGTAGTGGTCTTCATGATCCAGTCGATGACCAGGGGGAAGAGGAACAGGGACAACAGGCATCCCTGGCGGACTCCGGTCTTCACCTAGAAGCTTTCTGACGACTGGCCGGCATGGGCAATCCTGCAGCTCATGTCTTGGTATGTGCACAGGATCAGGGAGATGATCTTCCCGGGAACTTTATAGTGCCTTAGCAGCTTCCACAGCGCCTCTCTGTCTACACTGTCGAAAGCCTTCTCATAGTCTATGAAGTTGATGTAGAGGGGGGAGTTCCACTCCAGTGACTGCTCAACAATGATGCGTAGGCTGGCGATCTGGTCAGCGCAGGACCTGTTCTTGCGAAAGCCCGCCTGCTGGTCTCGGAGCATGGCGTCGACTGCCTCCCTCATCCTCTCCAGTAGAATTCTGTTGAGAACCTTGGCTGGCACTGACAGGAGCATGATCCCTCGGTAGTTGCTGCAGTCCCTGAGGTCCCCTTTCTTTGGCAGCTTGATGATGATCCCTTCTTTCCACTGGGCTGGCACCTCTTCCTTCTCCCAAATCTTGCTGAATAGGCTGTGCAGCATGTTGACGGCTGTCTCTGTGTCTGCTTTGATGGCTTCTGCTGGTATCTCGTCCGGCCCTGCAGCTTTCCCATTTCTCAGTGTCATGATGGCTTTCCTGATCTCCGTCTTAGAGGGCTTGTCGCAGTTGATGGGTAGTTCTGTCTCTGCTGGTGGGATGTCTGGTGGTGTTTCAGGGATGGGGCGATTTAACAGCTCCCTGAAGTGTTTTGCCCATTGCTTCAGCTGTTCAGTCCTCAGTTGTCAGTGGGTGCCCGTTCTTGTCCTTCACTGGTTTGTCTGTCTGCTGAAATTTGCCCGCGAGCTTCTTGGTCACCTGGTACAGGTCTTTTAGATTCCCTTGTCGGGCTGCTTCCTCTGCTTGACTGGCCAGGTTGTCGATGTAGTCCCTCTTGTCCTTCCTGGTGCTCCTCTTCACTCCTCTGTCAGCTGCTGTGTATTCTTCTTGTGCCTTTGCCTTAGCTCTTCTTGTTCGGCTCGTGTTCATTGCAGTTTTTCTTCTCTTTCCTAACTTCCAGCTTCTGGATGGTATCAACAGAGATCCATTCCTTGTGTTGGGTCTTCGCTTTCTCAGGACCTCTACTCATTGTCGTGCCAGAGTTTCTTGCTGTGTTCCCACTGTGTCTCGATATCCATCCACTGTCTTCTATCAGGTCTTGCAGTGGCTGGAACCTGTTGGAAAGGCTGATCCGGAATGCTGCTTGTGTGTCTGTGGTCCTGAGTAGTCCAACGTTGTACCTGGTCCGTGTGTTGTTTGCGTTGGTGTGTCTCTTAAGCCGAAGTCTCAATGTTGTTGCAAGAAGGTCTGATGATACATCGGCACCCCTCATCACGCGCACATCTCGCCACGATCTCCTGAACTTCCGGCTGATGCAGATGTGATCAATCTGGTTCTCCGTGACATGGTCCGGTGATCTCCATGTGGCCTTGTGGATGCGCTTGTGTGGGAAGATGCTGCCTCCTATCACTAGCTGGTTCAGGGCACAAAAGTCTGCAAAGCGCTCACCATCTTCGTTCATCTGTCCCAGTCCGTGTGTTCCCATGGTGTCCTCGTAGCCTGTGTTGTTTGATCCGATCTTGGCGTTGAAGTCTCCCATCAGTATGGTCATGTCCTTGGCTCCTCCTCTATCTATCACTGTCTGCAGTTGTTGGTAGAAGTCATCTTTTTTCTCCTCTTCCACATCATTGGTGGGAGCGTAGCACCGGATGATGTTCAACTTGATGTTTTTTTTTCTTGGTGATGAATTTGGCTGTGATGATGCGGGAGTTAACAGACTCCCAGCCGATTAGTGCCCGCTGTGCTTCCGGTGCCAGCATCAGGGCCACGCCCTCAGTGTGGGGTGCTCCATCCTCTGTGTGTCCAGAGTACAGCAATTGCTCTCCCGATGAAAATCTCAGCTCTCCTGTCTGTAGCCACCTTGTCTCACTCAGTCCCAGTACTCCAGTCTTGTAGTTCTTCATCTCTCTTGCTACTTGTATGGTCCTTCCTACTTCATACATTGTCCTGATGTTCCATGTGGCTACTCTCGTTGTTGTCCTGGGTGTTAGAAGGGGGGTCGGCCTTGCAGCTTCCTTTCGGCTTTCACTGCAATGTGTCATAGGTCTCCGGGATGGAGACCCTTCCTGGCCCAGGTGAATGTTTTGGTTTGAACAACAATTCTACTCTGTTACAAATTTTGACATTTGCCCATTACCACCCCTCCCCCTTTTACAAACAGACCGTCATTACTCTAAACTACCTTTCTCCACTACTATTCTTATAGTATGGGTCCGCACGGCCCCACGACGTCCTCGGAAGGATATGCACGTTTTTCCTTCTTTGAGAAGTATGGGTCCGCACGGCCCCACGACGTCTTCGGAAGGGTATGCACATGTTTTCCCTCTGTGAGAAGTATGGGTCCGCACGGCCCCACGATGTCCTTCGTGTGTAGTAAATAGCGACGTCGTGCGAAGGTTAATGCATGCATGTTGTCTGTCTTCTATGTTGTTTCAGCTGGTGGTACACACACACTACTGGTGTTGGCCGATGTTTGGGTCGTACGCATTCAGCACTGTTGGCAATTTTGGCATGTGCTTTTTGGTCACTTGTTTCAGATGGCCGTGAGTTGTCGTAGTTTCCTTTCTGTTCACTGATACCTAACATACTCACACACATAACACAGAACATCACAGATACTGGATAGTGAAATATTGAATGAAGAGCAATTCCAAATTATTTTCTCAAAATGCCGTAGTCACTTTTTTCGGTAGCCAGATTTGCCTTTCCTGTAAGAATGCTGTGTGCCTTTCCCTATATACATGTATTTTACAAAGGACTTGCACTGTACAGTGTTTTAACATGTCAAGCAGAATTTGCATAACTGACAGAATTGCTCTTGGAATTTCCCTACAAAAAAATTCTCATCTATCACAATCAGAGATGTTCTTGCACTGTGCACACACACACACACACACACACACACGTACACACACATGTACACACACAAATCCCTTCCCCTTGCATGCATCAGTGGTCACTTGAAGTCTATGTGCAGAGACGTGATAATGGATGTGAGCAGTTTGTACTGGGTGTTGGTGGAGGCAATGTCGTGCGGCACAGTCTGGCTAACCATTTTCCTCATTCTCCTCGTCGCGCTGCTTCCTGACATTCTCATCCGCATCGCCTTCGACATCAGGAACCTCCAATATCTTGTTAAGCCAGTATGCTTGCTGTTGTCTTTCTTCTTCTGTGTTTCTCTCTCTCTCTCTTATTTTGGTTGTTCACATTGTGCATTATTTTTGTTTTTCAGGTCAGTTTTAACTTTTACTTGAACTAACAAAGAAAGTCTTGACGAAGGCCAAAGGCAAAGAGTCTGAGCAATGGAAACAACAGTTCTTTCTTGCTTTTTATTTTTTAACTTTAATTTTTACTAAATTATTTGGATAGGTTTGTAGGCAGGGTACACACACACACACACACACACACACACACACACACACACACAAGATAACTGCGTTTCACATGGGGGGGGGGGGGGGGAGATATAAGTATGATACTTACGTTTTGAGGTTCTCATTCTTTTTCCTTTTTTTCCCCCCATGTCACTGGAGAGAGTTGAAGTTTTGTAAAAGCCTGACTAGAACCATTTTGATTCTGTTCTTCTTCTTCTTCTGGTCTCTTGCAACTCAAGTCTTCAGACAATGAGGAACATCCCAACTCAGGATACGAGAGCAGTCCGTCAACAAGATCAGAGGTACATGTCTGATAGCATCACACATCAGCAGTTGTGACTGACACATGGGAAATGCTTCATAGCCTTATTCACCATCCGCTACCTCCGTCAACATCAGATGCTGTAGAGGCGCGCCATGCTGTTCGGGTCGGTGTGCAAAATGTGCGTGAGGAAACTGACACACAATGTCATGGCAAATGCTTCATAGCCTTATATTCACCATCCGCTACCTCCATCAACATCAGATGCTGTAGAGGCGCGCCATGCTGTTCGAGTCGGTGTGCAAAATGTGCGTGAGGAAAAAGTGTTTTTCTTGCAGAATAGGATAGAGCAAGGCTTAAAGCCCGAAGATGTGTTGGTACAAGCAACGTTTGTGTGTAGAATTGGAAAGAAATTGCTGTCTGATTCAGTGTCGACTTGAACTGCCGTGGTGTGCATGCTCACGCACGACAGAACACAAACTGCTTCACTGGAAGTGTGATTGAGGTGTGGAAGTGTTCAGCCAGTGGGCTAAGTTCAAGCATTTCCTCAGGATCTCATGCCGTCAAGTGTTTGACTTGTGACAGAAGGATTGCTGGGGACGTTTGTGACTAAGTTCTTCTGTGTAGTGGTAAATGACAGCAAGTCCATGATGTCATTTTAGTGGAAAAGGGATGATTTCAAGATGAAAGACGTTGACGTTATGGCCTTTTTCCTCATATGACGTCATTGGACTTAATGTGTTTTGCCATTACAGGGTAGAAGTGCTGCCTCTTGGTGCTCAGCATGAAAGGTCCGGTCACAAATTTGGACCATGGGATTGTAGTACATGTATAGCGTTACGGAATTTAGTTTTAGAATCTGAGACGGTCTCTTAGTCACTTCTGCATATGTTTAACTTTATGCACAGTGGTTTTCATGTGTTCCATTCAATGGAACGTGCATGGAGTTTCAATTTTCCTGGCTAATGTGCAGCTAATGATCATTTTTAGTGAATACCCCTGTGCTTTCAGTTGTAAATGTACACTTGTTCTTACTGTCAGCCAGTAACATGTTTTCGTTTTCGTTTTGCCTTGACTGGCTTTTCTTTGATAGTTTGATGGTATCGTCCATTACAAGGTAGATGTGACCCTAGGGCACACATGTTTACTTAGATGATGTAAAGTTTTGCTGTTTTGTAGAAAAGTAGAATATGTGTAACTAAAGAGTGAGCTGTACATTTGTAGTTACACGCACATGCTGTGCTTCCCACATTTTCCTGTAAGTGCATGTACATTGTACATTATCTAAAATTGTAATACCGGTATACATGTTATGGGTAGATCTCATGCAGTTGTGAAAAAGAAGACTTCCATGCATAGTTTTCTTTGTGAGAAAGTACTTTGTCAGAGAGCTGAATGTTACGTTTTTTTAATGTGTGTGTGTGGTTTTTAATAGAATTTATCTTCTGGGTGATAGAGAATGTAAAATCCACACAGAAAAAAAACATGGAAAGTTGTTTTGTTTACTGACAGAAGTGTAGAGTAGAGAAGGACATGCACTTACGGTGATATATGAAAGTACAGAGTACTTCTTGGACTTGATAGTCACTTTTTGGTCACACTTTTTGTGATTTGACATGTTACTACATAAAGCCAGTGTCAATTGTTGGGGGCCTGCAATTTTATCAGTGGTGTAGTACAAAGCAAGCATTAGAAGCCTGATGAAATAACTACTCCCCCCCCCCCCCCATCTCCTATTTCAGGATGCAGGTTTACACAATGAGTTTCTACACATGCACTGAATTTGTCCTTGGTTATCTTGAGAATACAAAGCATCCAGCATTACACAGCTGATCACTGTACTGTTACTTGGTTTACCAGTTATTTAGCTGAGCCCGCCCTGGTTATAACAGTTTTGTTCAAATCCATATTGATGTCCAGATTATGCTTCCATAATTTTCATTGTGTATTTTAATTTATTTTCAATCTGTTTTGAATAATAATAAGACATAAGCAAAGAGCAGGAGTTTTTGTGTTTGGTGTGCGCCAGGTCGTCAGTGTCTCTCAGACAGTGCAGATATCTGTCATACGGGATTCTTTTTTCTTTTTTTTTTTCTGGGTTTTTTTTTTGTTGACATATACATGCCACAAACATTTATGGACAACAGACCTACATAGATGGACATGTCATATTACTCTTAAGAATATCATGTAGAACAAACATATACAACACACACACACACACAATGATCCAAGTAGCAATCCAAATACTGATAACAATATTAACAGTGTAAAGAAGGGATAATTGAAGAAGATAATAGACACAAATCATCAACAAAGCACACACAGACACTCACAACATACAAAAACATTCCATCTGAGTAATATCTGCACATCACAGACAATCATTATAATCATCAAGGGAAGCAACTTGCTTAATCTTGGTTACATCTTGTAATGCTAACTTTTCTGTGAACGTTAGCACTGTCTGTGTCAGTGCAGACACCGCCTTTTAGAGTGAACCCTGAGATGGATGGCAGTGGCAGCTGCATACTGATGCAATGTCAGTCACAGTTTTGCAGAACAAAGCAGTCCCATGTAAGCACTGATCAAGTTACGAAAGACTGTCGGTGCCACACTCATGGTTCAAAAGTCAAAGTAAACTGATTTGTCAGACTCATTATCAGGCATGTGCATGTGTGTTGCCGTATTTTAGTGCACTCAGGACAACAGAAAACGGCCAACTCAAAGAATTTCCCACTTCAGCATGTTTACACTGTACTGCTCTGGGAAAGGACCGACTTTCGGAGACATCAACTATTTAAATCTCTGTTTATCTCTGGTCTCTCTTATCTCCTCTTCGCGCGCGGGGAGCTGGCTATCCCCTTCTCTGTTTATCTCTGTTTAAACTGAACGTACACTAACTGAATTAGGCCTAACGTATAGTCAAAGGTTATTTCATGAGAGAGAGAGAGAGAGAAGCGACTTCAGTTCCTTGATGGTCCATCCCATTTTTCAGTTTCAAGTCTGCAAGCCGGCGACACTCACACCTGCTAAAATGTCACTAAATCAATCACTAGATCAGTCCGTCAGTTTATCGGCCACAGATCGGTATACCGCGTCAAACTATGATCATGCCGTCCGGCTTCGGCCGCTTGCACATGTATACCGCCTGCCTTATTCAGTCAGTGACTACGTCCTCGGTAACATGTCTTTAGATGAACAGTAAACCGCGACAAGTTATATCAATGACTGAATACTAGTATCTCCGGCTCTGAGTCATATTTCCGGCTTATATCATGAAATGTATACGATGAAAATCGACAACATGATGTTTCCAACCGATTTTCCATTCATAGTTTCGGGGAGCCGGGGTGGCCGAATCAGTGGTGGCCGGAGCGTTGGACTTCTAATGCTCGGGTCGTGAGTTCGATCCCGGCCGGGGCCAAATCAGTATTTGTGCTGGCTTTTTCATCGTTGCCCCGTCTTTGATATCACCCTATGTGGTGGAAAAGGACGTTAAACCCCCAAACGCCCACCTACCCATTCACAGTTTCGGGTAAGTGCTCAAGCTCGCACACTGACCGTTGACACACACGCGCGCAAAAGAGGGGTCCTACTAAAGTTAACCTGCCCGGGACCTGCCCAGTGTTCCTGCTCGGGACGTACTGCCCGCGACTTTTGGGGCTGAGGAATTTTTGGCTCACTTGTGTAATAAAGTGAGTCTATGTAATAACCCTCCGTCGTCTGTGTGTGTGTGTGTCTGTCTGTCTGTCTGTCTGTGTGTCCGCAGTAAACCTTAACATTGGCATTTTCTCAGAAACAATGAGCAGCAGAGGCACCAAACTTGGCCGGCAAGCTGATAGACAGCCACGAGACCTTTCAAAGCATATCATAGTGATTGACCTTGACCCAAGGTCAAGGTCACTAAAGCTGTCTGGAAATTTTACATTGGCATTTTCTCAGAATCTAGAAAAGCCAGAGACATTAAACTTTGCATGATGATAGATATTTACTTACATACCTGTATTCAGTGACTTTGAGTCAAGGTCAAGGCCATGCAAGCTGTTTTGCGGAAAACCTTCCAAAACCTTAACATTGGCATTTTCTCAGAAACAATGAACAGCAGAGGCACCAAACTTGGCACCTCATAGACAGCCATAAGACCTTTTAAAACAGACCATGATTGACCTTGTCCCAGGGTCAGGGTCACTAAAGCTGTCTGTTTGGAAATTTTACACTGGCATTTTCTCAGAATCTAGAAAAGCCAGAGACATCAAACTTTGCATGATAGACATTGACAACACGTTTACTTACATACTTGTCTTCATTGACTTTGAGTCAAGGTCAAGGCCATACAAGCTGTTTTGCGGAAAACCTTCCAAAACCTTAACATTGGCATTTTCTCAGAAACAATAAACAGCAGAAGCACCAAACCTGGCTTGCTGATAAACAGCAGCAAGACCTTTCAAGACATACCATTTTGAATGACCTTGACTGAAGGTCAAGGTCATCAAAGCTGTCTCATTGGAAATTTAAAATTGCCATTTTCTCAGAATGTAGTGGTACTGAGAGGCATCAAACTTTGCATGATGATAGACATTGACAAAACCTGAACTGGCATACTTGTATTCAATTTCCTTGAGTCAAGGTCAAGGCCATTCAAGATGTTTTGCGGAGACTTTAACGTTAGCATTACTTGGAAACAACAAACAGCAAAGGCACCAAACAAGGCACAATGATAGGCAGCAAAGAGATCTATGCAGACATACCCATTTGAGTGACCTTGACTCAAGGTCAAGGTCATTACAGCTCTTTTGGATGACCTTGACCCATCTCACAAGTGAGCCAAGGAGGCTTTGCTCCTCTAGTTTTTTTTTTAAATGGATGTGGCTTTGGTTACATAATTTATGGCTGTATTTTCCATCTCACTATGCCTAGACTATAGCCGTGTGTGTGTGTGTGTGTGGGGGGGGGGGGGGGGTGAGATGTGTGTGTCAGATTGTGTGTGTGTGTGTGTGTGTGTGTGTGTGTGTGTCAGTGTGTGTGTGTGTGTGTGTGTGTGTGTGTGTGTGTGAGAGGTGTGTGTGTCAGACTAATGATGTGTGTGTGTGTGTGTGTCTGTCAGTGTGTGTGTGTGTGTCTGTCTGTCTGTCACAGTGTGTGTGTGTGTGTGTGTGTGTGTGTGTGTGTGTGTGTGTGTGTCTGTGTGTGTCTGTGCATGTGGGTTATATAAAATGTAAATACATTGCCTATAGTTTGAAATCAGTTGCCTGATTCCGTCATGAACTGAATAGACACTGAAGTGAGGCAGCTTTGCAAATATGCAAACTCGGCGGTACATACATTGCTTATCATACGAAATGATTTTGAAAAGATGTCTATATAATGAATTAGGTAAAAGTAGCAGTTCCCAATTTTGTCAAACTGAAGACTGCAACAACAACAACAACAAAAAGGCACTGGTCCACGGAGCATCAAAACCACATTATTTTCCAAAACCTGATCTTCTGTTTACAACTGAGAATGGGGGAAGTGGGTGGTAGGCGCGGTGTTGGGGGGGGGGGGGGGTTGGAGATGGGGAAAGGCGGACATCTTACGGTGACATGGATGCTTTGTTGTGGTTTTTGTACGTCCGGGACACACCAAAGAGTCTGAATGAAAAGGTAAGCGAAGCGGCGGTCTACCTCCGCCCCTCGTCCCCGTGTTGCAGTTCTATAGTATAACTTGCTTACACATTCAGTTTAAACTTAATCAGAGCACACACACACACACACACACACACACACAGATGGTGACCAGTGATGAAGCTTTCATAACACTGAATCAAAACTGAGACACACGCACGCCGCACGCACCGTCAGGGCCGCCGAGGTCGCACGGCGGCGCACGCAGCACACTCAAACGACTCACACACACACACACACACACACACAGGACGGTGAGCTGTTCTCACGATCGAGGCAGTACACGTTTTTGAGGGCTCTGCAAAATTTGATTGGCATTTGCCAATTATCTTCAAAACTATTAGTTGTTTGGAGCCGAAAGACTGTTGGTGTGATTCTGTGAAGCATGCCGAGTAATTCGGTGTGTTTTCGTGCTGTTTGTGGCACATTTTACTGGACTTTTCTTTCCTTCATGAAAAAACGTGCACGTGAGAAGGCAGCCATGCGTATTCGTACTGTGAGCGGCGTGAGCGGTCCAGCAGCCGTCACACTGGTGTTTTTGGTCGCTTTCCTACTACAATGTGGCGACATCGAACCCAACCCCGGCCCTACCAAGAAACAGTCAACTTTGACTTCGCACACCCCAGCGAAGAACCCCGGGAGTGAGGGAATTCCTACCGAAGAGCCGTCCATTGCTGACGTATTGAAACTGTTAACTTCAATGGACAAGAAAATGGACGCTATGCAGGCTACTATGCAGGAGCAAATGAACAAGATGCAAGGTGAGCTTTTTGAAGTTGTGAAAGAGAACAAGGAACTTAAAGATAAAGTTGAAAAACTGGAAGAAAAACTGGATGACGTCGAAGGCAGAAGCAGACGTAACAACTTGATTTTTCACAACATCCCCCACCCCCAGAGCCGTACAGAGACGTGGGCGGACTGCGAGAAGGCGGTGAAGAAAGTCGTGAAGGAGGAGATGGGAATCGAAGACGATGTGGAAATCGAACGTGCGCATCGTCTCAAGGGCGGTCGGCAGACACCTCATCCCATCATCGTCTGCTTCAGCAAGTTCAAGGACAAGGAGAGGATCCTAGCCGAGCGCCGGTCCCTGAGAGACAACGAGTCGGATGTTTTCATCTCCGAGGACTTCACCCCCCGGGTGAGGGAGAAGCGCAAGAAGCTGTTGCCGTTCCTTCAGGAAACCAAGGACGCCAAGGACGCCAACAAGAGGGCCTTCCTCCGCTTCGACACACTCGTCATCGAGGGCAAGTCCTACGTCTTCGATGCTGCAACAAACGGGCTGGTCGAGCGACGGGGGCGGAGATGAGGGGCAGGCCGGCGTGATCGTGATGCTGCCAGGAGGAGGAGAAAGCCTACCCCACCCCCACCCTCCCATCCCGACGCTACTGTGGTCGACTTACCTGTACACCGACCCCCACCCCCACCCCCACCAACAGATGGTTCCTCAGTGTTTAAAGTCATGGCATGGAACGTTCAAGGGTTAACCAACAAGTTGAAAAATATTTCATTTAGAAACTTTTGTGAGCAATTTAAAATGTTTGCGTTCTCTGAAATTTGGTCCTGTAAACTAGGTGACATTGAAAGTGCTTTCCCGGACTTCCACGTGTTCTTTTCTCCACGTACACAGAGACTGAAAGGGGGCGTGGCAGTGTGTGTGCACAGGTCTGTTGCTTCTCAAGTGGAACAGTTACTAGAAAAGGTGGAGGATAATGTATTCCTTAAGATTGGTAAGTCAGTTTTCAATTCTCCATTTGACATTATCGCAGCATTTGTCTACATTGCCCCAGAGCGCTCTGTACTGTATGGCGAAGATAACCGTGACGGCATTGAACTGTTAGAAAATAACATTGGCCAAGTGATGAGTGAATACCCTGACTTACCGTGGTTCCTGTGTGGCGATTTTAACGCCCGTACTTCTGGTCTCTCGGACAGTGAACATGTAGGTGAAAACAGACACGCACAGCCACTTCAAGACCTAGACGAACTGTTTGACGATACCGGTATTGCACAACCTGAACGTAAGTCTAAAGACACTGCTACTAATAATTTTGGTCACAAACTGATCGAACTGTGCAAGGAATATGGACTGATTATCATTAATGGCAGAACCCCAAGTGACAGTGATGGAGAAATAACCTGTGTTGCCAACCATGGTAAAAGTGTTGTGGACTATTGTATTTGTTCAAAACCGGTGTATGATTTAGTTACAGATATGTTTGTTGCAAACAGATGTGAGTCTGATCATTTTCCCATCGTTACAACGTTTTCTGGCTTGTACGATGAATCTGTAAGGGCAGATGATGCGGATGATATAATGTTGGAGGAGGGGGCTAAATTTGTTTGGAAGGAACAGCACGCTGAGTCATTTACTACCTATATTCACGAAAATGAGGAAGCAGAATTTGTTAACTTTGTGTCAGCGCTGGATAAGGGCGTCGAAGAAGGGTCCACCTGTCTTGTTTCGTTTCTGCAGAAAGCGGCCGGCAAAATGAAATCAAAACAGTATGTACAGTCACAAGATTCACGTGCTCAGCCACAGTGGTGGGACGCGGACTGCGAGTATGCAAAACAAAATAAATACAGGCAGCTGAAAAAATTTAGGCAAAGCAATAGTCGAGATTATTTAGAAAAGTATCTCTGTCTTAAGAAAGATTTCAAAAAATTGTGTAAAACGAAACAGGAGGAGCTGAACAGTCGTGTTCTTGGTGATCTAAACAAAGCATGTAATGACAGTAATTCGAAATCTTTTTGGCAAAAGATCAAGTCTCTGACCACAAGTAAAACTAATGCTTTGGACATGATTTCGCCACGTACATGGTATGAATATTTTAGAAGTTTACTCAACATTAATGAAACAGTGGATGACTCAGAGTTCTGTCGTAAAGCTGAAGATTGTGTGAATGATCACTGTGATGAGAACTGTGAAGACAGTTCCGATTCTAAATTAGATGAAGGCATTTCTGAGGCCGAAATCCGTAGTGCTATAAAAAGTTTGAAACAAGGGAAAGCCCCCGGTCCTGACGGTCTGCCTTCGGATTTTTTTCTCCATGCAGGGGATGTTTTGGTGAAATTTCTGTGCCCTTTATTTAACTTGATCGGGTTTTTGACAGCGGAGTATACCCAGAGAGCTGAACCAAAGCTGTAATTTTTCCTTTGCATAAAAAGGGCAATCCTAGAAAAGTTGATAACTATAGAGGGATCTCCCTGCTCAATATTATCAGCAAGCTAGTACAGTAGTCAATAACAGGTTAGGTCGTTTTTGTGATGAAACTGATGCCATCCCTGAGGCTCAAGCGGGGTTCCGCAAGGGGTATAGTACCACAGACAACATTTTCTCATTACAGTCGCTAGTTCAGAAGTACCTAACTAAACAGGGAGGACGTTTTTATACACTTTTTGTCGATTTTTCAAAAGCGTACGATTGTATACATCGGATGAAAATGCTGTATCTTATTTTACGCAAAGGCATTCACGGGAAAATGTTCCGAACTCTGAAGAACATGTATAGTCAAGTAAAGGCGGCTGTCAGGGTGGGGAATAAGGTCACAGAGTACTTTGACTGTATGTCAGGGGTTAGACAAGGGTGTGTATTAAGTCCATTGCTGTTTTCAATCTTTCTGTCTGAACTAGAAGCTGAGTTGACTTGTGGTGGTGCACGTGGTATTGATGTGTTTGCAGATCCTATTGGTATCCTACTTCTGATGTATGCAGACGATATTGCACTAGTTTCTGACTCTGTCGCTGATCTCCAAAAAAAGATAAACTGTCTAGAACAGTACTGCAGAAAATGGGGTTTGTCAGTAAATATGGATAAGACAAAGGTGGTGGTGTTCAAAAACGGGGGTTTTGTCAAAGGTTGTGAGAAATGGTTTTTTGCCGGTGATCAGATCCAGGTTGAGTCTTGTTATAATTATCTCGGTGTCATATTCTCTTCTACACTGAACTGGTCAAAATGTGTAACAAACTTGTCAAACAAAGCCTTGCGTGCTGTAGCAGGCATCAAAAAAATGTATTTCAGACTCCAGTGTATACCTGCAGATACTGTTTTCAAGATATTTGATGTCAAGGTGAAACCGATTCTTTTATATGGGTCAGAGATATGGGGGACTGAAAAAAATGAGGACATTGAAAAGATTCAAACAAAGATATGCAAGATGGTTTTAGGAGTGGGGAGAGATGTTAAAAATAATATTGCACTAGGAGAATGTGGCAGATTCCCTATGTATATTGACTCATACCTTCGTGTTGTGAAGTATTGGTGTAGACTACTTTCACTGCCAGAAAGCAGATATCCCAAACAGTGTTATAAGATGTTGTGCATGCATGACAAATCAGGTAGACAGAACTGGGCATCACGTGTTAGAGTACTTCTGTGTGCTCATGGCTTTGGTTACGCATGGGAAATGCAAGCTGTTGGAAATGTGGCCCATTTTATTTCTATTTTCAAATGTAGGTTAAAGGATACATTCCGGCAGGACTGGCACGCTTCGCTTTCATCTTACCCTGAGTACTGTTCATATCACCCAGAAATACTCAGAGCCAGCTACATTGGTTATCTGAACGCGCACGAACATCGACGTGCATTGTGTCTCTTACGATGCGGTCAGCTACCACTAAATGCTGTGTCCCGTTTTGGCCAACCAATTACAGATCCCGATTGTAAGCAATGCGATATGCACTGCATTGAAGACCTGTGTCATTTCCTGTTAGTATGCCCGAAATACACATCACTTCGCAAACGTCTTATTCCAGTATTTTATCACCGTTTCCCTTCCGTTTTTAAAGTCCAACTATTATGTAAAAACCTGTCAGCTATAATGTCCTTCAGACTAGCATTATACATAAGTCAATGCCTGAAAATCAGACAATAAGGCTATAGTCATAGCGTCGGTTTACACGCTTTATGCAGAATATGTTGTATCTTGTACTGATACTGGTTTCATGGTTACTTTGATAGTGTGAGAAGTCACCGCTAGCCTCTACCTCAGCTTGGTTTGATATGTCTTATCCTCATGTTCTGATGGGCCAAATGGCCTGCAAAACTGAACAAACTATTATTATTATTATTACACACACACACACACACACACACACACACACACACACACACACACACACACACACACGGCTATAGTCTAGGCATAGTGAGATGGAAAATACAGTCATAAATTATGTAACCAAGGCCACATACTTTTTTTTTTTTTTTTTTAATTACCTCAGCCCCAAAAGTCCCGGGCAGTACATCCCGAGCAGGGGTACCGGGCAGGAACCCTGGGCTGGGTCTAGGGCAGGGCTGCCGGTAGGTTCCGGGCAAGTACCGGGCAGCATCGGACAGTCCCGGGCAGGTTTTAGTAGGACCGCAAAAGAGAGTAAAATCACAGTACCGTAGGTTACTAACTGCTGATTGCCACGCGTGTAACCATCAGAAATCTCGAGAAGCCTATTTGGTACCGCGGCCGGCGGTCAGTGTCACGACCAGGGTCGGCCGCGATACAGAAATCGGCCTCGCTCAGTCAGGGCCCGGTGTCAATCGAAGTTTGCACACCGACTGACTGAAATCAGTCGCCAATTTCAACTGAACTATGGCCCCTTTTCACAGTTAATCAGTTCTAGTTTTACATCGATACACTGACCGACTGATGCAATACTTCCAGTGACAACAACTTGACGGATCTATCCTTTATCATGACTCAGTCGTGATGTGTGTGTGTGTGTGTGTGTGTGTGTGTGTGTGTGTGTGTGTGTGTGTGTGCTCTTTATTATTATTATTTTTCCGGGTGATATGCGAGACCGTGGGGTGAAATGTCAGTCTCTGCCGGATGACACGGCGGCTCTGCAGTCATCCAGCGTGTAGTCGGGGAATCCCCGCCCTAATCCCTGTTCGGGAGCTGTAAGTTCAGTTAGCTTAGCGGCTACGGAATGCGAGGAAAGCTAGCGAGGCCGTTCGGGCGTAGCCAGAGGCGCGTTCAGTTGAGCTAGATATCTAGGTCGACGTAGCGATCGCAAAAGGGAGAAAGCTAGCAGTCAACTGAACGGCGCTAGCGGTGCGAGCATTTTCAAAATGGCGGAAAGCGTGAGCGTTGGCGTTGTGAAGGAACTTCTTAAACAAGAACTTTGCTACAATGCTGTTGAGGGGGCGATCGTAAGCATGATGGAAGTCACAGACAAGTTGTTTTGCATGTTGAGTGAAGAGAAGCAGACCAAAGACAGAAACCCAGCCGTGACGCGCATATGAAAGACTTCGTCAGTTTAGCAACAACCAGCGCTGAGCGTGAACGCAGAACGCGAACAAAGGAAACGCTGGCTTATGAACGTCCCTAATAGGATTCAGCAACCTACTTTTCCTACGCTAGGGGCTAGCCACGCTACGCGCAACTGAACGCAAGCGCTAGCTTTCCTCGCTTTGCTACGTAGCCGCTAAGCTAACTGAACGCGCCTCAGGCTAGCCCCTAGCGTAGGAAAAGTAGAACCCCGCAGAGGTGCTAGCTTTGGCTAGCTTCTCATTTCAAGATGGCGTCCGTTCGTGTGTGTGGCTTCAATTTTTTTCAACTGTTTGATTTTTTAAGATCGATGGGGACCGCATCATAAATGATATGACCGTTGTGTATCAGGCTTGATCTGTACCAACTTATTATCCAGTTTAATTTGCTGAATCCTGTTAGGGACGTTCATAAATCATTTCTAAGCCAGCGTTTCCTTTGTTCGCGTTCACGCTCAGCGCTGGTTGTTGCTTAACTGACGAAAACTTTCATATGCGCGTCAGTCTAGGTTTCTGTCTTTGGCCTGCTTCTCTTCACTCAACATGCAAAACAACTTGTCTGTGACTTGCATCATGCTTACGATCGCCCCCTCAACAGCACCATAGCAAAGTTCTTGTTTAAGAAGTCACAACGCCAACTCTCTCGCTTTCCGCCAATTTGAAAATGCTCGCACCGCTAACGCCGTTCAGTTGACTGCTAGCTTTCTCCCTTTTGCGATCGCTACGTCGACCTAGATATCTAGCTCAACTGAACGCGCCTAAGAGGCTTCCCCTTTCTTCTCCCCAACCCGGCTCGCGATTCCGCCGAGGCAACCCCGCGTTCTGCATTGGTTGCGTATGTATGCGTAGCTGTCGACGGACGACTGAACTGAGCATCAGTGTCTGTGCTGCATCACTACCAGCCACGTCGAATCAGTTTACAAAATCAGTGATCATGGATTTAACCACAAGGTAATAATTTTGCGCACAGCTGTTGATTCTATTTCTTGAATCGTTTGCCTGTTTTCAATTCTAATGAATTATTAATTCAGTTTATCATAGTCTGGCACAACTCCGAATGGCTGCGACTGACAATAGGTGATGTCATAGCGCAGAACTGTAGTTGAACTATGTGTAACTGAAGTAAAACAAAACTGACCTAGGCCACGGTACGCTAACTACTTGCTTCTCTGTCGCTTCTTTAACATGCAGTTTGATTCAGTGTGGTGAAATAAGCGACACCGAAACATTAACTCTGCCAAGATGACTGGCGCACTGAAACACCCGGCGGCGGATGAATGATGGTCAGTTTTGTGTATGCTGTGTGAACTGCTATGGCAATGATACTTTATTGTAAATAATAATAATAATAATAATAGTACTTGTTTAGTGCTTAATCTCGCATGAAAGCAACTCACAGCGCTACACACACACACACACACACACACACACACACACACACACTGACATGCACATGATGAAAGTCTGAGACAGACAGACAGACAGAGACTGGGTTTCATAAAGTGATATACAAACATGTTGTCCAGTCAGTGTTACATGCACGGTTCAGTAAGGTCAAGCCTAGATCAGCCGCTCGGATCGCGGAGGCGGCGACTCAGTGTAGGGATCAGATGAACTGAGATACTGACTGACCTGGATGCTGCTGCTTTGACTTGAAACCTTTTCTTTTGTTTTACAGACACAGCCTGTTCAGGCAGCTCATGTACCGCCTGGCCACCTTTCCCTCCAACTTGAACCCAGACGCGGACACCCTTGACGTCATGCTGGCCAAAATGGGATGCGTACACGTTGGGGGAGGCAAAGTGCGATGTGCTTTGTGTCATGTTGACTATGGGAACCTGGCAGACGAAGACAAAAGTCTGCACGTGCAGCATGCTGTCGGCTGTCCGTTTATGCCTGCCGCAGTTCCGCCTCACGGTTACGCCATCCTGGGAATGAACGCGCGTGAACAGCAGATACCGATCGTCGCGCTGGGTCCGTTCCTGCGTCTGAGATGCAGCATTCAGCAGCAGGAATCAGCGGGAGATGGCATTTCGAGGCTGTGTGTGTGATAATGTGTCCGTAGAACAGAAGTCAGAAATTCATGTCGCCAAAGCTCGCTCAAGTGAGTGAAAAAATGTTTTGCAACAGAAAAGAAAACACTTGAAAACAAATCGTTCGACGACGGATCAGTCGATCACGTGGAGCCTGATTTGTCAGATCGAGTAGTTTATCGCCGGGTAAAGAAAATCAGGACTGAGCTAATTCCACTATTGGCTGGAGGGTGGTGAGGCGAGGATTCCGCCGAATGTTCCTTATATCTGTTAATTATTTGCCTGTGATAATCTGATGATGCCTTTTGGCTGAAGTGTGTGCGTCGTCGCTTTTGAGGTCTCACCTCTATGTGTTTGCTGCAAGCTAATCAGCTTTCTCTGTGTGTGCATAAATTACTCAGTGTGCCATATCTGAAATCAAGTGACTCACAAATTTTGTACGATTTTTGATCAGTACAATCTGTTTTTACTGTTGACGACTGCTTTTTACCCTGGAAAAGAGAAAGCCGGTGTGTGTGTGTGTGGGGGGGGGGGGGTCACTATCATAATAAACATATTAAATATTGCTCAATTTTCATTTACAACTGTACATTCCAACAGAAAGTTTTATATTTTCATATGTTACTTTGAAATAATATATATTTGTACATGTACATTCACTGACGTGAGGGAATATTTCTATACGACACCACTGAACAGCATAATGGATTTAATGATGTAGTCTATTTCACAGGAAAATTCTCAGTAGTAGAGAGTTCGTTTCACCACAGACCTCAAGGAAAGTCATTTTTACGGGCACTGATATCGTTTCCAAGGCCTTTCGTTTGAGTGTTCTTCTCATCCAAGCTCTTGCCATCGCACCGTACGTTCGTCTGCTGTCTCCTAGCATATACGGATGTTACGTTACGTACATACAGTATATGTTTGTATGACAGCGACGGAAATATGCTATGACGCATTTGTAGATATGTATAATGTATCTATGTATGTAGCCATCACCTTACTGTTTCAAATGAGTCGAATGATGTTGTGTGCAGCTAACACACACACACACACACACACACACACACACACACACACACACACACACACACACACACACACACACACACACACACACTGACACACACACTCGCTGATCACTGTGATTTTACTTTTTCAGCTTGATTTTACTTTTTCAGCTTCGCTTTACATAGTCTATACCAATCTATGCAAAGTCTTTGCATACTTTCAACGAAGTATGAAAATGTATCTGAAAATAAAAGAGTGTTTAATATCAGTGTTGTTGATACTAAACTATATGATTGTGCATGTTAGTGTTGCAGTGCGGCATCTGCCATTGCCTGGAAACTGTCACATACACTGCAGACGGAATCATAGTCAATACTTACATCATGTGTAGGCATGGCTACATCAGTGTTGTCGGATGTCAGTATGTAAACTGTTATAGTATTTGCCGGAGACGCCTGTACTTTGATGTGAATAACAAAATCAAAACAACCGTCTCTAGGGTGCACGCACACACACACACACACACACACACACTGACGCCGGCACGCACGCACGCACGCACCGGCGCCAGGCGGCGCCGAGCCGCGGCACCGAGAGCCTGGCGAAAGAGAAGGAGACGCCGGACAGACAGACAGACATCCCTGAGAGAAATGATCCAGTCTAGGTTTGCAGGGCATCTGAGCTCGGAAAAATTCTAATCATACATATCAAGTCAGTTCAGTGATAGTGTTAGAGCAGTACACTCAGTCACGTGACCGACCTGTGACGGCGTACAGGTCGCACTGACGCGGCCGGAACGGGCCTTCTGGCCATTCAGTGTGTGTCCCATGCACAGTCCAGTACTCAGCCCGGCAAAGAATCAAGCGCTCTCAGTTTGTGCAACACGCAGTGCTCCTTAGTTTTTTAGTTGGATTATTCCGGCTTAGTTCTGACCTGATGAAAATTGGCCCACACGTAGGAGTCGCGGTCGAGCCACTATGGGCCGAAGGGCTGCGTTTACCAGTACATGCCAGGGGAGAGCAGCTGACATACTGTGCTGCAGACAGTGTGGAAACAAGAGTTGCTTCTCTGTTGCTGTGTGGTATCATGTAAGGCTTGTGTGAATTCAACACACAACTGATTTTCAATAGCTAATTGATTCAGACTGAACTGCATCAGAAGAAAAAAAACCCCTGACTCAGTACACACACACACACACACACACACACACACACACACACACACACACACACCGATGCCAGTTTACTGAACCTGTCTCAGTCGTCATTTTTCTCAGCCGCTTAGTCTACCGGTAGTCGGAAACATTGGCCACATCAGTCGGCCGATGTCAGTTGAACAGTTCGGCCCTGGTTACTGAATTTCAGTGACAATTATCCAATCAACGTGCAGACTGGGAACAAACCGTAACGCGAAAAAGCGAACATTATTTATTCAGTTCAGACACACGACATTGTTTCAATCTGCTGGCGGGTGGGTGGGTGGGGGTTTGGGGGTTTTAACGTCCTTTTCTACCACATACGGGTGATATCAAAGACGGGGCAACGATGAAAAAGCCAGCTCAATCTGCTGGCGTAGACTGGTCAGTGATAAGTTGGTAAAACAATAGCATTATGTTATTCCAGCATTCAATAAAAAATTCATTGTCAGGAACTGTAAACGCTAAGAAATAAATAGCGATGTCAATTATTGAGGCACATTTTAGTTAGACAATAAAAAAATTATTGTAAGGAACTGTAAATACTACGAAATAAATAGTGATGATCTGAATTGTTGAGGCACATTTTAGTTACACAGTAAAAATGTACAAAGGTATTGTTTTACACAGGTGAAGCTTTGAACAACAACAACAACAACATAAAAGGTCACGAAATTGATATGGCACAAAATCTGAGGCTTTTAAATAAGAAATAATTATAGTAATACATTTGTTTTACTGACTTTCAGGAAAGTGAGGAATGCCGGAGATAAGTTAGTATTGGAATTTGATAGAGAATCTTATGTTAGGCAGAACAAAAGCCGGACACACAGCTGAAGATACTGAATCAAACTATGACCCTTGGAATGGACATGTAATGTGATTGAACTCTACACAGCCGAGGACAAGCGCCCGAGAGACTGAGATGGTGGTACAGATGACCGTCAGTCCGTAAAACGTTTTGTGCTAACTGAAAAGTAGACCTGTAAAAGTGCAGACGAGTAATTGAAGCATACTATGTACAATGAAACAATAACAAGAAACACACGTGGCACACGAGGAGACAAGAAGCTGCACGATATCAGTAAATAGCACCAGCGGTATAAACAGTTTATGAGTTTAAGTAAAAGCTTAACTTGGCGTACTAAGTGAAATCACAGTCACTACCCAGACTTTAGGTCACACAGACAAAGTCAGTATTTCAGAATAAATAAGCCCCCCCCCCCCCCCCCGCCTCTCTGTCTGTCTGTCTGTCTCTCTCTCTCTCTGTCTCCGGCAGTTGGAGGCGTGCCTTGAGCGCGGCGTCACGGTTCACTGACTTGAAGGCGCCCCAGTGACTCGGATGCACGAAAGCGATCGAGCGATACGGCCGTATCCAGGCTCAGCTGGCGGGTCCTCCGACGGAGCCATCGATGTTTGAGCTTTACGTCCAATGGCCTATCAGCCCTGAAGGACAAGATTTTCCTGGCGTGTGTCATCGACTACTTGGCTTTGCGGGGAAGCCGGGGTATCTCCAGTGGTGTATCACTGAGATCTGTCAAGTGCCTCAGACTGGTAAGTAGGCCACAGAGCTACAACTGCAGCTAAATTCAGCCAATCATAAACAACTGTTGAGACCGCAACTCTCTTTTTCTCCCACCAGGTCAACACGCACAACAAGCTGAAATGACGCAAACGGGAAAACCCGAACATTCTATAATTACTTTCATCATCACATATTATAAAGTGAACTGACATTGTTCTACTCTGATTGCGTAGACTGGTGGCAAGCTGGTCCCAGCAAAACGTGACAATAGTATTATGCCAGCAATCACCATTCGCTACCTCCTTCAACATGAAACAATTATAAAGTTTAAGTAAACTTAACTGAATTTTAAAAAAGCCGCAACAACAATGAAACAGTGATTCAATATTTAAGGCACTTCTTATTTACACAATGATAACTGTACAATCTGTTTTGCACAACTACACGTAAACCTTTGATATAGGTCATGAAATTGATATGGCACGAACGCTGAGACCGTTTTGAATTTTCCACTAGGAAACACTGATATAAATACTGCACATTGGTCTAAATTACTTTCAGGAAAGTGAAGAATGCTGCCGATAAGTTAGAACTGGAATGTGGCAGAGAATCTTATGTTAGGCAGCGCAAAAGACAAAAAGATAATCAAACTATGACTCTTGGAATGTACATCATGATGACTGTAATCAAGTGATTGCAAGACTGACTTTCAAACTGAGAAGCTGATCAAACTGGCACGTGTACTTATCTGTTCCCACTGACCGTTTATCAAGAAACACAACTGCTGACAAGCGCCCGAGAGAGATGGCGATACGGATAACATATATAAACATTCCTTTAACTCAGCGAAAAGCGAAGCTGTAAACTGAATTCCGCGCACTGCAAACGCCGGAGTAATTAAAGCATGATTATGTACAATAACAAGAAACACATGTGGATCAGTAGGAGACCAGGAGCTGCACAACTGAAGTTCAGCTGCATAGCGAATCAGTCCCAGTTTCAATCACAACCCAGACTCTAAGTCACACAGACGAAATAATTCAAAAATATATCCCCCCCCCCCTCTCTCTCTCTCTCTCCGGGCCAAGCTGAAGGGGGTGTCTCTCACCTACTGTCAAATTCAAAAGACACAGTATTCCTATATGGCGTCCAATGTATCGTTTTGAGCAAATTAGTTCTATGAACATGTTTCAAGTTCTTTTACATGTCTGAATAATGAGTATGAAAGTTTACGGTCACCGGGATACAAAGGCTTTTGAAAACCTACAGTCACAACAGCAAACAACCCAACGCTTACAGTTATTTAGAAACAAAGTCTGGAAACGCCCCCTCCTGTTGCCTGCTGATGAACACCGCATCTCAGCCGTAGAAAAGGACCCAGCTCGACGATCGGCATCCGTGCTGCACTGGTTGGCAGGTTGTAGTAATACGGCGGCGGAGCGGTTGCATGCGCGAATTGACAGCCAGCCAAATGCCTCACGTGAAGACTCTTGTCCTCGTCCCCCAGGTTCCCGTAGTACGCGCAGCAAAACGCACACCGGACTTCCCCTCCCCCGACATGCACGCAGCCTTTCTGGGCCAGGATGACGTCAACGCGGTCATCTCCATGATCGCCGTTGAACGTGCGCAGGCGGTGCATCAGCTGGCTGAACAGGCCTGGTCCCAAGGCTAGTCTGCAAGCATACGACACAACAGCCCGAAATGACATCTGCGTGACAAAACCAACAAAAACCAACACAAAACAAAACAAACTAGAGAGGCAGAAGCCTACTTGCCTCATTCGTGAAATGGGTGAAGGTCATTCAAAAGAGTGTGGCTGTAAAGGTCTTATTCATGGCTATCATCATGTCAGGTTAGGTGTCCCTGGTGATTGTAGGTCCTGAGAAAATTGCAAAGTTACGATTTCCTATGGACAGCGTGTATGGGCTGGACCTAGACTCAGGGTCATTGAATACAGGTATGTCAGTAAAGGTCTTTTTAATGTGTATCATCATGCAAAGTGTGATGCCTCTCGTGTTTGTAGATTCTGAGAAAATGTCAATGACTCGAGGTCATTGAAGTCAGTAAATGATCTTTTAATCAAGGTCAATCTGGAGGGTATACCTAAAAAGTGTACTGCCGCAGGTCTTTGTAGATTCTGAGAAAATGCCCATATTAAGTTTCCAGACAGCTTTAATGACCTTGACCTTGAGTCAAGGTCATTCAAAAGGCTGCTGACTCAAGCCTGGGAAAAAAAAATCCCATGTGCGCAGGACTCAGTGGAGAATGACTAGCCGATAGTGTGCGTACGGTAGCCTTAAAAAAAAAAAAAAAAACTTCAGTAGCCGAAACTAGAAAGGGAATGGAACTTCACCGCTTGTCACTGCAGTCACGGTCACTGACTGACTGACTGGACTCTCAGGTTGCCCGGCCACGGCGGCGGTACTTGGACGAACCCATTTCCTCGGCTCTGAGCAGTCTCCCCATCTCAGTCCATCCCCCCCCCCCCCCACACACACACACTGATCAGTCCAACTCAGTGACTGTGGCTGGAGCCGGTACGAGTCCAGGACTGGCGTGTATTTTGTGGCCGGAAACCGTGACCGGCCGGCCCGCGTGACATTTTGCAAAACTGAACATTATTGTTGTGCGACCCCGTTCAGTTTCTGTCGTCTGCTACTGAGCTTTCCGTAGCCGGCCAAGGAACACCTTTTTATGCGTTGGTTAATGTCGGTGAAGAGGTTGCTCATGAAATGGGGTGTGGAGCCTGGGAGTGTGAGGTGCGGTGCGTAGGTGAGTTGTGCTGGGAGTGTGTAGGGTGAATGAATGTCTTTAATGATTTGATCCAGTTGATGTGCTATGTATAGGTGTTGTAATGCTGTGTCTGTGTCTGTATCTGTATTTGTAGTGTGCATGTCCATGGGTATGTCAAATTCGCGTGTGATGATATCTATGTCTTCATTTGTAAGTGTGTATTCTGTATTTGTGTCTGCTGTGTGTGTTGTGGTGTGTGTTGAGTGTCCTGTTTGTGTGTCTGTGATGAGGCTAGTTGTGTGTGTTGCGGTGTGTGATGAGGTCTGATCTGGTGTGATGAAGATGTCAATGTCAAGCGATGATGATAATGATGATGAAGATGGAAGTATGATGTTGGTGGGTGAAGGTGAAGTCATTGCTGTGGACAGAAGAATAAGTAATTTGGTTAATATGGTTTTTTGTCTTAATTGTGGGGAGATGAGATATGGTAAAAGAGAAGAGGGGGGGGGGGGAAGGGGGGGGGGGGGGTTGGAAAATATTTATAAGGGGGAGAGGTGAAAAAAAAGGAGGGTACCCATGAAAGTCTTGACCGTAGCGGGACGCGTTTCGCCGGACTTTCACCGGCTCATCAGCCGCTTTTGGTCAAGACAGGAGGGATTGCAGGGTAAGGAAGGACGGAAGTAGGAATAATTATTTGTGGTATAAATTTAAAGTGTGACAATTGAATCGTTGACTTATTAATCCTATTATTAACCCCCCCCCCCCCTACATGGTCCAACCCTTGTCGTGGGGTAGTGGCTTGTGTACCTCAATGACCCAGAGAACTATGCCAGCAGGAGCACATGCTCCTGGCAGGGTCACCCAAGCTGGACAGGTCGAAGGGTAGAGGTCAGACGAATGTGGACCACCTCTCCAAGAGGCTAAACGGGTTTGCGTAGGGTTAACAGCCCTACCTGTAAAAAACACTAAGTTACTGAAGCATCGACAGCAACAAACCGAGACATTCACCTGGGCGAGGAAGGGTCTCCATCCCGGAGACCTATGACGCATTGCAGTGAAAGCCGAAAGGAAGCTGCAAGGCCGACCCCCCTTCTAACACCCAGGACAACAACGAGAGTAGCCACATGGAACATCAGGACAATGTATGAAGTAGGAAGGACCATACAAGTAGCAAGAGAGATGAAGAACTACAAGATAGGAGTACTGGGACTGAGTGAGACAAGGTGGCTACAGACAGGACAGCTGAGATTTTCATCGGGAGAGCAATTGCTGTACTCTGGACACACAGAGGATGGAGCCCCCCACACTGAGGGCGTGGCCCTGATGCTGGCACCGGAGGCACAGCGGGCACTCATCGGCTGGGAACCTGTCAACTCCCGCATCATCACAGCCAAATTCATCACCAAGAAAAAAGACATCAAGCTGAACATCATCCAGTGCTACGCTCCCACCAATGATGCGGAAGAGGAGAAAAAAGATGACTTCTACCAACAACTGCAGACAGTGATAGATAGAGGAGGAGCCAAGGACATGACCATACTGATGGGAGACTTCAACGCCAAGATTGGACCAGACAACACAGGCTATGAGGACACCATGGGAACACACGGACTGGGACAGATGAACGAAAATGGCGAGCGCTTTGCAGACTTTTGTGCCCTGAACCAGCTAGTGATAGGAGGCAGCATCTTCCCACACAAGCGCATCCACAAGGCCACATGGAGATCGCCGGACCATGTCACGGAGAACCAGATTGATCACATCTGCATCAGCCGGAAGTTCAGGAGATCGTGGCGGGATGTGCGCGTGATGAGGGGTGCCGATGTACCATCAGACCACCACCTTCTTGCAACAACATTGAGACTTCGGCTCAAGAGGCACACCAACGCCAACAGCACACGGACCAGGTACAACGTTGGACTTCTCAGGAACACAGACACACAAGCAGCATTCCGGATCAGCCTTTCCAACAGGTTCCAGCCACTGCAAGACCTGATAGAAGACAGTGAAATGGACATCGAGACACAGTGGGAACACAGCAAGAAACTCTGGCACGACACATGCGAAGAGGTCCTTGGCAAGAGAAAGACCCAACATAAGGAATGGATCTCTGCTGATACCATCCAGAAGCTGGAAGTTAGGAAAGAGAAGAAAACTGCACTGAACACGAGCCGAACAAGAAGAGCTAAGGCAAAGGCACAAGAGGAATACACAGCAGCTGACAGAGAAGTGAAGAGGAGCACCAGGAAGGACAAGAGGGACTACATCGACAACCTGGCCAGTCAAGCAGAGGAAGCAGCCCGACAAGGGAATCTAAAAGACTTGTACCAGGTGACCAAGAAGCTCACGGGCAAATTTCAGCAGACAGACAAACCAGTGAAGGACAAGAACGGGCACCCACTGACAACAACTGAGGAACAGCTGAAGCGATGGGCAGAACACTTCAGGGAGCTGTTAAATCGCCCCATCCCTGAAACACCACCAGACATCCCACCAGCTGAGACAGAACTACCCATCAACTGTGACAAGCCCTCTAAGGCGGAGATCAGGAAAGCCATCATGACACTGAGAAATGGGAAAGCTGCAGGGCCGGACGAGATACCAGCAGAAGCCATTAAAGCAGACACAGAGACAGCCGTCAACATGCTGCACAGCCTGTTCAGCAAGATCTGGGAGAAGGAAGAGGTGCCAGCCCAGTGGAAAGAAGGGATCGTCATCAAGCTGCCAAAGAAAGGGGACCTCAGGGACTGCAGCAACTACCGAGGGATCATGCTCCTGTCAGTGCCAGGCAAGGTTCTCAACAGAATTCTACTGGAGAGGATGAGAGAGGCAGTCGACCCCATGCTCCGAGACCAGCAGGCAGGCTTTCGCAGGAACAGGTCCTGCGCTGACCAGATTGCCAGCCTACGCATCATTGTGGAGCAGTCACTGGAGTGGAACTCCCCCCTCTACATCAACTTCATAGACTATGAGAAGGCCTTCGACAGTGTAGACAGAGAGGCGCTGTGGAAGCTGCTAAGGCACTATGGAGTTCCCGGGAAGATCATCTCCCTGATCCAGTGCACCTACCAAGACATGAGCTGCAGGATTGCCCATGCCGGCCAGTTGTCAGAAAGCTTCGAGGTGAAGACCGGAGTCCGCCAGGGATGCCTGTTGTCCCCGTTTCTCTTCCTCCTGGTCATCGACTGGATCATGAAGACCACTACAGCAGGCAGGAAAAACGGGATACAGTGGACACTCTGGACGCAGCTGGATGACCTCGACTTCGCGGACGACCTGGCGCTCCTGTCTCACAGCCACAGCCAGATGCAGGACAAGACTACGTGCCTGGAAGCCACATCAGCCGGAACAGGGCTCAAGATCAACAGGAAGAAAACCGAGCTGATGAAGATCAACACCACTGCCAACACACCAGTCACAGTCGGTGGAGAGCCCATCAGGGAGGTGGAGTCTTTTGTCTACCTGGGGAGTGTGGTTGATGGACAGGGAGGCACAGACCGAGACGTCACAGCCAGAATCGGCAAGGCAAGGGCAGCAATGGTCATGCTGAAGAACGTCTGGGCATCCAAAGTTGTCAGCATAAGAACCAAACTTCGCATCTTCAACTCCAACGTGAAGTCAGTTCTGCTCTACGGATGCGAAACATGGAGGACAACGAAGACGATGCAGCAGAAGATCCAGACATTTCTCAACACCTGTCTGAGGCGCATCTTCAACATCCGATGGCCAGAGAAGATTCGGAATGAAGAGCTGTGGGAGCGAGCGGGGCAGGAACCAGTGGCCAAGCAGATCCTGCGGAGGAAGTGGGGCTGGATTGGACACACCCTCAGGAAACCAGCATCCAGCACCACACGCCAAGCCCTGACATGGAACCCGCAGGGGAAAAGGAAGAGAGGCCGGCCTCGCAACAGCTGGAGGCGGGACACTGAGGCAGAGCTATGTAAGCAGGGGACCAACTGGACTGGAGTGGCAAGACTAGCCCAGAACAGAGTGCGATGGCGAAGGGTTGTCGATGGCCTATGCTCCACGTGGAGCCAAGGGCCTAAGTAAGTAATTAACCCCCCCCCTCTCTCTCTCTCTCATCTTCAGCCCCCGCCCCCTCTCTCTCATCTTCAGCCCCCCCCCCCACCCTCTCTCTCATCTTCAGCCCCCGCCTAAATGTTACAAAACAAGATTATGCTGTGTAAAACAAACATACACAGCTGGCACACACAGACTCGCGTCAGTGTTACTGTAAATTTGATCTGAGGTGATTTTTTTTTTCTTACCTGAATATTTATGGAATGAAATCCTTTGCGATTGACAAACTCATGCTCCTGTTCGTAGGGCCTCCGGATGCGCACATGGGTACCGTCAATACAGCCAATAACATTGGGAAACCTTTTCATGGCAAAAACATTCTCCTTGTTTAGCTGAGCCTCTCGGCGAGTTGGCATCTTGATCCACTGGTTCGCTTGTCGGAGAAGCGCATCAGTTACCCGGGTAACAGCACGACACACTGTAGGTTGTGACACTCCGATAAGGTCGGCCACAGCTTCTTGAAAAGTGCCTGTTGCGTAAAATCGCAATGCCAGCAAGATTTGTAACACAGGTGTAAGTGACCCCTTTCTTGGAAGCACATATTCTAAATCATCGCTGACACTGTCGACTAAATCTAAGATTTCTTGACGACGAAACCAGAACTTTTTGAATACCTTGGTGTCAGAAAACTCCTCCAGGGGAAGAGTTCGATCGCGAAAAATCCGATTTAAGCGCATTGCCTGTCTTCGTCGGCGTTGAAAAAACATGTAGGTAGCCATTTTTCTTTGCAGTAGGCCCGGTCTACAGCCTTTAGGCCAGCGAAATCGCGGGTCTAAATTTCATCCATTTAGTCCCGCCTTTAGACCTGGCCTAGCTTCAAGGTCGGCTCCATGAATGCCGACTAAAGTGGTAGGCCCTGGCCTACTTTCGTAGGTCGGGCCTACCACGGTAGGCCCGCCATATGAATCAGACCCCTGATGTCAGCTGCGGGTTACTGTGCAGTCTACTGGCTGCTGAACACAAAAGAGTCCACCATTTGCCCGCCGGGTCAGGAGATCCTTTGAAAGGTCACAGAATACAATTTTTTGCTGCTCTCTGGCTCCTACAAATGTGAGCCGGGCAGCATAGGTCCTTCAAAAATTGTTTGCAAACCAAAACCCACAATGGTTTCCGTCCAGAAGCAACACATGTCCGCAAGCTGCATGCCAAAAATGAAGCCTGGAAACCGTAATTTTCACACTCTGCCGGTGTGGCGTCCTTCCCAACCCCGTAAACAAACCAGTGCACTCCCTTATCATCCATGCTCTGGCACACGCCCACGGATATGGCCAAAAATAGGTCACCCCCCAAGTCAGCATTCACATTTTTCTGCACAACAGACATTGCTCTTTTCACCAAAACCCAAAATGTGGGGACAAATGCGCTTTTAGCAACTCAAAAGGGGGGGGGGGGGAGGGGGAAAATTCATTTTATTAGTGCAGGTCCTCGTACTTACTCCCTCCCCTGCCTTATTTGAATTATGTTCTGTGACCTTCAGTCACTGTTTGAGCAAGTCTCGCGCACACTTGAAGAGAGAGAGAGAGAGAGCCACAAACAAGCACATCAGTCATTTAGTTTTAATTCAACAACAACAACAACAATCTTAAAACTGAGGAAGCAGACATCTTCATGTCACGTCGAAATTCAGTCCGCACTGACTGATTTTCGCACTACACATGGCTGTGCTATGTTTGGTAACACACCGGAAGCGTGTATAGCGATTTGCGCGCGAAACGCAAACGAAGAGCGAAGTCGAGACATTCAGAGGCCAGTTTTGCAGGTAAAGTTCGCGCTTAGACGAGATAGTTCATAGGAATAAGTAGTTTAATGAATACGGACCGAAAACAGCCTTCACGCTCAGCTGTTCTGTCGGTTACCTAATTAAACTACAAGCTGCACTGATTTCACTTGATCCCGCGACTGTCAGTTCGTCAGCCGGCTATGCGGCCCCGGTGGCTCTAAGGGGTCTGAACGCGAACGCGCGGGTACCGCCGATCGCTTCAAATATAGGCTAACAGAAGTAGGTCAAGGTCTAGCGCATGGGACGGGCGGGCGAGTCTCTTTCCACGATTGTAACGAAAGTGCATAAAGATCGCTTGGTGGCAGAGTTCAGCTCGTTTCCTATTAAACCGGCGCGGCCGCGGAGGGGAGGGGAAGGCGCCTGCTACAAGAACCGAGTGACACCGGCTTATCACAATCCTTGTCACCACTGGCACTCAAAATAAATCAGTACTCGTGGGTACTCCGAGAGACACAAACCACTGTAATCAACAAGTAAAAAAACTAAAACCTCAAACAAACAAAAACAAACAAACAAAACAAAACAAAACCAAAAAAAAACAACCAAAAAACACTAAAAGACAACAACAACAAATTGAGCCGTACTAGTCTTTTTACCTCACAAGAAATCCGACGCGACTGCCTCCAGGATTCGAACTCTGCATTTTGAAGACTGATGGGATCAGTTGTTGGCTCACTTGACAGTTAAAGCAATTGTCCTCTTCATATATTTGAACACGGTCGAAGTAGTATTCAGTGCCGATCGAACCGTCCTGTCCGGCTTATTGATGTATGAGTGTTGGCTGTTGCGTCTCCGACTGATACTGAAACGCTGAATGGTGAGAATTAAGGGCACGGCATTCCGAGCTTCTCAACATAAAGTCGAAAACAGAAATAATTACTAGTATCGACCGGACCTTTGCCGGGCGGGGACAGAACTGAAGACAGTGCGACCTTTTTAGTCGTTTAGGCAACCGCACCGGCCTTTGAGAGGCTACCCGCCCTTACATTAACAGCCGGCACAAAGTACTAGTGCGAAGACTCAGTGATCACACTGGGCTGCAAAGCCTCACTCCGCGTAGTATCTGAGACCTATTCTGGGTGACCACTATCTGGTCACATGGTGGGTCGCCCAGAAGAGGTTCTACTGTAGGCTGAGCGGCCTCGGTACAGGAGTCGAGGTCATGTCGCCGTCTCAATTCCTGCATTGCCATCGACCGTACTACATGCATTCGGAGTGCCGTTACGAAAGTACGCCGGTGTACCGAGGCAAAGCGAGCCAGAACCCACACCGAACGAACACAAGCGGGCGCACTGAGCGCTCGCCAGCTGACCCATCCTGACATGGCCCGTCTCTGTCACTACAGGTTGTGTGCTTTTCAGTGGAACCACAACTTGATGCAACCTGGAATGCACTCTTCACCGCCTCGTCTGTACGTCATATGATTATCTATGTACATGCACATGTCCTAGAACTCCTTACACTTACACTGGCACGCAGATGTTCGTTCGTTAGACTGGACGCAGTTGCGGTCTCTCTGTCTCTCTCTCTGTCGGCAGTCACACACTGCCACACACACACCGTGCACTGAGTGACACACACACACACACACACACACACACACACACACACACACACACACACTGACACCGTCACACACACACACACACACACACACACACACACGCGCACACACACACACCGCACACACACTGACACACGCGCGCGCGGACGGACGCATACACACTTACAAAATACACACACACACACTGACCGTGCTGACACACACACACACTGACTGACTGACACACACACACACACTGAGGCACACACACACACATATACACACACACGCGCGCGCGCGCGCGCGCGCGAACTGACGCGTAGACACTTACAAAATCAGCGTACCAACGTGCGATTGCGTGGGAAAAGAAAAAGAAAAGAACGCGGCCATAATCCGTCAACACGCGGCCATAATCCGTCAATACGCGGCCATAATCAAACGCGGCCGTGATCAAAACGAGAGTCTAACTCAGTAATAACTGAGCCCTACGATAATGCAGATTCCTCAAAAAGTCATACGTGCACATGTCTACGAAATAATTAGATTGTCCCTGCATTTTCATGTCAGTTTAATAATAGTATTTGGCGTCGCCGGCTCAGTTGGTTCTGGCTTAGTTGTCAGTCAGTTTACACACTTGTCCATCAAGACTGGTTCACCTCAAAACGAGGCTGTGTCGGTGAACGTTCTCTAACTGAGTTGGGCTTTCGTTTGCAGTTGTGACCATGATCACATCTTCCCGGCAATGCATGTCGTCGGATACATCATCATAATATGAAACTGCCAAGGAATTAACTTGAGTTAACTTGAGTTCCTCGCCCAGGTGAATGTCTTGGGTTTTTTTTTTCAATTCATTTCATTTATTATCCCAACTTGGGCAATTTGTTGCTGTCCGCCGATGCTTCAGTAACTTGATGTTTTTACAGGTAGGGCTGTTAACCCTACGTAAACCCGTTTAGCCTCTGGGAGAGGTGGTCCACGTTCGTCTGACCTCTACCCTTCGACCTCAGTGTCCAGCTTGGGTGACCCTGCCAGGAGCACGTGCTCCCGCTGGCATAGCTCTCTGGGTCATTGAGGTACACAAGCCACTACCCCACGACAAGGGCCGGGTGGACCATGTAGGGAATTAACTTGAGCTGGCGACAAGTTATTCAACTGCGATACATGTACCGATGCACCAAGACCGCAGTGATCTCAAGTTGCTCTTGGCCGGGTGCACGCATCTCGAACGCTGAGTCTGCCGCGCAAGGACGAGACATATCACGCCACAACGCCGGCCTTGTGTGGTACGGCTGAGTTCAGTTGGGTGGAGGCGAAGGGGGGGGGGGGGGGTGTCGTCGGAAAGAGATGTCACAGTCTATCTTCTGCTCAGTTGTGACAAAAAATACCGCAAAGAGAGGATCAGGTTTAACAACTTCGCGACTGGTTTATTTAGATAGGTACGGTACACCTCCCAACTGGCTTGCGGAACGAACTTATCGCTTGCGGCGTTTCCCAATACCGCTGTTGCCGATTCTCGTTATAGCGCGTGAACATGCGTGAACGTGCGCGATTTTGGACCGAGACAAGGCTTGATAGACTCGGCATGTGGGCTACTCGAGTCACACACGATGCCGCACTACCACTGCGTTGCGATCGGCTGCCATAATGGCTCGAGAAAATCAGATAAGCTGGAGAAATTCCCAGCGACGGTCTTACCTAATGGTGAGATCGTTCAGTTTGGGCCCTTTTCTTCAAAAGTTTCAAGAAATTTGTGGATAAAAGCGATTCGAAGGCAGAACGCCGACCCGTCTCGGTGGCCTAGCGTGTGCAGCCGCCATTTCGTCGGGAACAAGCGGACAAATTCTGTCCCGGTACCTACATTGTTTGAACACAATCGTTATGGAACCAAAAATCAAGAAAGAAAGACTTTCATTTCCAAGCAAAAGTTCAGTTCGCACTGATAAACAGCCAAAGTGCTTGAATAAAAATTAGTGGCAAGCCACAAGTCACAGGTCGACTTGACCTTTACACCGCCTACCTCTCGGTTGAAGCGACTGCCGATCTGCTTCAAGGGCTAGAGTGATAAGCTGCGCTTTTGTGTAGCCACTTAAACGCACGCCCCTGTCTTTCAGATCTTTTTTTCCGTTCAGGAACTTTCATTGATTTAATTTTATCGCGAACATCTTCGCCGGTCGAAACGCTCACGTTGCTCGCCATCGCATGCGTAGCCCACCTCAGGTGGACCGTTCGCGTCTCCGGCGCTGGAGAGCACCCGACTCTTCGTAACCGGCAACCGCAGTATTGCATAAACAACATCATACTGAGCCAGAAGAATCGGTTCGATGACGCGGCGACCACACTCAGGGAGCGCTCCAGTAGTGGCTGGGGGCATTAGCTGGGATTTATCGTCCACGCCACAACGAGGTGATTGCAGACGGCCCTAGGGGGCAGGTTAAGGGGGATGGGGATAGCTACCCTAACTGTACAGTCCAGCTGAACATTTTTCCAATCCAGTCAGACTGCCAGGTCGGCCACAGTTTATGTATCCTTGACTGTAATGGACAAGTTACACAAACAGATCCAGTTCACAGTCAGTGGAAGCGGGGCAACGTGAAAAGGGCCTGTACAAATTTTGACCCTGTCGGGATTCGAACCCGGGTCCAACGCTTAAACGGTTGAGCCACCGACTCCCCCGATCCAGTAGTGTAACAACAGTCGTAGAAATTGAATGTTCGACCGCTCGCCCAAAATGTAAACAAACATTGTAACGCATTAAGAGCTGTACTAATCATCAAGATAAGAGTATTTCGAGCGTAGAGGCGCACTCACGAGAGAAACTGTGAGTTCCAAAACATATCTTGGCTCCGCAAACATGGGATTAGCCCGTTTAAACAGACAGCTTGGGAATCAGTACCTCATTTGTGAAAATGACGCGGGAACTGAAAGCATGTGCTACCACGATTCAAATCAGTGCCTGACGACAACTGCTTTCAGTTCACGTAAAGATATGCATCTGAGCATGAACTATTGGTTCTTGGGCTGAAATTATGGCACCAGCATCAACTTGATATCCTTCATCGCAGTAGAAGTCGTCCAGGTTTTGTATCTCAACCGGGCCAGAAATGTACAGGCTCCTTTCCAGTCGCCGTTTGACTGTGAAATCACCTTCCCTGTAAACAAAATACCACCCACTCTGCACTGCCTAAACCGAAAAGAAAAGTTTTTCTAAAAGTTTGACTAAAGTCTGACATATACCTGTATACATGCACTTCTATACGACTGAGAAACTTCAAGTCTGCTCCTCTCTGGATAGTGCAGATGACTGATGGTGACGTCAGTGAATATTAGGGTAAACAGAATCGCGAAGACGGGAAGCTTACGAGAAGATCGCCGATGACAAACGTCGCGCATTCACGTGGCTGATACTTACTCATGTTCATGAACTCCCGCCCTGCCGGCTCAGAAGTTCAGTTTTGGTTTGTATCGTGACACCCATCAAGGCTCTCTGACCTCCTTCCGATTCAAGCGGATCAATGAAGTCACGGCTGAGTGGCATTGCGCCTGTCATTTTGTTTGTTATATGGTATCAGCGCTCGTTAACAAGGCAAAGTCAACAGACAGCACGCATCTGTTTTAACTGAGACGATTCGATAATTTGATCTTGCAGAGTTTAACATCATACACGCAAAGTGTCAGTGTTAGGCTCTCCGCTGTGAACCGAAACATCGTTGTCACTTTGTTTTTATCAGAAACATTATTTATTAGGAATCACAACAAGGTGCGCTATATATCTATCTTTAAACGCGTTATAGTGTTCAGTTACTCGGCAGTGTGTACGTGGGCATTGCTCCTGTCCTTCTACTTGCTGGTTTTATGGTACAGCGCTAACACAGCAGTGTCAATAACAGGCGACATGAATATGTATACTATAGTGCAGAATGCTAGGACGAAATTCGACATGACATCGCTCAACTCAACACCACGCATTTGTTCAGTATTAAACCGGGTGGGCCGGGGTGACACCTTTTTCACTCTGTTTTTATTAGAAACATTGTGTTTCAAAGCTGAGTACCACTCAGGCCCCTAGCAACACCACGCATTAGAAACATGGTGTTTCAAAGCAGAGTACCATTCAGCCCCCTAGAAACACCACGCATTAGAAACATTGTGTTTCAAAGCTGAGTACCACTCAGCCCCCTAGCGACACCACGCATTAGAAACATTGTGTTTCAAAGCAGAGTACCATTCAGCCCCCTAGCAACACCACGCATTAGAAACATTGTGTTTCAAAGCTGAGTACCACTCAGCCCCCTAGCAACACCACGCATTAGAAACATTGTGTTTCAAAGCTGAGTACCATTCAGCCCCCTAGCAACACCACGCATTAGAAACATTGTGTTTCAAAGCTGAGTACCACTCAGCCCCCTAGCAACACCACGCATTTGTTCAGTATTAAACCGGGTGGGCCGGGGTGACACCTTTTTCACTCTGTTTTTATTAGAAACATTGTGCTTCAAAGCTCGAGTACCACTCAGCCCCCTAGCATACTTCCCATCCTGCCGACACATGTAAACAGCTAAGTGCTCGCTCTCTAAGCGCATCAGTCCTACGGGTCCACTGAAGTATCGTATCCATACACCATCGGCGTTTTTGTTTGTTTGTGTTTTCACTCGTTTTGTCTTATCGAATCTCTTTGTATCGAGACCAACCGACTGGAGTTGAAAGATTTGGCGTTGTGGCAAAAAAAACCCAACAACAACAAAACAAACAAAAAACAACAACTAAAAAACAAACAAACCAACAAAAAAAAAAAACACAAACAAACATAAGACATATGTTTCAGTGTACCTTGTTTAATGATTTAGCTGCAGAACTTTTCGTCTAAAATAGTGGGTTTCAAAGAACGGAAACGTGACTCGGACACACAAAAACTATTGTTTTTGCTAACACGGCTAATAGACGACTCCACTCGGCAAACCCCGGGGCCAAAGCCCCGCCCCTTAACTCTGCCGTGTAATGACAAAACACAGTATATCCATGTCGTCGTTTTCTTGGAAAAGGGGTGATCTCAAGATGAAAGAGATTGACGTAATCTGACGTAAAGTGGTCTTTTTCCTCAAATGACGTCAATGGACTTACTGCTTCCTTTCCGCCGTGTTTCAGCCATATCAACCTACATGTGCTTCACTCGCAGTAGTGTTTGGGGAAATGTTTGCCGGACCGCCATGCCATACTAGTATCACCACCAGTTTTGTACTCATTATGCCGCGGGACGCGATTGGCTAAATTCTGGGGGCTGAACACTTTTGATTGACAGGAGTGGAGTCGCTAATTACTGAACAAGACTTGTTAAATGTTTATGATGGCTGAGGGCAAATTGTGTCTTGAGTTTGTGTGAATCTGTAGTTGTTTTTTTTTTTTTTTCTTCTAATCTCTTTTTGGGCGGTTGATGCAACACTTAAGCACTGACTGAGCACTAATGTTGGTTCGCTCTGTAAACTTGCTTATCTCGGACGGATACTATCTGGCATACATCAGGTGTGTCCTCAGTTTTCGGCATAGACCTGTATAGCAGTCTTTGATTAGCTCTTACTTGTTGGTTTTTGCTCCATCCAATAAACAAAGCACACAAAGAAAACCTCTGCATGAACAAGATTAATTGAAATCGAAAATTTGATGCAAAGATCGCCGTCAAACAGTATATATATAGCATTGTAACAGAGCACAATCAGTAAAAACTTATATGCGTGCTCATCCGAGCCAGTTTACATAAAAGCATGGTGGAGAAATTGCCGTGGAAAATTAAATAAAGTGAAAAGACGTTAATAATAATAGGCGCATTAATATAGGTGCTTTATCCCCACATATTTGGCTCAAAGCGCCGCGAGCTAAACCCTCACGGCACGCACGCTGCGGCTCAAGCGAACCACACGCATTCTCTCACACACTGGACATGAACACAGTACAATCACTGACGTGGTTCGAAGGGCCAGCTCAGCAATTTAAGTTTCGGAATTTTAGAATTGCATTTTTTTTAATTTTGTGGGCTGAACATTTCCAAAGCAGAGAGGGAGGAAGCCGGAGTGCCCGGAGAGAACACACGTCGCTTGGAAAAAAGGGGGCAGGAAGACGAGAAAAAAGGGGGCAGGAAGACGAGAAAAAAGGGGGCAGGAAGACGAGAAAAAAGGAGAAGAGAACACTGTAGTAAAACTGCAGTAGTGAGCGTGAGTTGGTGGTGGCAACGGCCCGTCTGTGTGGACACATCGTAAATGTAGAAATATAAGTGGAGAGGCGACCCGATGACTCAGTAACGTGCTAGAATTAAGCTTATATGTTTCTGGTACAGTTCTACACATACACATTTCCACACGCGGCCGAGGGCATTGCTTTGAGTAAACTTTTGATTAGAAAATGACTCCTACTAAAGACACCAGTTCGGTTTTACCTTGACAGAGTAACCATTTCTAGGCCGGCAAAGTTCCCCCCTCCCCTCCCCTGTTTTCTCTACTTTTGAATCTAATCGAAAAATGCATGAATGAAACAAAATTCATGCCGAGCGGCGTACGTGTGACTGAAACAATTAGTTTTGCCTCAGTAACACCTCTAGCAGCATTTTCACCCAGTTTTCACAGCGTTTATCACTGAACCGGAACCGTGACCGTGGTGCTAGTGCACTGTGGTGGCGTAGTCCTATCATTACATCAGATCCCAGTGTTACTTATAGCCATTAGCCAAGCACTTAGCACTGACGCTGCACGCAGAACTGAACTGAATGTAATAATATTGAGACAATAGGAGAGACAAATAATTCCACTTGACCAAAGGCATCGAAACACATGTAGAACCGACATTAATACCGTACATAATATGACTTTTCATGTATTCTTTTATTCAGCTGAGAACAAAGATACATACAAAGCCAGTTAACCTCTCTTTTTCCCCTCTATTAATTCATACTACGTAGCCTGATATTTTGATAAATCTAGTCTACTTTTTCCCGTGTCCGTGTGCATTCCAGACGTATGCCTCAGAATTTTCAACGGTGTTGGTGCATTTGACGACAGGGCAACATCCGGGGTAGTTCTCGTAAGGCTTGCTGCTCAGCTCACATGGTGGTTTTACTTCGACTGTGGGACATCTGGGTCAAAAAAGGTGGAATGAGTGCTCATCCACGCTGTGCAAGGGAGAGAAACTCAATAACAGTCGGCATGAGTAGGTAAAGGTTATTTTCCCTTGCGGTAGAGCAAGCTTATGTGCCTGCACTGCACACCATTGATTGCACACTTTCAGTGGTGGTTGTCTTGCTTGTCCTGTGAATACTGTGGGTATATGTACATGTTTGAACGATGGTGTTGTTATTTAGCGTGCTGTTCCTGTGAATCAACCAGTAATGTCAGTTATCCTTACTTTTTATTGTAAATCTCTTCTCTATCAGTGTTTCAACTGATTCAGTGTTTCAACTGAATCAGTATTTATTCTAAGTTGTATAGTTTACATAAATATTTTCTGTAAAGCGCCTAAAGCCATCTGGGATAGGCGCTACATATATCAGTATAAATACCCAGTATTATCATCATTACTGAATAATTGTTATTTTATATGTTTATATGGCATGATAGCCGGCAGTACCAGTAGTGTAAGCTGTTGACTCCGCCAGTAAAATGTTTTAGATGTAACTTCAGGCACAATGATCAGTTTCACACACACACACACACACACAGCAGGTTGCGTTTTCAGTTGCGAAATTATGGAGGCGGCAAGCTGTTCAATTTTGTTAGCGTCATGATTGGCGGTCTGGTAATTGATTGACAGATAAATAAATAAATAGATAAACGAATAACATCGTATTCGTGTGCGAGCTGACCCAATGGTTTCCATGTAGAGTTCACCAGCGATGGGGCTGATACCACACGTGGCCTGGCGACAGTTGTCTTCATACCAAACATCGCCTGGTTTCTTCGAGTTCCCGTCCGAGTCCTTACACGGAGCTGGGTAACACAGACCGAAGACACACCAATCAGTTTCACTGGTATAGCAAGCAAGCAAGCAAGCAGCGAGCGAACCAGTCAGGCACCAGTCAGTCAGTCGTCAGTTACCAGCAGGAAGTTTCGTCACTGCGGAGTAAGGCTCTCAGTGACAAGCGGCCAGTTTGTTTTTAGTCACATCAGTCAGTCACTGACTGAGTAGGCCAGTCTTCAAGCCATTCACTCAGTTAGCTAGCCGCCAACGGGTTTCTAGTCAGAGTATCGGTCGCAGGCGGCAAGTCAGTTGCTCACTCAGTCAGTCAGCCGGTCAGCAAGCCAGCCTGTTAGCTTTTCAATCGGCCACAGAATCAGCCAGCAGATCACTCACTCACTCACTCATGGTCACTCACTCGATCACTTGTTCACTCACTCACTCACCTCACTCACTCACTCAGCTTGCCAGCGAGTAATTTATCACCTTCACTGATGCAGGTCAAGAAACCAGCGTTGTCTGCCACCAACTGAGCAAGTCATTCAGTCTGTCAGCCGTCAGCCAGCAAGTCACTCATTCAGTTCAGTAGCCCAGTAGCGGCAAATAATTCACCAAAATACATGTATAGTCTGTGAGTGAGCTTGCAAGCTATCCAACCATCTTCAAAGACACAATCCATTTACTCAGCCACCCAGTGAGTAAATACATGATTTAGTTAGTGAGTGAGTGAGTGGGTCAGTGAGTAAGTTAGTGAGTCAGTCAGTCAGGAAATACGTAAGTAGGAAAGCAGTGAGTGAGTACGTAGGACAGACACACTCATTAAACTCCACACTTGTAGGACACAACCCATTCACTCAGCCACCCAGTGAGCAAATACATGACTTAGTTAGTAAGTGAGTGACTGGGACAGTGAGTAAAAGAGTGAGTCAGTGAGTAAGTAAGGGAATCAGTCAGTGAGTAAATGAGTAAGCAAGTAGGTGAGCAAGTTAGTAAATAAGTAGGACAGACACACTCACCAAACTCCACACTTCCAGGACGCAGTCCATTCACTCAGCCACCCAGTGAGTAAATACATGATTTTGTAGGAAGTGAGTGAGTGGGTCAGTGAGTAAGTAAGTCAGTAAGTAAATGAGTAAGTAAGTAGTTAAGCAAGTTATTAAGTAAGTAGGACAGACACACTCACCAAACTCCACGCTTCCATAGACTGCCGCAACCAGGCCGAGAAGAAAATATAACTTCATGTTGACGGTCAGTCGAGGAACACTACAAAGACTAGTCTGATCTCTGTTCTGCTGCTGTTCTGTGACTAAAACTAAAAGACTCGCTGGTTCAGCTGTAAGTCACGTTATTTAAACAGGTCATTTGAGCAAAACAGTCTGTCAGAAGAACAGATGCTTGTTCCCATGAACAGTTTCGTCATTCTGAGGGTGATGAAACTTCAGTTTTGCAAATCAGTATTTTGAGCTGCAAACCTATCTTGTCTTTTTGTTTCATTTCACTCAGTCCAACAACTTACACACTATTATAAAAAAAGTTAATTTAGTTAAATAATAACAAACAACACATGCAGTTAATACACACCAGTGTAGTGATAATAATGTGTTTTTAAAATAAAGAAAAAAACTGTTGTTTTTTTTTAATTGTATGACTTTACTTTATTATGAAAATACAACATTCATACCCTATACATGTATTCAGTCTATTTTCGACTGGTTGCAGTTCGACTGATGAGAAAACCTGAGAGCACATGGCATCTCAAATGATGACAAATTTCCAGGAAAAAAAGGCGTGAGAACAAAGAGTAATTATTACGGTACAACCAAACTAGGCAGATTTAGAAACAGTATCATGAAAAGGGGGGAAAAAGAAAAGGAAAAAAAAACAGGCACCAGGGGGATTCGAACCCTCGACCTTCTGCTTACTAGGCAGACGCTCTAACCAACTGAGCTATGGCGCCATCTGTGAGACGTGGCTCAGACAAACAACTATGAATCATCTTCCCGGCGAGCAACTCTCTAGTCTCGCACAGCAGAGGTTCACTAGTCATAATTCTTGTTCTTTATACTGAGCCACTCGCTAGAAACCAAACTGTCGCCGTTCATTATCTTAACAGCGGTTTACCTGTAAAAAGAGCTCCGATGATAGCTATTTAGGGCTCTTTCGCCTCGTTCACCGCTGTCCGGGCTTCAAGCGTATCAGTCAGCCATCTCGCACGCCATAGCCTACTCATCTGCCCATGGTATCTCGTTTGGTGTCGAGCATCTATAATCCATAGCACAGCAACCAAATATAAAAATCTAGTCAATAGTTATGTTTGTCAGTGTGTGTGTTGGTGTGAGTGTCATGGTCAGTGCCAGTGTGTGTCCGGCTGTGCATGCGGGCGTCAGTGTGACATGCAGCTATCCCCACCCTGAACCGGGCCCTCATTGGTTCAATCGTTCACTTCCTACTTCCGGCAGTGAGCAGACGATATTTTGTGTATCTCGGCTCGCTAAAAGGTATCGGTACCTATACTGCTTGTTTGACGCGAAACACTTAAGCTTTCCAGAGCTTTCGAATGCGTACTAAGACTATACTGCGTGTAGCAAGCTTCAAAACTGTTCCAGTGTGATTTTTTTTTTGCAAGCAAGTGGAAGCATCGCATCATGGCTGTTCTCTCTCGCTCTCGAGGCTCTCTCACACACTTACGACTTCGCGTTCACACACAAAGTCCCCTCCCCCCCCCCCCCCCCACCGTTGCAGTTTTAACACTGTTTTTTTGTTTCAGTCAGTACCAACATTTCACACTGAGTACATGTAGTGACGGCCAGTTCAGATACTGAACTTATTTTTGTGCCAGTATTCAGATCAGTGCCGGTTTGCTGAGCTGAACGCCCGCTGCTGCGACTGACACTCAATGATGTGATGCGTCCAACTACCACTGATAACGGGTCCTGCTAAATACCCGAAACACCGCGGAAACACCAAGGCAGCCACTACGCAATATCGGAAAAAAAAAAAAAAAAACTTGAAAAAGACATTGTTATCAGTAGTGTTCCTTATTCAATATCGACTCTGCCGGCACGATCAAGTTTTTGTCGTAAAACAAACCAAACCAAACGCAACCCCTGCCTAACCCTAAACCTCATTGGTTACTAACATTAAACCTCATCCAGCATAGGTTACTAAGCCTAAACCTTACTGAATCAGACGGATGGGGTTACTAACCAGAACCGTGAATCCGTCTCTTACTGTAAACCGACCTTAGTCGCTTTGTGCCGGATGTCACGGTTCAGTTATCTAGCGGTGTTTCCGATGTTTTCTGTGTTTCTGTTAATACGTATGATCCACTTCCGCTGACCAGGCATGATCATAATTATTTACTGCACGAACAGCTGCCGGTGCCGGCACTAGCGCTGAAATGATATCATAATTCTTTTGAATGTGACTTGTCCCAGTGCCGTCGCCGCGTACGGACCCGCTGTGAACTCAGTGACACTGGCAGTTTGAACGCCGGGTGCATTCGCACTCCGTGCCCTAGGACAGGTGAACTCTAGCAGTGCGAGAGGCCTTAGTCGAGCCTCCGGCTCAATACTGTCTCCGTCCTCGGCAAACACTTCGAACGTGAAAGAGGCTCATTGGCTGGATGGTAGTTGAAAGGCTGGAGATTATAATCAAATCAAATGAAATATACTTTATTAATCCCCAAAGTGAAATTGTGAGCCACAAAACCCCCGACGACAAATAAATTCCTAAATAAAAAGTCAATTAAGGACATCTATACACCACACACCGTGCATACACACACGCGTACTCACATTCATATTCTCTCTCTCTCTCTCCACACACACACACACACACACACACACACACACACACACACACACACACACACACCGTACACACACACACACACTCACACACACACACACACACACACACACACACACACACACACACACACACACACACACGCACGCACGCACGCACGCACACACACACACACACACACACACACACACACACACACACTAACACACGTGACTAACTCACACACACACACACACACACACACACACACACACACACACAAACACACACACACACACACACATGCACACACACACACACACACACACACACACACAGAGCACACACACACACACACACACACACACACACACACACACACACACACACACACACACACACACACACACACACACACACACATAGGTGTACAACAAAAGCAGTTAGTAAAAATGAAGAGGATGGGTGGGTCACGTGTTTCAGTGAGGGTTTAACGTCCTTTCCCGACCATATCAAAGATGCAGCAACGACGAGAAAGCCTATTTATAGTAATAATGATAACTGAGTATTGTGAGTCTTTGTGACGGCACTTTTATCCAATTTTGTGAACTGGCTCAAAGTGCCGCGATCTGAACTCAACGCTCACGTGAATCACACGCATTCTCTCACACACTGGACATTACAAACGGATTAAACAGTCACTTGGCGCGAAGGGTGGTCAGCTCAGTTATTTAAGTTTCGGAATTTAAAATTGCATTTATTTTCAAATTTTGTGTGCTGAACATTTCCAAAGCAGGGGGGGGGGGGGGGGGGGGGGGGAGGAGGGGAGGAAGCCGGAGCGCCCGTAGAGAACCCCCGACGATCGGGCGGCCACGATCCATGCATTGCAAACTAGAATTGTTTGTGAGAGCCGCACTTCAGTATGAGAGGAATTTACTATTATTATTATTCTTATTATTGTTATTATTATTATTATCATTATTGTTTGCAGTCGGTGTTTGGTTGGAGGCCGTATGCGTCACCGCTGCCCATACTGATAACATGAACAGCTGTGCATCTACGCTGTGTCCTCGTCAAGCCCAGTGCAGCAGTCACGTACCGGGTGCTACATGCCAGGTGTAAAGCTTCTAGCAAAGATCTTGGAAACTGATTCCAAGGTCTTTGCTTCTAGCACAACAACCGTCACTCCCTCGCAACGGAGATGCAACTCTGGGAAGATCTACTGTGGATGTCCACTTGCCACGGTACTTGTAAACGGTCACACACACACACACACACACACACACACACACACACACACACACACACACACACACACACACACACACACACACACACATGTCACAAAACACACACACACAAACAAAACAAACTCAAGATGCCATATGACTGTTAGGAAATGAAGTTTATTTTAAGCCCTTGTAAGTGATGAGAACATTCAAGAGCAAGGGAAAATGACAAAGCACCCGCCCAGGATACCTATCCCACTTTGTGCCATACATTTGAGTTATTCGTCAGAACTGCTTTTGTTTTGCACCCAGAGTAACAATGGGTGATGGAGGAGAGGAGTATGCACTTATAGTGGATGGACAGACACTGAAGTATGCGCTTGCAGATCACACGGAGATCTTCCTTCAGCTCTGCCATATGCTACACACACGCACACACGCACACACGCACGCACGCACACACACACACACACACACACACGCACGCACGCACGCACGCACGCACGCACGCACGCACGCACGCACGCACGCGCGCGCACGCACGCACGCACACACACACACACACACACACACACACACACACACACACACACACACACACACCCCTCTCATCATTGGACGCTACAAGACTAGACAAACTGATCAGACGTGCGAGTGGGGTTGTTTGGAGGAAACAGGTGGACTTCATATCACTTCACAAGACAAGACTTACTGGCAGACTGACTGACAAACATAGTGACAGACGACCAACACCCTCTACGGCAGAAACTCAACAACAGATAGTTGTCCGAACGGACTGGACAACTTAGGTCACCAGCGGTTGTTACTCAGCGTTACAAAAATTCTTTTAAACCACGTGCAGTATCCCTGTTTAATGAACTTTTTACACGATGATTTACTTCAGATCCTCCCCCCCCCCCCCTCCTGTGACAGGGCAGGGCAGGGCAGGGTAGAATAGGGTAGGGTAGGTCTGGGTAGGGTACTGCAAGCGATTACAGGAGGCGGGCGCCATGACTACGGCGCAACATGTGTAAGGCTCCTAGCACAACCAACACGTCAGGACAAAGCAGGGCAGGGTAGGGTTGGGTTGGGTAGGGTACTGCAGGGTAGGGTAGGGTAGGGCAGGGTAAAGTAGGGTAGGGTCGGGTATGGTACTGTAGGGTAGGGTAGAGTAGGACAGGGCAGGGCAGGGTAGGGTTGGGTACTGCAGGGCAGGGCAGGGTAGGGTAGGGTAGGGTAGGGTAGGGTTGGGTACTGCAGGGCAGGGTAGGGTAGGGTTGGGTAGGGTATTGCAGGGCAGGGTAGGGCAGGGCAGGGTAGGGCAGGGCAAAGTAGGGTAGGGTTGGGCAGGGTACTGCAGGGCAGGGCAAAGTAGGGTAGGGTTGGGTGGGGTACTGCAGGGCGGGACAGGGTAGGGTAGGGTAGGATACTGCAGGGCGGGGCAGGGTAGGGTAGGACAGGGTAGGGTAGGGTAGGGTAGGGTAGAGCAGAGTAGGGCATGATAGGACAAGGCAGGGCAGGGCAGGGCAGGGTAGGGTAGGCTTCTCCTCGGCGCACATTACCATTTGACCATCACTCCCTTCACGGGCACTGGGTAGTCAAATCAGGCTTCTTACACATCCCATGAGGCGCGAGAATTGACATTGTCAAAGATCAGCATCGAATTATGATGACCAATATTCTTGAGTCTATTCAACAGTGGCCTCTCCACTGACTTGCCCCTGTGTCAGTCACACATAGGCTACACTGGGACCAGAGTCAATCGGTTTGCGATGTTTGGTCTAGAGAGGAACACGAACTGGACGTACAGTATAAGAGGGGACGCTGCTCTAGACAATCGACGGGATCGTCAGATCAGATCTGACAAAATGGTTTTAAAACCAAAAAGCGAGGGGACACCCCAGTGATAATCTAAAAGGCAAAAGTAGGGATGACAGAACAGACTGAGACACTGAAAAAACAAACCCAGACCAGGCATCAGAAAGCCAAGCAGAGATCCTCTGACGTTGCCCAAAGCTAAGCAAAACAGCCCTCACACACCCCAAAGACACTCGCCCAGCCAAGGTTTAAACCAAGAAACATAATCACAGAGTAGATGTACTTGACTAGCTGCACGCATGTACTGGTTGTTGAGAGTGTCACAGTGACACATTTCAAACCCAACACCTCCCCCCAGTTGTTCTGTTGCCTACGGAAGTTTCGCGTGAACACAACATGCTCAAATAAACAAGATGAATATTTCATATCAGGAGTCAGAATAACTGTCATGATGTGGCTCTTGAATATTCAGTCAGCATCTAAACAGTTGGAATGACATTGGTAGTCAGGAACGGTGGTGTATATAAGTTGGGTTACTTGGTCGATCAACACTGTGAGCACTACGACAGGAGGTAGAAACTTCTGGAGCTCTGCTCAAACTCTGCTGAAACCTACAGTCACCATGGTGAGGAGATTCTCTCTCAATCTCTCTGTCTCTGTCTCTCTGTCTCTGTCTCTCTCTGTGTCTCTCTCCCTCTGTGTGTGTGTGTCTCTCTCGTCCATGCTTACTTCTAAGAAGCACCCCAGAAGCTTCCTTTTGCAGATATCCAAGAGTTCTATGATCCAAATTGCTGATTCTCGTTCGACCTCTTACTGCAATCAACTTATGCGTTGTTTTATAATATTTCGAGTTGAGTTTTATGTCATACTATCTCTCTTACTTTTAGTATGTTTCTATGCTATGCATTATCCCATAATGTCTGTGTTCCGTGTTGGTTACCTGTCTATGTAAGATATGTTAGCTATTCTGGTGTTGTTATAGCTTTTTGCCTTGTGTGTCTTTTTTAGTTGTCTTTTGGTTAACTGTGCTTTTCTTTCTATTTTTGTAGATTTTTTTTCTTCTTTTTTGTAGCAAGGACAAGTGGGAAGACAAGCACATGTGCTTAATACTTTTATCCTTGTAAAATAAAGAGAATTCATTCATTCATTCATTCATTCATTCATTCATTCATTCATTCATTCATTCTCTCTCTCTCTCTCTCTCTCTCTCTCCCTTTCTTCCTTTCCCAGAACGCTGTGATCCTTCTGTGCTTGGCGGGCATAGCGGTTGTCATCTCTTCTGACCCACCTCTGGGTACGTACCTCAGTGTGTGTGTGTGTGTGTGTGTGTGTGTGTGCGTGCGTGCGTGCGTTTGTGTGTGTGTGTGTGTGATGTGTGTGTGTGTGTGTGCGTGCGGTGCGTGCGTGTGTGTGTGTGTGTGTGTGTGTGTGTGTGTGTGTGTGTGTGTGTGTGTGTGTGTGTGTGTGTGTGTGTGTGTGTGTGCACACGACTACAAAAAAACAAATCACACAAATTACAAATCCTTCCACTCAGTTTGTGCACATGTGAAATCAATAATGATGACAACGCCAACATCGTGTGGGAGGTTGATACTTACGCATTGGGTTCATTCTTACAGTAGTCTCAATACTACGTCCTGCTACTATACGCACCTCCCCTCCTCCCTCCCCCCAACCCCCCCCCCTCTCTCTCTCTCTCAGTTAAGCTGCTGGACCGAGATGCAGACGGATCAGTAAAATTTTGGCGAGCTGTTGGCGGCTGCCCAGCGAATTGGGTACGTCAACCCCAAGAATCTGCAGAAGGTCTTCGACTCGGTTGATACTGATGGTGGCCACTTTGTGTGTGTGGTGTGTGTGTGTGTGTGTGTGTGTGTGTGTGTGTGTGTGTGCGCGCGCGCGCGCGCGTGTGTGTGTGCGTGTGTGTGTGTGTCTGTGTGTGTGTGTGTCTGTGTGTGTGTGTGTGTGTGTGTGTGTGTGTGTGTGTGTGTGTGTGTGTGTGTGTGTGTGTGTGTGTGTGTGTGTGTGTCTGTGTGTGTGTCTGTGTGTGTGTGTGTGTGTGTGTGTGTGTGTTGAATTCTGGAGTTGGAGAAACCTGACAACACACCTGGTTAATGTTAATGATTCATTAATAAACTCGTTCGATAACTTTGCAATTTACAGGAGACGTTTTTGTTAAAAGAAAAAAAAAAGAAGAAACAACAACAACAACAACAAACATGAAGAACAGTTCAAAACACGCTCCGAAAATAAAAATTAACGCAAAGGCATGTTCTAGCCGGATGTCACACGAGAAACACGGAAAAAACTCCATGTTCGCTGTTTGTTCGGACTAAAAGCACTCCGGGGATCCACACATTGCCCCGGCTTGGTCGACTTGATTTAAAAAATACAAGCAAGCAAGCAAGCGCACACACACACACACACACACACACACACACACACACACACACACACACACACACTCTCCGGCGCTACTCCGTTTCGGCAGTACGTAACAGGGCAGAGTGTTTTCAAAGAATAGCACGGAGTAACCGGCTCGATTCAAAACGCCAAAATGTCTGAAGCAGGATAAAGCACAATACAGACACGTGCTCTATTTGTTTCACATAATTATGTGCTGGTTGTTGAGAGTGTTACACATTTCAACCCCAGCCAACATCTGCCAGCAAATTTTCCACAACCAGCTCAACGTTAAGGATGGATCATACATCTATATGCGAAGGGGCGTAACTCTGGGGTCTACTCTGCTAGACTCCAGAGTGCAGTCCCTTTCGGCGGGGCGTGAAAATGTGACTGCTTACACCCAGCGCCATTTCAAAATGGCGATTTTTTTAGAAAAGCAGAGACTTGTGTGGTCATATGATTCGATTGAAACGAAGTCTTGAATATCCGACCACTTTTGGTTTTGGGCAAAATCTTTGCCAGCGGACAATTATTGTTGCGCTTTGATGGCACTGTTTACGTGGTACACTGATCCAACAGGATGTGAGTAAACGGCAAGGGGGTTGCACTCTGACAGGCAAGGGTGCACTCTCTGGGGCACAGAGTCTTTCAGTGGAAAGTACAGGTCTCTGTGCACCTGTCTCACCTCTACAGGCAAGTATTATTGCACGGTGCAGACGATCACGTACCTGCGGAATAAGAGACGATTACAAAAGCATACACACCCGTGCTCTAGGACTGAATGTAATAATAGATCTGTCCATTCAGACAGAGACATGTTATGTATGTCTCTGATTCAGAAACACGCCTACTTTCACTCTGAAGACAGCCTGCCATCACTTGCGCCACTGAGGATCCCTCTGGGTTCAAAGCTGGTCAAGGATGACATAGTGCGCGACCTTGTGTTTGAGAGCACCGAGACAATTTAGGCCCGTCACGGTAGCGCAGTGAGCGCCATTTCCTCACGGCGCGTGCACAGAGGTACTTTCCACTGAAAGACTCTGTGCCCCAGAGAGTGCTACTCTGCGATTACCAGTTACCCGCGGCGCCCACGCTCTCTAGCACAGGAGAGCAGGAAATGTTCACGTATGTGGTCAGGGGGGGGGGGGGGGGGGCTATTATGGAGGGAACTCGTACAGGTCTATTTTTAGACGATTAGGGTTAGGGTTAGGTTTAGGGTTAGTTTTAGGCTTAGGGTTAAGGTTAGGCTTAGGGTTAGGGTTTGGTTAGGGTTTGAACGCGCTATCGGGGATCGGGCGTTTCCGGAATCCCATGACCTCAGGTGACGTCGTCTAATCCGGAATCCATGACCTCAGGTGACGTCCGTCTAAAATAGACCTGCACGAGTTCCCTCCAAAATAGCCTTCACCGGTCAGGGGGCTAGCGGGCACTACTTGGGCTACGTACCATAGATGCATATTTGGAGGAAAACGCTATATATTCCTCTTACACATAAGATTGTGGACGACACCCTAGAAATGCTTTAAAAATTCACAAAACAAACACAAAAATCAGGCAGCCATAGACTCATGTGTAGAGTAAATTTCAACAAATTCCGTTTTTTGGCAATGAGTTGACAGCGACCACTTACCCCCTCATTCCTCGGTCGTCTGCTGACTCCTGTGCCAGCCGCGCATGAATACAACTAGTCCACAAGCCTCATTTTCCCCTAATTTTACTATTACCTGGCATGAAACTTGTTTACACGGCCAACAAAAAGCACCAGATTGCCATTTTTTTTTAACTTTGCACACAAGATTTTCTGCTATACTGATTAGGTACTACATGACCCGAAAGTTAATACTGGTCTGTAACCTGTTAAGCGATAGTTGGAGCAGCATCGTTTGCTGTGATATCTTAACGTTTTGAGTGGAGTTAAACTGATTCACCGAGTATGGTAGACGGGTTTGTAATCATTGTTAGAAAAGTCTTCATGCTAATCTTCAGGGGGTGGCGTGCAGGGGTGGGAGATTACAAATATGAAAATAG